>OZ038513.1:20173987-20328987 GCA_964036315.1 Acanthosepion esculentum
TTTTTCTTTCGGTTATCTATCTATCTATCTATCTATCTATGAATAAAAGTCGAAAACTCACCGCGATACACTTCCCAAAACGCAGGAATACATCATAATCTTTTGAAAGGGCATTTTGGTCTATCCAAGAAGATTTCTCATTCCGAGTTTTTTTATTCCAGATTTGTCCTTTTATTAAATTCACGGCAATTTCCATACATTATAATCTTTCATTAATCTTGATTTTTGTAGTCCATAATGATCAATATAACATCGGTGCTAACGAGTCATCTTTTTCATTTTTACAATTTTATAATTTCATGATATTTATATCTTATCCCGATCTTCACAAATGCTTTATGTAGATTATAAGTCGAAATTAATCTTCGTTTAATCAATCATAATTTTTATTTGTCCCATAGGTATCTATCTATCTATCTTTCTATCTATCTATCTTTTTTCTATCTATCTATTTGTATACACACACACAGATACACACACACATATATATGTGTGTGTGTGTGTGTGTGTGTGTGTGCATATATGTATAAAGTGAGTCATAAGTAATTTCCGTTTTGGGGAAGGAGATGCAATGATTAACCGTTCCTCAAATATATCATAATATCTAATGTAGAATTGGTTACATACGACAAAGTTCAATAAAAATGCAGTGTACTGACAAGGATGGATATTTCACAACTGACCCTAGAAGCTGAACTAAAGACAAGAAAGGCAATGTCTCCATGTGGGGAAATCGTTGGAGATTTAATCACTTTGATTTTTTTAAAGTGCAATTAGACACAGAATGTACATTTATATGGTCAGCATCTGCAATGAGTCCCTAAACGCTTGGTCGAAATGCGCTGTACTCTCATTATCTGGAAAAAATTTGTTTGCCTCCATGAAAATGCAAGGCCACATACAGCAAGAAAAATGCAGCATCGATTTTGGAACTCGGTTGGTCTGTTTAACAATATCTGCAATATTCAACTGATTTGCACCAACTAATTATTACATTTTTTTATATTGCTCCAAAACGTTTTCATGGGCGAAAAAAGCGATAAGTGGTAACAACTCATTGCAAATAATGGTAAATATTAAATTGAATTAAATGTAATTGTATTTAAAAAAATATTTGATAAACAAAAACGGAAATTATTTATGACTCTCCTAAGATATATATATATATATATATATATATATATATATATATATATATATATATATATACACACACAGAGAGAGAGAGAGAAAGAGAGAGAGAAAGAGAAAGCGTTTGCGTTTATGTGTCGTATCTTTCTATATATTTGATTAATAATCACTGTAGTTATTTATACTTCTAGTATCATTTGTTGGTATTTGTGCCAAAGATCTGGGAATTCTGAGATTAGTATTTTTAAAGTAGATGATTGTAACATACGGCAATACGATTTTCGTACCTCTCAAGTTATTTATGTACTTTTAAGGTTCGCAATATTGACATATATCTATCTATCTATCTATCTATCTATCTATCTATCTATCTATCTATCTATCTAACTAACTAACTGTTGTGGGGCAGACCCCTTTTACACAAGATGGACTCATCCAAAGTATACTTATACTGACAGAGAGAATACCTGCAGGTTGAGATACGTTGAGTCAGGGTGAGAGATACAGAGACAGTACACAGGGTGTTCACAGAGAGTTATATGAGAGTCCAGCAAGAGAGATAATTACGGCTTCACTTACAGAGACTTGTACATATACTTTCTACTAACCCGCATTCCAGGACTACTAATCTTCACTTCAATTCTGTATTCTTACGTTTAATACAGTTATTTTTCTATCTCAGTTACTGGCGTTGTTTATTTATTTGTGCAGGATTCCATTCCCGGAATCCACAACACTAACTATCTATTTATCTATCATAGATGTTCATATTTGAAATAATTGCATGTTACCTTTCTATATTCAAGGATGGTGTTCGAGATTAGCAGCAAATTTGTGAATATTGTTATAAGTTAAATACTATTACGTCTAACTTTATCGAATTTTGTTGCAACATTTATATTGTCTTTCTATCAAATGATATTTACTATATATCTAAAATAATTATCGTTTTTATTTTTAGCACACACATGCACACACACATACACACACAGTAGACAAGCAGAAACACACACAGGCACAAACATATATATATATATATATATATATATATATATAAACTACTTAATCTGAATAATCTGTTTCTATCAAATCATAAATTTATACAAGTTTTTACAGGTGTATATGTACATAAATATATATTTATCCATATACAGGGTAATTAAAAAGTAACTCCCGATTTCAAAATACTCATAATTTATTTATTACCTATAATTTTTACAAAACATGGATGTGAGAGGAAGCGTTTAGCTTGAGGTTTTATTTAAGATTCACTACCAGCTTCTCGAGCTGCCCACGAATCTTGTCAACTGATTTCACCAGGAACTCCTGTGGTATGAATGACATATCTTCTTGTATTTGCATTTCTAGTTTTGTTTTAGTATAGTAGACTTGCTCCATTAACCGACCCCAAAGAAAAATGTCACAGAGTGTTATGTCAGGTATCGGGGGTGGCAACTCATACATAAAATATGAGTTTCTTTTCAATCACCTTGTATATGGCCTGAATATTACGTTCAAGAAGGACGACATTGACGCCGCATGGGCTTGACCTCAATGTCCACTCGACTCATATTTACACACGTTCTATAATGAGCATTTTTACCCATAAATATTGCATGCCTTAAAATTATATTTTCATTATATTATATGTGTGTGCGTGTGTGTGTGTGTGGTGTGTGTGTACATATATATATATATATATATATATATATATATATATATATATAATCTATCAGGTTTCTGTATTTACAAACCAAGGAAAAGGTGTATAATATCGGATTTCAGTTTTGCGCTTCTATATTCTCATTCACTCACTAAATTTTTTTTTGTTTAATCATTTCACCCCAAGCAAGCCGAGAATAAACACTAAAACGCAAGGAGCTACCGAAAGTAAAGGAGAATGAAGTCTTTAGAAGGAACCAAAAACCCAATCCTAAACAGGAAACAAGGGATAAACATCAACTCCTGTTTAAAAGACCGGAGAGGAGTGTTGACCGGCATATAGCCAAACCTATTGAGAAAAAATAAATAGTAAATAAAATTTCAGAGTTTAGGCGGAGATGTTAGAACTATAGAGTTGAATTAGACTTTATAAGGGACCAGAAACCTAATCCTTAACAGGAAACAAAAGATAAACTCAAATGAATGCGTCACGTGCCGTGAAAGTGGTGAGAATGGGAGTATTGCTCTTGACCAATACAGCGAGTAGAAAACATGGCGGTATCAAAGCAACTCGTTCAAAGTTGTCTGGTTTATGACTTCTAGTCGTCGAATACGTCAAACATTAGGGGTAATTCTGTAATTGAACGCACCGCCAGGATTCCCGAAGTTCAGGTCGAGAGATCTGTCATTTTGTGGTTGGCCACATATCCTGGATGATGACCCCTGAAGGCGGCCATGGAGGAGGGCAACAGCAAAACTTTTGGTGTTCTTACCGATCTTCACCTGCACCGCATAGAGAAGGCGTGCAAATTGAGTAAATGCGTAACCAACACACTGTCGGAAGCCAACAAGCGACAACAAGTTGCAGCCTGTTTCTCGTTGCTTTCCTGTCACCGCAATGTACCCATCGAGTGCTCACCAATAACGAAAATTGTGTCCTGTATGACACTCTCAAATGTGCCAGACACTGTGTCGCACACCACAAGGCCACCTTTACACCTACGCTCTGTATCTAGTGGACTAGTCGACAAGTGGTGCACTATGAACTCCTTCCAAAGAGCCAAAGCATCACGGCGGATCTGTACTCGCCACAGTTGAAACGTGTACAACAGGCACTGAAGCAGTAGAAGCCAACATTGGTTAATCGCAAAGGTGTACTGTTCCTCCAAGACAATACCAAGCATCATGTGACGTGGGTGGTCAGGGATACCATACGGTGACTTGGCTGGGAGACACTGTGCCATCCACCTTACTCCACGAACATTGCATCAACAGATTACCACCTCTTCCATTTCCTGGACAACCACCTTCATGGGAAATCCTTCACAAATGAGGCTGACTTGCGACAGGTAATCACAGGCTGATTTTTACCGCCAGTGCATTGCGTTGCTGGATGCACGCTGCAAAAGATTCTGGATGCCGATAAGGATTACGTTCAGAACTAAGGGTATGTCAAATTTGTATAAATAAAGACGACAATGACTTTTTGGTTACAGAATTAAGTTACCTTTGTCTACTAAAATGAAAAACCGTAGGGAAACCCCTGTTAGGGATTGGAATTATCTATCCGCTCACATCCCCTTACCTTCCATTATTCTTTTATTAACTCGAATATTTGAAATCTAGTCAAAGAAGAGAATTCCTCTTTTAAGAGAATGCACTCAACACCAAAGTAGTCAGTTGGATAGATTGGCATCGAAATACGCGAATGACGGCGAGTACCAAGTTAACATTAACAACGATGACGGATTAATTAAGGCCAGGTGAACGGAAAATAAAACAATATAACTAATATGCAACTACATAGACATTTTTCTTAATCAAATAATGGAGTAAGAGAGCAGAGAAAGAAAGAGAAAATAGATTAAATTAAACCAGCATTCATGAACTTATGTGAAGAGCTTTATTCTACTTGGCCAAAACTTCAGTCTTTTGGCGCCTATTTAGAAATGGAAATATCTATCAACTCACATTATTAATCTCCAAAATGGATGTTCGTGTTTGAGGGGTCGAGGTTAAACAGCGAGTGAAAAAAGTATGGATTTGTCCGATCACATGAAGGCATAATAAAAATTAAGAACTTCTTTCTCTCTCACTATATATATATATATATATATATATATATATATATATATATATATATATATATATATATATATAATATCTGGATAAAATAAATGAAACACAATTGGGTGTTTTTTTTATGAAAGTATTTATTTCTGTGTTTTTGTATATATTTATTTATTTAATATTTCAGACCACCTAGGTCTTTCCTCAGAAATCAAATGAGATACTGTTAAATAAGATACGTGGCCTCTCATTATGCTATATATATATATATATATATATATATATATATATATATATATATATATATATATATATATATATATATATATATATATACGTGTGTGTGTGTAGTATTAGATAGATAGGTTTCTGTTATCAGTATGTATATAATGATGAGTAATGAAGATACTGGAACAAAAATACGGTGGAATGTGCTCATTACAGTAATGATGATAAACTGTCCTCTAGAAGATTGCTTTTATGAAATATTCTGCCAGTTTTTTGTTTTGTTTTTTTCAACATTTTAAAACACCAGTTCTCTTTTGTGTTCCTCTCCTGGGAGTTTCTGTTCTAAGACACCACCAAAAGAAGGAGTTATTATGAGAGAAAAATGATAAAAAGTAGAAGAAACTGAAAGAGAAATATTTGAAAAGAATAATAGTAATAACCAAAAAAAAGATTAAATGAAGAACAGAAATAAAACAAAATAGAAGGATTAAAAAATGTTAAAAAACAAAAATTATTAAAGAAAAAGAAATAAGAAAAGAAAATGGAAAATAACTAAAATAAAAGGAAACAAATAAGACAACATTAGAGAAAACAATGATAAGAAAAGCAACAAAAACAAATATCAAAATAGGTGAACGACAAAAAAGGGTATAAAGTATATGCAATATTAAAAAATTGAGGAGCTAGAAAGAAAGTAGAGTTATCAAAGTATTTTTAATAATCTCTAAAGTAAAACAAAGTAAAACGGACAAACACGGAAGTAGATTTCTACATTAACCTCATGTAGGTCTATTGAATCTGGTCTAATATAGAAACAATATGGCTTTATCGCTTTGGATGCTTTCAAGTGCCACCCCGGCAATTGAAAACCAGAAATTTCTATGATATAACACGGACAATTGCCTTCACGTCGTGAAATTCAAAAGAATTCTAAGAAACGTTTCTTCTACTGATATCGATATCTTGTGCTTTTCCAATCGGTGTATACAATAAGCTATCATTTAATCCTTTATTCCTGCGCTCCTTAAATTTTATTTCTTTTATTTTTTCAAATAAATCTGTGTGTCTCATTGTTATTTAAATAAATCTGCGTATATCATTGGTATTGATATTGTATGTGTGGATCATTGATATCATATTGATATTTTGTACAATTCGATATGACTTTATAATTATCGGATGTTCATGAATGTCCAAATTCAAAGGATTTCTTTTACTATGAGAAGTAAACAACAAAATGGAAAATCTTATTGTACATACTAACAAAATAGCGAATGCATTTAACAAAGATGCCCGTTGATGAAGAGAAAATGAGAAAAAACGAGATTTATCAAGTGCATTATACTATTATTATTATTATTAAGTGCATTAACATGTAAGTCGATTATGCGAAAGATTAAATATATTTATAAAGGTTCAATGTCTCTGAGAACGATGCTGTCGGGAGTTCTAAACTTCTAGTAGGGTCACACTTGCCGACAAGGTCGAAGACGAAAACCCAGACTAATCCTGACCTACCCCAAAGACACCAACGGCGAAACAAGTGGGTGATAATTACAAGATATCTCACATATATATATATATATATATATATATATATATATATATATATATATATATATATATATATATCAGCATTACGTTAACCAGGTAATTTTATTAAAATTTAATGTAACGATCATTCTCTATCCAGTACCTGCTGAAGATTGCGTTGTGTGAAACTCAGAGTCGTACTAACCGTGAGGGATAATATGTATATTTATTAATATATACTTAAAAGCACTGTTATATTACTATTTTATCAACACCAACACTCAATGGGATATATATATATATATATATATATATATATATTATAATTATTTTTTTTTTAAATATGATTACATCGCGCCACAGAAATTACTGTTTCGAAACTGACTCAAGTCCTAAAGATTAATTTCACTATTAAACTTAAAATTTATAGCACAGTTTCATTCTCAATAGATGTTTAGAATAAATAACCGAAGAAGTGTTTTACACATATATAGGTTGGAAATGGAATTGTAATCTTGGTTTTTTTCTTTTCTGTATCGAGCACTGTTTTTTTTTTTAAATGAAAACATAAATACTAAAGAACTTTGGATCATTAATCTAACCGTTATTTTCTATTCCATCAATACACACACACACACACACCCACACACACACACACACACACTCACACACACACACACATATATATATATATATATATATATATATATATATATATATATATATATATATATATATATATATATGTATGTATTAGGAAATGGATTAAATCCGACATATTTTAAATTTATTTGTTTAAACCTTATTTTTAATGGATACTCATATTTGATTAGATGCTCAGTTTTTATTATTAAACGGTATACTTATATATTATATCTATATATTACATGGCCTGAATAAAAGATTTCTGAATATTCAGGACGGTAGATATATTATACATTAGAGTAAACATACAAACATATAGATATATGTGTGTGTGTGTGAGTGTGTGTGTGTGTGTGTGAGTGTGTGTGTGTGTCTGAGTGTGTCTGTGTGTGCGCGCGTTTGCGAATATATGTATGTATACAAAGTGCCTTAACGTCATGAAGAACCGCCCTTGTTCCTAAAGAACCCAGCCGTTATGTCGTTACTATTGATTACTATTGATTATCTATTTGAGCCTCACCTCTCCGATGATGGTCAAATCAAAAAGCACGGTGCTGGCTTCACATTTTTCTGGAAAGGTAGAAAAGTAGATGGACGAAGAGTTTTTGGTGTAATGTTGGCTGCACAAGTGAGCCAGCTACCACGTAGTATAAGCGGTACGTTACACCTTGCCTGTAGTTGATATGCAACGGTAACCAGTTCTTATGCACCTACAAGTGTTTCAGAGGAAAATGTAACGTCTTCATTCTCCTGGTCATTGCGTGGTCTTCAAGCTTTTCATATGGCTGATAAAATAATCTTGATAGGGGATTTTAATTCTAGGGTTAGAAGGGACTAACAGACCAGGAGTTACACGAAGAACAGGAAAATACAGGAACGGTCAGTTGCTTCTCGAACTGTGCACAGAGTTTCAGCTTCACATTTTGAGTACACAATTCTAACACAAAGGTGGCTGGCCAATAACGATTTAGATGCACTCAAAATTCTCTCAATGGAACCTACTTGACTATGTTATAGTTCGCAAATTTGACATGCAAAAGGTTTGCAATGTAAAATCTCTACGAGATTCTCTTTTTGAACAGACTGTGCACTCGTACGTGCCCAAAGTCTTTCGTTTATTAAGCCAGTTGCTCGAAATCGTTTCTATGAAGTTACCAAAACGCTTGGATGCGGAGAATGGCGATGCTTAAGCACAAATTGAAACTCATTTTAATTTAATTAACTGGATAGACACTAACGATTAGATTTACAACACAAGGTTAGTTTCAGCTAAAATTCATTGTTTGATTAAAACGGCCAAGTAATTAAAGATATTCTCTGAAATAAGAAAAGCAGCCAACAACATCTAGAAAGGCAATTTAAAAAAGCAAAGATCAATGCTTAATGTAGGTTTCGAGAGATGGAAGATACTTAGCAGGCTGCTGAAGACACAAATAATAGTAAAGAATTGTGAAGCATTTTAGATCAAAAGACGTGACCAGGCTCCTTACTAGCATGGTGGAAATCGGTAAGAGATAGGGGAGAGCAATTTTCGGATCTGTTCAACAATAACCAATCTACTCTTAACCACGCTCAAAAACGATCCATCGTAGAATCTATGAATGATCCTCCTATCTTGGGGAAAGTAAAACATTTATCAGCAAGTTGAATATGGAGATGGCTGCCGGAAATCATTCGGTATGATGGCGATCCATTGCCTGATATCAGGTATAGAACCTTTCTGAACGTTTGGAATACTGGGAGAGTTCTAAAGAACTGGAGAGCTGCGATCATGATACCATAGGAAATCAAAGGGAGCAGGCATTATTGTGGTATAGATTTACTTTTTTAGAGCTGGTAATGGGAATGCTCACATTGTAGATGCGATACAGCTAGTGTCATAATGTGCTTTCCAGCCTAATTGGTGAATAATGTATATGATTTTCACAAAGCGACATATCCAAAAGAAGTCATATTAATGTTTCAGGTCTTTGTAGAACGTACCAGAGTCGTTCACCTTGTAAACAGAGAACTTGCGTGGAAGCTTCTTCAGACTTTCGTAGATATCATGATGACATAATATATCTGTTAGCGTTGTTGGTTTGCTTTCAGAACCCATCAAAATACTAACTGATATCAAGCAAGATGAACTTTTAGCACCTACACAGTTCTTGACTACAGCTGAATATCCAAAACAAGTTACGCTACGGCACTTGACCCCAGGATAAACTAAAGAAGCACTACAAGGACTGCTTAAAAGAGGATCTTGAAGCTTACCATATAGAAGATCCTGACTGTAAAACTGACATCTGTAATGAAAATAAGTGGAGGCGTACAGTTCATTAAGACACTAAAATCTTCCAAGTACAAGCAATGAGTTATATAACTAGACAAGAAGAAATTATTGATCAAGCAATCCGTCAATTTATATGTGATGAATGTGTCAGAGAATGTCTTTCCGATACAGACCCCGTTAACCACAAGAAGAGTCATATTAGTAGATCTTTGATAAATTCAAAATCGCGTGCAGTGTATGTCTGAAAACATGCAGAAACCGCTGCGGTCTTAACCGTCACAACGCCACGATCAAGTTGAACAGACTTTACAAAACAGGCCAGACTCTGTATAAAACAACTTAGTTTAACACATCTGCAATAAGAATTGCAAATCACTTTATGGCTTCAAGATCCATTTTCATTCCAATGAGAACTGAAAACATTGATCAAACTTATGATGGCCATATTCGTTGATCGTGTCGGCAGCCATTGTATGTATCTGACTTACTGAAAATTCTACGTCCAAGGTAAGGAAAACAAAGAAGGAACGTACCTTAATTTGAAAAACACAAAGGGCTAAATAACAAAAAAAAAATCCGATACTGAAAAAACTGCTAGGTGTGAGTAAGAATATAACATAGATATACAAAAGACCCAACAATGGCATGATTAAACGCAATAAGCTCCTGTCGTGAGTCCTACCATTACATGAAACATGGATTTTATATATATATATATATATATATATATATATATATATATATATATATATATATATATATATATATATATATATATATATATTCGTAAGTAGGTTAAGTGTTTACATTAAGAAAAAATACTTAATTCTTGTTTAAAGCTTCTTTTTTTAATTTTATCGAATTATAAACTGCGTAATAACAAAAATATCATCAAAATAGAATAAAATTATTAGTGTTCATCTCTGAGAAATTTATTCATCTTTGTCAATGTTCCCGATAAATGAACACCTGTGCAATAAAAACTAAAACATTTGCAAGTGATAGATAGATAGATAGATAGATAGATAGTATCACTAATATGTTTTTGCTGAAGTTCTGAGATGACTAGTGTATAAAAAATCTCTCTATAGACTGATTGATAAGAACACTAAACATCACTTTTTTCGACTATTCTCTTCAGATCATATCCTGTTTTTTGCAACTGCCTTTCTGTTTCCTTATCATTGACTTCGTGAGTTTTCAGATTTTTTTTTCTTTATTACTGCTTACAGTAGAATAAATATGTCGATTTCTAAGAATCTTTTTAGGTCTAAATTCTTCCTAAGACACGTCCGTACATCAGGGCATGTCTCGCTGAAAAAAAGATGATATCCATAAACATAAATAAATGGTTATTATTCACATTACTACGCAATTTTGTTTTACTATGATACACTGGTTTAATATTTTCCAAGTTCTCTTGATTAACTACAGTGCGAATTAATTCAATCATTGGTTGAAAAATAAAGAAGAAAATATATCCACTAACAATTTTATTTTTAATTCTCAAAAGAATATTTTCTTCCTGTGGACTGCATTATTGGAAGAACTACGTATCCCGTAAAGTTGTAGATGTTAAAAATAAATAAATAAAGCCTGTTTTATAAGATATGATTTTTTAAATATACTGATTGACACAGTCTCTAAAGGAGAACGAATCTTTTAAATCATGTATCATTAAGTGAATTCAATCAATATTCCCCAAACAAAATCATATTTGTGTTTTGTTCACCAATTTATTTTATAGTAAACTAATTCTAACACGTCACCCATAAATGAATTGGTCAATATTCAAAACAATTTATTTTTATTGTTTTTCAAAACGATTGATTTCTGTTGTAATTCCCAATGTATTCTTTTATTACAGCTTGACATAACTACCAAGTCTGAAAAAAAGAAAGGAGCTCTTAAAGGGAGGGGGGAGGCAAAGATACCAAACGGGATGCCGAATATATAGACAAACTGCTGAATTAACAAAAACAAAATCCAGGTAAGCAAATCTTCCTATTTGACATATTTTACAGTAAAAAGAAAGAAATATTGCTAAAAAAGTAATTACAGTGTATTCTTGAAAAATTATCAATATTTCATTATACGATTTGTCTATTTGAAATGATGTAATATTTGAATATTACACCTTATATATTCGATAAAAACATGTTTATAGATGAGTTAAAGCCAAACTAAAAACAAAGAAAAAGAGATTTTACCAGGAACTGTACCAGTAGACCACCATGGAAAGCAAAATATCGAAAAATATAAGGATCTCATCAGGGAACTGAGAAAACTCTATCGGTTAGAGTAGTGTCCCCACTTGGAACTGTTCCAAAATTGCTAGAATAATGACTTCAATAATTGAAAGTCAGTGATGGATATTTGCAGAAACTTATAGGCACTTAATCTCTAGTGATTGCTATTGGACATCTGATGTGAAGAAGCAAATGCATAAAAAAATAAATAATAAGATGACAATGACGACGGTAAAGAATAGGAACAAAAATAATGTCGACAATTTCCACCACAATTATGAATGTGATCAAGATTATGGCGTTTTAATCAATTAAAGAATATTTTCATTTTAATTCATAGCAGTCAGTGGTTTAAAAATAGAAAAAATTGCTAAAATCGTATTTTGTTTGGGCATGATTTTCAGTGAGGTTCCATTTATTGATAAACAGTAATTTTCATTAAACCCAACAATCTGTTATCGATAAAAATCGATAATTTCTGCTGGAGAAAAGATTCTAAGAAATTCATTTCACTGAATAAAACGGGAAGTCTGACCAAGATTGATTATTTCCAGTGATGGAATAAAATGAAAAAAATCAGGAAAATGATAATGAAACGAATCACAGGTGGGCGCGTTCGGATTTTGTTTTCATTACGAGAATAGGACGAAAAACAAAAGAAGAAAAGAAAGAAAAAAAAACTATTTCTAACAACAGCGAAGTCCTCTTGGTTCGAAAGAAAGAATTCATAACTGACCCCATTCAAGGTGATAAACACTACTAGGATGCAAGAGATTACTGAGCTAGAGAGAAACAGAGATGATATCGGTAAGGTGGACGGATCGAGAAACTTTCACTAATATATATATATATATATATATATATATATATATATATATATATATATATATATATATATATATATATATATATATATAAACGATATGTTTAATGGGTAAAAAAGATGTAATATTAACTCGAAAATAGTTAATATCACATGTTTTTAATATTTTCTTAAGCAGTGAACCGACCTAGCTGGTAAAGTCCTACTTCTGACAGGAATAGAACCTATATCTCCTTTTTCCATCAGTGAACCCACTCCTATAATTGTGCCATTATAATAACAACAAAGCTCAATTACATATCACTCACACGTCTCGGTAGCATTTCTTAAAATAAAATCAGCCAGGTTCATTTTTTTGTACTGGATTTTCTCCATCAAGGCCAATTGATATTAATTTCCCCGTTTAAGGAAAAAACTGGGATATCAACTCAAATAAGTTTACCCACTAAGAATAACGTTTATATTAATAAGAAATAATATCAGGTTTGAAAATTGTCGTGTTTACGTTTCCGGTACGAAAATGAAGCTAGCAGTAGAAAATATAAAACTAAATAATCCTAAATAAACTAAATTTAGATTTTAATTTCTATTTCGTTCCTGAACAGTTTTCTAACGTGAGACTATTATTCGGTGGAATCATCTCAACTTCTTCAATCCTTAGTCTGCGATTTATGTTAAGGATAGAAGACCAAATCGAAAGATAATCCGTTTATACAAATCACACTTGTTTAGATTGACCTAAGCAGTTTTGTTTTAAATTGTTCTCGCAACTGACTGTATCGATTTGAACAGAAAGATCAGCACCAACTTTGTTATTACCTTCCAAATAATCCCTAACAACTTTATAAAAACCATGAGAGCAGCAAAAAGAAGCGTTGCCTTCTCCCCTGCTGCAATTGGTATGCTTTTCCGAAATGTACCAATAATAATGTAATAATCACAACCGCAGTGACTACCAACATTGATCAATTCCTCGACGATTATATTCTATGAAAACTTTCATAGACAAGCAACCTCGTTTACTTTATAACCTCTTCTTCCAATCAATCTACAATGAAACCTTGAAACATTCCCCGTGCTTCAAAACATATCAATTTGTCCAGATTTTTCCATCTTCAAAAGTGATGGCGCAATACAATGTGCAAAGTATATACATATTCCCCTATTTTTGTAATTTCGTGATTTAAACAAATTTCAAACAATCTGATTTTCATTTGGATTTCTCATTTTCCTTCAAAGTAATTGTCATTATGATAATCAGATTTACTCTGTTATTTCGTTCTTTCATCCATACAATTTTCTTCTTTAGTACGCTTAATTAATTTTATTAATTGCTACTTAATTTTTTGTCGTTCACCGCTTAGCTTTTTCCACAGCAATCGTCTTCATCGTCAACAACAAGACGTTGTTTTATATGCTTTAATATATGCTCATGATTACATTAATAGGCCAAGATAATCCAGATAAAAATTTCATGCCGAATAACACTTAAAGTGTTATTCGATTCGGCTGATTAAATATGGGATTAATTTAACATTTACGAATAGAATATTACCTGTGAAAGTAAATCATATGATGTTGAACGTCAAGTTCTGCGCCAAGAAACCTCCCGAAATTGAAATAAAATTATGTCTTTTGGATAAGCGACTAAGGAAAAGTGATGGTAAAAAGATCACTGCACGAGTAAAAAGTTTCTTCCCCCACCCAAACTTTGAAGTTTTCTCATTAGATTAGATTATTTTATTTTATTTTTGTTTTTTAGATCATTAGACTGCCACTAGTATGCAGGGGGTTATAGCGAGTAAAAGTGAGAGAAAAGACTGAGCATAGGGAGAATTGAGGAAAGGAAAAAAGATGAAAAGGAATGCCACGAGTACGCAGGGTGTTACAGAGAGCGAAAGGAAGAGAAAAGACTGGGTATGGGAGGGATTGAAAAAAGGATAAAAGATGAACGTTTCATTTAAATCTTTGAAGATAGTAGTTATCAGATAAGTATTTATGCGGGAGGAAGTTCCACTGTCGCTTTTGGAGTAGAAGTGGCGGTTACATTTAACTATTTAAACAGTAAAAGGGTAGGATCTATATGTCAGACACACTTAAATTCATGTAGAAAAGACAGAAGGAAGCCACATCAGGTCTCTAAGTGACTGAAGTCGAGATGCCAAGTCAGGGTCGATTACATTGCAAATGCTTCTTTGGATTTTTCAAGAACCTGAAGATGAACAGCAGGGACACCAGACCAATGAACGGACGAATGGTAAATTTGTAAATGTGCAAGATGGACTAGGACGAGAAAATACTTTCTGGTATGACACAATGAACCTTTTCAAGAGCAGAACCAGGTTAACTTCCTCAGCTCTGATGAATTTATTATTGAAATAGGAGTAAATTTACTATTGAAATAGGAGTAAATGGTGTCATGCCTACTTGGGAACTGATGATGTCAGGAAAATCATTGATGAAGACCAGAAACAGCGTAGGATCAAGTATAGAGCCTTGGGGACGTGCGCGTTCGTGTGAAAGGATGTTGAAACGAGCCCGTTCAAAACGACCTTCAGTTCACGATTTGATAGGAATGATTGGATTAAATCAAGCCATCATACTGTAGCCCTGAAGCTTACAGAGAAGACCAGCATGCCAAACCCTGTCAAACGTCTTTGAGATATCTAGAGCTACAGCTCGAGCTTCGCCATTTTTGTTACAATTTTTGTGTATATATGTATGTACTAGTGAGCAAAGCCAAATGACTGGACTCACTTTATAGTTCCCCCAAATGAAGGTTAACCAATCAGAAGGCGTAAAATATTCAATCCGTCTTGTATAAAGGCGGCCATTTTGGTTACTCTCTCCGAATGTCCAATGCGAACCTGTCAGAACCAAAGATGGTCAGAACAGAAGAAAGAACTACGCTCTGCTACTGAAACGAGATATCCACTGCTAACCTGAACTACGCTTCCCTACTGTCTTCGAAATATTCACTGCCAACCTCTGGATTCTATACTCAAAGTGTACCGTCATCATGAACAACAATTATTACAAAGAGTATGATATACATATTGAGTGATGGCCATAAGCACATCAGTAGTAGACCGGGCAAAATGGAATCCATATTGTTTGTCAGATAGTAGATAGTGAGAGGTAAAATGCTTAACTACTTCTGCATTGATTAAAGCCTCATATACTTTTCGAAAAATCGTAGGAGACTAATATGGTGATAGAAGAGTCAGAAGGATCTCCAAATTTCTTAAAAACAGGGACTACAGAGGAGGACTTCCAACAAGCTGAAGAGCAGGAAGCAGCCAGGCAGTAGTTGTAAAGTTTGGAGAGAAATTGAGCCAGCTCCGAAGCACAGTTTTTAGGACGACAGTCTAATGATGGCCGAGACCAATGACAGGGTAATGCGTATGTCACTCAGTATAGCCTCAGTTCTAGAGGGAAATCAGGTGTGGGTACTCCAGATGAATCGATTTTTTAGTTGGAAGGGAATTTCCGAGCAAAGCATTCTACCTTATCTGCTGTATATGTCAGGGCATAGAATTGATTGAATAAAGGAGAGATGGAGGATTTGGTGTTGTTAAGCACACTCTTCCAGAGCTGCCAATAATTGTTAAAAACGAACTTGCAAGACAGTAAATTCGTTTTATTGAGGACACACTTGCAATCGATACGAGCAAAGACAAAGAGACGTCTGTTGTAATCAGACGAGCCGCTCTGGTACAGTCGGAAGAAGTGATTCCTGTGGACTATAGCGGCCGAGCATGCAGGTGAAAACCAAGGAGATGAACGCGGTTTAACTTGGTATTTCCTTGCTGGAATGAAAGCATCGATGCCGGCTTTCACCCAGGAGGAGACCTCATGAACAGAACTTAATGTTTCTTTACTAATATATATATGTATTCTTTACTAAGATATATATATATATATATATATATATATATATATATATATATATATATATATATATATATATATATATATATATATATATATTTGAATTGGACATAGTCCGACAATTTATTTAAAGACATTTATATATATTATGTTTAACGTTCTTTTTATAGATACAAGTATTTAAGCAAATGCTCTGTTTTATAATAAACAGTATTAAATAACATTTACCGGCCTGAATGTCCGAGAAATTTTCATAGAAAATTTTCGCTCTCCGACAGGAATCGAACCTGTATCCTATACGGAACCATCATTTCGCGTGATGTGCCTTAACCGTTCGGCCACAGTGGAGCGTCTGGTTAGCAAGGTCGATTTTACTATCTTTAAACTTAAATCTTCCATGAATCTCTTCTATTCATATCTGCTTTAGCGTATCAAATGTAAACAAATGACGTCATATACTTTTGAATTGGACATAGTCCGACAATTTATGCTCTGTTTTATAATAATTTTATATAAGTCGATACTTCAATAACAAGACTGTATATATATTATTGCTACTAACCCGCATTCCTGGATCTACTAACCCGTACTACTGAGTCTACGTGCTCGCTAACTGTGACGCTTGCCGCCGTCTCTGTGTGTAGTATATGTATATCTTGGGTGAGTCCATTTGTGTGAAAAGGGGAGACCCCTTAACATTAAGCATGCCATTTGCATTTATTGGAACCCTTGCATAATTTTATACATTAACTATGTGATAAAATATGATACAAGCTAACAAATACAATACAAACTAACAAATACAAATTAACTATGTGATAAAATATGATACAAATTTTCTGGCGATCAAAATAAATAATGCTGGTATCATTAAAAAAAAGTCGTGTTCATTATTTCAAGGTAATGTATTTCTTTCATAATATTCTATAATTCTTGTCTTATCCCAGAGTTAGGTAGTTCCAGCTTGTTCAGAGGTTGAAACACTTGCATTTATTTTTCCGGCGATTGTAATAGTCGATCAAGTAGGACTGTTTAGTTTTGATAGTCTGTGTAAAACAGTTTTCCTGCTCCAAATGCAGGCAGCGTATTCGTGTACTTGTAAAATTAGCGAAACTTGTTTCAGGTTGTTCCTATCTGTCTACCGTATATTATCGTTACACAAGAATTTTATTGATGAATACTTCCATTGGATCACTCTTATTTTCCTTCTTCACTTTCATCAGCCAAGAAAAGAACATGAAATGACACTAGTGTTTAACAACTACAACTGGCGACCATTCAAATGGCTTCATTGACTACCAATGTTGGTTGTACAATCAACATCGGAATGTAAATAAAAAACACAACGAAGGTCGATATTACATAATAGAATAACAACATTGAAAATTAAAACCTTTAAAAAGAGAAAAAGCAAATAAATGACAATAGGAAGAAGAATAGAAAGCAAGAAATAATTTTAAAATAATATAGAAACATAATAAATAACTTAACAGCAAAACTGAGTTGTTCAAATCTTATAAGTAGGGGATTTATGCCTGCTTAGCGAATCATAATTTACATGTGCTTTTACAGTTATCCTCTAGTAGTAGTAAAAATACACAAGTATTTCAGCTACATGGCAGGCCTCGTTTAAACTTTGCATACGTTTTCTTACCTATAATAGATTAAAACAAAGAGTAACAGTCTGACAAAATGGGGCAAAAAAAGTTTTTAATAAAATGAACATTTACAGAGAAAGAAAATTTAATAGGATAAATGTGAGAGAAAGAAATGTTTATCCAATGAAAATGTAAATAATTATAGATTTTTCTAATTATAGATTTTTTTGGAACGTCCCACTAGACCAAAAATATGACAAAATGGAAGAACGGAAGAAAAATAATACAGAGAAAAAAGGTAGACATACAGGAAAGAAAGAAAGAAAGAAAGAAAGAGTAGTAAGAGGATAAAGAAAATGAACAAATAAAAAATGCAAAAGAAATAAACAAAATGAAAAAGTATAGAAAAGAAAGCAAAAAAGTAATAACGAGAAAGAAAGAATATCATAAAGTTTATTAAAATAAAAGATTCTTTTTTATTAAATGCCATATAAGAGACAAAGAAGGGTTGAAAAAGAAGAAAGAAAAGAAAAAGTTCGAATGATGGAAAGAAAACAAAGAGGAAAGTCCAAACAATCAAATGGTATTTAAAAAAGTGGATAACATATAAAAAGAAGTTTCGCAAATTGATTGAAATATATATACATAAGTAAATAATCAAGAACGAAAGCAGCAAGCAGCAGAATTTGCATTGTTCAGTGACGTTCGATTATATTCGATCAATAGAAGCAAGGCGAAACGCTGCCTCAGACACAAATCGATGCAAACGAGAGATTCAAGTCTTGTAAGACACTGGAACAAGGGTAAACGTTTTTTCTATCGGCTCGTCCTATTATCTTAAATTTTATGCCACCAAGCTGTCCAAAGCTACGTCGAGCATGGTGTTGATCAATTCACTTTTCCAACTCACTGCTACGAACTTACATAGCAAAATCGACTTTTTTAATTGGGTAGTTTATTCAAGTTCCCTGTGAAATAGAAGTCGAGGTATTTTATTGTTTTAGAGAACTAGTAAATAAATATATCCTAAAAGTAAATGAACTAAAAGTGAAGAATAAGAATATTAGAAGGGATTGGAGAAAGAAAAAAAGAGGTAGAGTTGCCAACCTAAAAAACGAAATAGAAATAAAATATTAAGTTAATATCTATATATGGCACATCAATGATTCTAATATTGTTAGTGAATGCCAAATAAATGTTAACTCCAGTCCGTCTGAAGTTATACAAATCACGTAAACCTCAATGACTCGGCTTTGCTTTGAAAATTATCTGTAAAATTTTAAACGATTAATTTCGACGTCAAAACAACGTTTGAGTTCAATCTTTAGCTAGTTTCAACATATTTTATTAAAAAGTTATTGGATATTGTAAAAACCACAGTCTGAAGTTATTATGAAAAATCAGTATATCACATTTTACTTCGATAAAAAGGTAATAAAATCACCAACAAATGATCAACACCTACAATAGACTAAATAGAAAAACATATAAGTCTGTTAAGTATTTACATCTTAATATAGTAACATTACCTCTCAATAACGGCCAGCAATCTATTAGCCACTAATTTTGTTAAATTGTTTACTTCATTGGGTTCAATTTCCTTTGGCCCATCCATCAAGTCCATCGAGTGTCACCCGAGATTGGTCCGTCAAAATTACTTTAGAAAAGTCATTTTTCATGTACGTATTGACCCAATTCCGACGCTTTAAAATAGTTACTTTGCTGAGAGAAGTTTGCCTCGGAAATTTCTTGATAGATCCCAAAATGTGAACTATTCTGTACCTTTTGAACTACTTGACTCCCTCAATACCAGTTTGTTCAAGATCCGATCATTGGTCAAAAGTTGTCATTTTCTCTATAATTCGGTTTAATTTACGTTCCCCTTGAGGAGACAAATTCTGAAGGATTTTCCGTTTCTCAACTTTGTTATATTTTCAACAGCGCTATTTATCGTTCGATGATCTATGCGAAACTCCTTTGATATTTTCAATGTGTAATATATCATCACTAAATAACTTTTTTATTTTCTGTTTTTTAGCATTTTTTATAACCTTTAAAGAACTCATGCATCAACATATATCATGGAAAAAAGAAAATATTGTTTATTAGATTTCAGAGGCTTTAAACTAATATTTGTTTAATCCGTATAATAATTTCAGACTTCAGTTTTTATAAATCCAATAACTTCAATAAAACGCCTTGAAACTACCTAAAAATTCAACTCAAACATTGATTTGACATAAATTAATCGTTTAAAATTTGACAAAAATTTTAAAAGTAACTCATTGAGGTTTATGTGATTTTCATAATTTCAGGCGGACTGTAAATTTATATAGTTTTTAATAATGTATGCACATATATGCTAAAGGTATGTGTTCGTAACTTTGTTGTGCATCAAAGTGATAGCCTTGCACTAGCAACGCCAAGTAGCAGTGTCTCTGCTATGTCAGTACCGGACTTTTCCATCATGTTTAAGAAGTGGAGAGGGCAAAATGACATCATGAAAGAGAAGACTACAACAATTATAAGACTTGCATGTGAAAATCTTCCACTGACAATAAGAACCTAACAAAATATGTCGTCACATTTTGCAGCATCATTAAAGAAGTGCATTCAAGACTAAAGATATATAAATGTAATTTTATTGCAGATAAACGAGCATGGATTGCAAGTTGTTTTTAAAAAGAACTTGCAGTATTTTAGGACAAAGTTAACCGTTCTTCATGTATCTTATCTTTCTCCTTTGAAGATATTCTCGTATTTTTACAGTTTCGAAGATTAAGTATAAGAATTATTTGGATTGATACGTTTATCTGCTACTTTTTAAAATGACTTGAAATTACGTAAAAGTTTTAAATTGCTTTCTTCCTTTCAGTTCCACATGTACTTGTTGATTCCTTTTTCATCTGAAGGCATTGTATAATATTGCCAATAAATAAAATGACAGAACAAAATGTAGAACAAGAAATAAAACAAATAAAATGTATTGTTTATTCATCATTCATTAAGCCAATTATTTTCGGATTTTAGGCTTTTGTGCACAATAAGTTTTGCAAATATAAAATCATATATTTAACATACGTCTAATACATAAACTGAATTTGTAATGGTGTATTCCCATCACTCTTTACAATATCAGTTTCTCTTCTGAGGAACACCCAAAGCGAATTTTACCAGACGGTAGGATGAAAGATGTTTTTTTCAAACCGTTATCAGAGGTATTTATTACGCATTAGCGGATGTGCGAATTCACTTCCATTTTAGGCCGAGTCGAAACAAAGCGCTACAATTCTCTAGAATAAATAGACGTATATTTCACCCAACCAAAATCACGTTGCATATTGAACCCCATCTTCGCTCCCTGGTATTTCAGTTATCTGTCTAGGGTTTTTGAATAATGGAATCATTTTATTAGTAGAAAATAGAGAAGGGATTCATGCAGCATAAAAATGATGATAACAGTGCATGCCTTCTTACATATTTTCTGATATTATCAATATAACGTTAATATTTAGAGGCTAGTTATAAGCCCTTGTTGTTTGAGAGAGCACTCCTCACTGGATTATAAATGTACAAAAATGCCTGTCTATATTTCTAGGGACGAGATAGTGTAACTATTTACACTCTTTTACATTGTTCGGGATGTTTCCCTCATCTTTATTGTTATATTCATGACGATTCGGTGGTTGTACAGTCCGGTATTCTTCAGGGGATATTGTTTCAACCAACGCTTTTATCAAATGGGACACATGGTCCAGTGGATAAAAGCGTTGGTTGAAGTAATCCAAAAGTTCATTGACCAGAAGTGTTCAATAACTGACCACAACAGAAGTGAACAAAAAATGGAGTTGCGTTACTAAAGGCAATTAATTGAAAACTGAGATATTCAGAAAGGGCATGACACGTGGAACTTGAACAATCTTGTCGTGGACTAAATAAAGTGTTTGGTTTGAAATTCCAACGTATATCAGAAGAAGTCCGGTGTTATCACCTAAAGAATCTGGAAGCATACAAAAGCCGAAACGTCGTGAATATGACAATAAGGATGAGGACAACACTTCGAACAATGTAAATAATAAATAGTCTAAATAGTAGAAAATTCATTGTAATTTTTTCTTCATAATATATTCACGAGTTTTGCTTACAGAAATCCCTTATGTTTATCGTTTTCATCAACAAGAATGTTCAGTCCTCCTTCAAAAAATTTTTAAAAAGCCACAGTAAAAGAACGGTAGTAGATCACTCATTTTTTACAATTTCTAAAATTGTCAATTTGTCATTTAAAATTGATTCACTTAAACCCAATTAAAACAATTTGATATGGAAAAGCGTGATTTTGATAGCTCGTCATAGACAATAAATGTCAAACATATCTGCTAGCATTGACAAATAAATTTAAAAGGTAATTATTTGCTTTCTATTTTCTCCCAGAATATGTAATCCAAATCGCCATCTGTTCTCAATTCTGTTCAATAAAATATCAAACTACGCATATCTTATGTAGATGCTATCAAAATGAAACGCATAACTTCCACTGTTTTTGATGGACACTTAATCTGTCGAAGTTTCTACTTGATTGATGGAATCTAAAACACTGAATTTCTCAAATTATTCTGGATTTCAAAACTTAAACAGAAATCGATATTATGAATATAGCGAGAAACACTAGATGATATACACTTGAATTCACTGATGGAATACTAAATATCCAAAAGAAATTGGTTATCCTGCGTATCTAGATGCTTTATAGTTCTGTCATAAACATATACTATATGTAATATGCATTAAATGTGGAAACGGTTATATTTTTAAGTCAGTTCAGTCTGATATGAAGCTATTTCTAGAAGTTTGTATAAGGCTAATTAAAATTTGAAACTTTGTTTTTATTGCAGTCCTAAAAATGACAAAAACGTACCCCAGATACACTGACGAATTCTCTAAATTCACTTCGCAAAGTGAATGTTAAAGGAAAGTAATGTGAATCGTTCAGAGGAGAAAGTGTGAGAAAAAAATACAGTAAATTTATCTTTCAAGTGTGTAATGTGCATTCAAGCTTATATAATCATGCGAGTGATATCACGAGATAAAACCTTGCTGAGACGTTTTCCCTTCCTCTCATCTTTTACAGACTTTATGGGCACCATTATCAACTAAAATGAAGGATATAGATGAAAAATGTGCTTTTAATATAATTTAACTTGCCAATGGATTTTGAAGGTGTATACGAAATGGATTATACAAAAGTCAATTGTGATACCATCCGATTTGCTGGTAGTAACAATGACATATAACAATTCGGTCAAAGCAATTTGGAAAAATTTAGTAAATAGTAAATATATATTTGATAAGATGTGTAGATATTAATAAGCTGGTTATATATACATATATATGGTTGTGTATACATACAGGGGTTGGACAAAATAATTGAAACACTTGTTAAATTCAAAGAAAATTTATTTAATATGGAGTTGGTCCTCCTTTAGCCTCACATACAGCTTTAATACGTCTAGGAATGGAATCATACAGCTTCCTGACTTCATCCAGAGGAATTTTCTGTCATTCTTCCATTAATACCTGCTCCAGATCTTTAAGACACAATGGTGGAAGATAGCGGCTCCTAACGTGTCGCTCCAAAATGCACCACAAATGTTCAATAATATTGATATCTGGAGATTGGGAAGGCCACTTCATGTATTCTAGCTCACTTTCATGCTCTTCATACCAATCTTAACCACTCGAGCGGTATGTGTTGGAGCATTATCGTCTTGGAAGATGCAGTCTCCATCAGGGAATAAAGTCTGGGCCATTGGATGAATATGATTTCCCAAAATGTTCAGGTAATCTTTGCTGTTGATTCTACCATGCGAGGTAACTATTGGACCGAGGCATTTCCATGATATGGCGCCCCAAACTATCAATGATCCACCTCCACGCTTCATTGTTGGAAGAAGGCAGTCAGGGTTGTAAAATTCTTTGGGCTGCCTCCACACATAAACTCGCCCTGAAGTTGGGAAAAGAGAAAAACTGGACTCGTCTGAGAATATTACTTACTTCCATTGGTCTGCAGACCAGGCATTGTGATCTCTGCACCACTTCAACCTCTTCTGAATGTTGCGAGTGGAGAGAAGAGGTTTCTTTACGGCTGATCTTCCATGACATCCAGCCTTATGGAGCTCACGACGAACAGTTTTAGTAGAAACTGGACTATTCAGATGATTATTCAACTCAGCAGTCACTTTGGCTGCAGTAGTCCGATGGGTTTTTGCCACACTACGTTTCTATGCACGTCGGTCCGTGTCAGTAAGTTTGCAAGTCCGGCCCGAATTGCTACGGTTGCTAGAGGTTTTGCTCTGTTTCTCGAATTGCGTCATAGATCTTGATATGGTAGCTCTTGAAAAATCAAACATTTCAGCAACCTTAGTGATCGAGGCTCCTGCCATGCGAGCTCCAACAATTTGTCCTTTTTCGAACTCGGAGAGGTCACGCATTTAGCTTAAATTTTACTAAATTCTAAAAATAAATAAGACAAAGAGAGTAAATTAGATAAATAAACGTATTTACAATAGATATAACCTGCAATTGCAAAGTTTTAGTTAAAGTTCTTAATATAATAAGTTTTTGAAATATAGGAGTGGAATTTGCACCTGTTCCAACTATTTTGTCCAACCCTTGTATATTAAATAGTTAATAATTTTTATTTAAATTAAATTAACATTTGCGATTCAAGCCTAAAAAAGCGGATACACAATCATATGAATCAATATTTGACTCGTTTATGAATAAATTATTTGGAAACGGAAAAATGAACAATGGATATCACGTATTGATAATGTTAGAATGGAAAGAATTCCAAAAGTTTTGCTCTAGTCATTCTAAATAAGTTTTAGTTGAGTCGAGTTACCTAAATACAAAATAGTTTTCAATTGCATTTAAAAATAAGGTTGTTAAAAAGACCAGCACCATATTATTTCCTAATCAAAATTTGATGAATCAATTGCATGTCATAAATCACTAATATTATTTGTTTACATTGTGGAGGTGAGTAAACTACAAGACGACATTTCCAGTAATCAACCAAGAACATTCTGTTGTAAAAAGAATTGATTGATTTGTTTTTTTCATAAATTTTTGCGGGTTATTTATGAGAATTTTTAGAGATAATAATGGTTTATCGATACAAGTCCCACTAATCAACTCATAGCTGGGTGGGGGGAAATGCATTCATACATTTTCCTAGGGTACCTACGCGTAATTGTATATAACGAATCCGACTGGAATTGGAACCCGACTCTCCGATTTCCACTTCCGCAAACCCAAACCAAAGCTGTCACGGATTATGCTCAAGGTTGCTTAATTTCGGTGATCGTATGAGAACCGGTCGTTAAACGTGATAGGTCTGTAAGTCGAAAATAAAGCATGTAAAACAATTAAAATTGTCAGTATATGATTCCATTAAGATATTTTCCCTGTCATCATCATAATCATCAATTTTAATTTTCTTTTGTTATAATTTGCGTCAACCGACATTCCTAAGAGCTAATTACTGTGTAGGTATTTGATTCCTACTAAATTGTATATGTAAACAGACACTATGCCGTACACTTATTTGTCGGTAAATCATTATTCTCTGTGCGCGAGTGTTTAAAGTCCTCACGTCATATGCAACAATATAAGCACCAAACCCTGTAGGCGAGATTAGGCTCTCTACGCACGCGCTCACAACACATTCACTTGTCAGAAACGATATATATATATATATATATATATATATATATATATATATATATATATATATATATATAGATTTATAGTTGTAAGAAATAGCATGCACACAAACACACAAACACACACACACACACATATATATATATATATGTATGTGTGTGTGTGTGTGTATGTGTGTGTGTGTGTGTGTGTGTGTGTGTGTGTGTGTGTGTGTGTGTGTGTGTGTAATAAGAATAAATAGGTTCACCTATCGTCCGTTTCATAATCCCCCTAGTCTTTAGAACAGGAATAGAGGTTTATCCCTTGCTTCTAGTTTAGGATTTGTTTTCCGGTTCCTTCTAAGGTCTTTTCATTCTTTTTCACTTCCAGTACCACCTTACGTCTTAGTGGTATTATCTCTTTGCATGGAATGAAATGATTAACATATATATATATATATATATATATATGTATATATATATATATATATATATATATATATATATATATATATATATATATATATATATTATTATTATTATTATTATTATTATTATTATTATTATTATTACTCCAAACTTTATTTTAATGGATGTGTGTGTAGACGTCCCATCTTTTTAAAAAGTGTAAATTACGTCTACCGGGATTCGAATTCAAGAGGCTTAATAAAGATTATGTGCTTTCCAGCAGATTTTGAACCTTCGCCCCCTTTGTAGGAGAAACGACCATTTTATCACCCGTTGCGCTTTAGAGTAGCACGCTAACAACCGTTGTAAGATAGATTCTTTTTATCAATGTTTAATAATATATTTCTCCCCCACCTATCTATCTATCTATATTTATGAGAGTGTTTGTGTGTGTGTGTTTAAAAATAGATAAGCTATTAAAAATATATAATCTTTAGCATGGAAACGAGAGGAAGTTTGCAATTAGTTGGTTGAATTCCGTATTTCCGTCACAGATAATTCCTGGGATTCTTCATTGAAGTTAACAAATGATCTATTTTTGCGACACTTCAAATTTGCGTCATGAAAATCGAATCGATAATCTTTTAATTCTCAAATGAAATAAAACATACAAAAGTTTGAAAACGTTAAAATATCTTTCCCCTTTTTTTCGTCTGTTCCAAAAAAGATCATTATTTTTATTTATTTGTTTATTTTGTTAGCAACTCTTCTCATTGAATCCATAAAATTAAATTAGACATTCAAGCAAAAACTGCATCGAACAAGGATTCACAACTGACACACCATGTGGACTGATCATGAGATGTCAACGTTTTAATGAGTATGTAACATTTTCACCTGTACTGCACATAGACGTTTCTCATATATCACTGAAAGAATGCTTAAATGAAGATATTACGCTGTTAGCAGGAAAATAAACCGAAATAATTTCAATACTGCTGACAAAATAGAATACTTTTTAAAATAAAAGTAAAAATTCACCATTTCGTCTTACAACTGCTTTGACATTTTGGTATTTGCCATTTTTAGAACAACCAAGCGAATACTGACGTGTTTTGTTGAGAAAAACAATTTGTTTATAATCTATTTATTTTATCGTTAGACAACATAGAAATTGAACTTATATATCTCCTACAAACACTAGCTATCTAATGAAATAGCCATAAAAGAATCAACAAAGTCTTTAAAAAAAATATGAGACAATGCAACATCATTTATTTCGTTAGCGAAATTACTGAACTTTGACCCTGGAACATAAAACGGAACAAATATTGATGCCATTCCCATAAAAATACATATTATTATAATCTATTTTAGTTGGTAAAATTTGTTTTATTTCCCAACTGATTCTAATTCTTTATAGATTTCTGGCACTGTGACAGATAGGGATTTCTCTAGAAACGCTGACTTCTAAAAAGGCGTAAGTTCAAATTATTCTTAATGTGTACGCGCAGATACGCATGCACACGTTGTATGCCTTTAAAATATGAAAATACACAAAAGTAATTAATATTTCATTTAAATCATGTCGTGATTCATTTTCTCACAGATTCGATATTTTAACGATAATGTAGACTGATAATATTAATTAACTTTTTGAAACTCTGAAAACATTCTGAACTGAATAATAATCATGAGTTCTATTACACCATATACTGACTGTCGGATTAATACTAAAGTCATTGTGAATCTTGAAAAGTGTTGACATTCAGCAGATCTTGGGAAATGCTAATGATAAAGATGTCACTAATAATTCTCTTCAAAATAAATGTTAAATATTTGTTGATTTCTTTTTATGTCTACTAATACAGACCCTTCATGCATATAAGCAGAAAAACCTCACACACACACACATACACACACACACACACACACATATATATATATATATATATATATATATATATATATATATATATATACAGAACTGAAAATTTATATATTTTTCATTTTAATCATGTTTGAAATTTAAAAATTTATCCGCAATTTAATATTTTTAAAAATCTGTTGCAAACAATTCAACCATTTTACAAATAAAGATTAGCTTTTCCTTCTGACGTCATGAAATACTCGTAAACTTGGTCAGCACATAAAGCCACAAAAATCAGAACCCAGTATATATACCTGAATATATATATATATATATATATATATATATATATATATATATATATATATATATATATATATATATATATATATATATATATATATATATCCAGGTATAGGTTAAGAACAAATGAAGTATAATTCCACTGTCTGTAGCTTTTAATCTTTGTCTAGGATTATATTTCAGAACATATTTTACCATGATCAAAATTCTCCACTTTTTTAGGTTAATTTTGAATTTAGCGTAGGTCTCAAACCTAATTGGTTAATCAGGATAAACCCACAAGCCTCATTTTAGTTTTGATTTGTTGTTATCTCATTCTTCTCTTCTCTTTCGAAAAAAAGAGGGGGGTATTCTGCTTGTGGAATTTAAAAATAATTACTTACTCACCAGTTATTTAGCATCGCCTGAAGAAGCAGAATTTTAGTGTTTAAACATGAAAGCTACTCTGTAGCGATTTTTAACATGTTTTTGTTTTAATCTCATATAATATGTGTGTGTGTGTGTATGTATGCATGTCTGTGCGTGTGTGTGTGTGTGTGTATGTGTGAGTGTAAAATTTCAGATATAAGTAAAATCTATAGTCATCGAATCTCGCTTGCAAATCATTGCTCTAGTTAATTACCATTCGGATTTGGAAAAACATTGAGCGTGAATTTGAGCTTTGTAATCAAGAAAAGATCTCTCCATTCCGTAATCGATAGTAGACCTTCATACACGTTGAAGAGTCCTAAATGATATTGTTTCGATCAATGTGTTTCCACAAGTGTACTCATTTGTAATCGTGTGCCAAAGCAAATTCTGTTTGCTTGACCTTGGAAATTTCTCCATAGAACCATATTGACACGGCGTAGAGAAAAGTGTAAACTTAATGGATGGAAAACATGATAAAGAAAACGATGAGTTTGAAAGAAAGAAAGAAAGAAAGAATCAATTTCGTGCAAACGTTTAACCCATTCACGTATATCAATTTATGTCTATTTTTTCTCGATAAACATAGTTCTGTACATCTTGAAAGCATCAAATAATTCGAAGCATTTATTATGAGAGTTCTCCACTTGTTTTCAATTTTGACTCGGATAATTCATCGAAGTCCACTGAATTTATCAACTGGCCGTGCACGTTCATTTGCTGAAAAATATTTTTACATCTTTTTCGAATAATGTGGAGATAGCTTTAGGATAAGAAAGTAAATAGATGTTATATAAAATGTTGGGCGTGTAGAGTTTATAAGATTTTAGATCTTTCGATGTTACGGTTGATCGCCGTTTCCTCTCCCTCCCACAAGCACGCTTTCTTCTCTTATTCTTATACGTATGAAGAACATAGATTTCCAGATACATACATATGCATTCACCAACACATGTACAAATATCACGGGATAAATACTTTCATAATATGTACAAAACGTATTCGTACATACATTAGGTAAGATTAAAGTATAATCCTGTTTTAAAAAATACCTATCACTAATGCAGATACATATGTACGTAAGTATGTCGCAAATGCAACTCTCTCTCTCTCTCTCTCTCTCTCTATATATATATATATATATATATATATATATGTAAGTATATATATATATACGCATGTATGTATGTAAGTAATTACAGAAAATGTGTATTGATTGTATAATAATTTGGTTTAATATTCATATATATATATATATATATATGTGTGTGTTTAAGCATAATGATACTGACAGACATTATATTAGCTTATTTTTTTAAATACATTAAAGTATTCGTAATAAAGTACAAGAAACAATTCTGCAACTATTTTATGTTTTTTTGTTCAGTTACATTTGAAAAGCGTTCATTGCCTAATAAGATTTCTCAAAAGATGAAAATAAATAAATATACTGTTTAATAAATAAAAGGAGCGTCTACTTAAATACAAGTATCCACTAAATATCTGTCAGATTAATAAATAAGAATCAGTCTTCTTTGTTTAGAAATTGTTTTGTTAGGACACGAAACGGAGCAGATACGTCATTTCAAGAGAAAGAGAAAAATATGCGTTTAAAGGCACTATGCAACTTCGTTTGTTTATCAACGCACTCAGATCCAATGACGGTTTCCTCTAAGGTAGCAGGTTTGAATTCTACTGAGGAGTGCATATTTGTCTCTAATATCATTTCTCGAATATTAATAATAGGCGAAAATGAATAAAAATACCGTTTAATAAATAAACGGGGCATCTACTCAAATAGGAGTATCCACTAAGTGACGTTATAAATACTTGTTTCAAAATTCTCACAATCTCGCATTTACCTTGATAAAGGCCATTTAATGGATCAACTGAAAATTATGTCAATTGCTTTATCTTTGAATGGAATATTTTCACGTGTAGAAATATTGTTTGTATTGTTGTGTTGACGGATTCAAATGTTTTCTTTTGTTTTCTTGATATATTTGTTGTGTACGTTGGCTTGGGAGAGTAGTGATTCTGTTAGGAAAGATGCTATTGGGAAAAAACCTGGACGTAGATTAATATTTGGATAATATTCAAGGGTGACACTCTCGAGGATTTTTCTTCTGAGTGAATTATTTTCTTTTTTTATAAGTGTAGCATTTATAAAATCATAATTGTGGTTGAATTTATTGCTATGTATGATATATTATGCTTATATTTTCTATTACATTCGTTAAATCGTTATTTATAAGGTCACTTTTCTGCACATATATGCGTTTTTTAAATTTTTCTTCATGTTTCTCTAATGTATTGTGTGAGGAACGGTTTAGGCAATTTATTTTGACGTGACGGAGTTTGTCGGTATGTATCTTCTCATATAATTTATTATTACGGATGAAGTTATTTTTTGTTGCAGTTGTATATTTTGTATGCCTTTCTTCTTACATTGTGGATAAAATGATATGGGCATTGTAGGTTTTTGAATATTTTCTATGTATGCTTCTTCTTTAGGTAAGTATTGTGCTAACAGCCGTCACTGAATATGTATATCAAGCTCTTGATAATAACAGCGAAGCTCAAGCTGTGGCTCTAGATATCTCGAAAGCATTTGACAGGGTTTGGCACGCTGGTCTTCTACGTAAGTCCCAGTCGTTCCTATCAAATCGTGAAATAAAGATCGTTTTGAACGGGCTTGCTTAGAGATCCTTTCACACGAACGCAGGTGTCTCTCAATGTCCTTTCTTGGGTCCTACGATGTTTCTAATCTTCATCAATGATCTTCGGGATGTCAGCAATTCCCAAGTAGGCATTTATGCAGATGACACTACAATTTACTCCTGTAGCAAATCCATCAGAGCTGACAAAGTTAATCAATCAATCAGTGGTTAACTGGGAGAGAAAATGGTTTGTAAATTTTAATGCCTCCAAAACGAAACTGCTCTCATTTATCCACTATAGAAAAACTGCCTTATCCTAGACTTATGGGGAGTAATACATTGCACCCTGGCCTCACCTTTTCAACTGACTTGAAGTGGAACGACGACATCGAATCAATAGCTGCATCTCCTGCAAGGAAAGTTGGGTTTTCTCGTCAGAGTCCATCTTGCACATTTACAAATTTGTCATTCGTCCATTCATTGAATACTGTTGCCATATTTGATCTGGTGCTCCTGCTATTCATTTCGAGGTTCTTGACAAAATCCAAAGAAGGATCTGCCATGTAATCGATCCTGACTTGGCATCTCAAATTCTGTCACTTTCTTACCGAAGTGACATGGCTTCCCTCTGTCTTTTTTACAAGTACTTTCATGGAAACTGTTCTGACGAGCTTTTTTCCCTGGTGTCTCAACTAGGTGAATTTAAGTGTATTTGAAAATAGTTAAATTTGAAATTGTTAAATGTAATCGCTACTTTTACTCCAACAGTTTCTTTTTTTCGCACTTCTCGCCTGTGGAACTCTCTCTCTCTCTCTCACTCGTTTCCTTGCTTCGCTGATAACTACAATCTCCAAAACTTTAAATGCAACATCATTCCCCATCTTTTATCTTCTTGAATCTCTTTCACTTTTATCCGTTCGTAACTCCCCCTAATAACCAGTCTTTTCTCTCACTTTGACTCTCTGTAACCCACTACGTAACGTACTAGTCGCAGCCCTGCCTTGCATGAGATGAAATGATTATATATATAATGAATAAGTGCAACAGTGCGAATGTGTGTTTTAATTTAGTTAAGTTTAAACGCAGAAATAATACAGCTGGTTTTCTCTGATAATGATCTCATATGCAGATAAATACGTATTCTAAAATAGGGAATACAGAAACTGTACTCAGACCTCATATTAATACGCTGTATAACCTCCTTGGATCTTTACTCAGGCTTATACACATGCACGCAAGAATGCTGTGATACATTATTCAACATCTCTTGCTGTTGTTAAAACAATGCAGTAAGAATTGTAGGTGGGCATACTGGACGAATCAGGCGTTCTGCCACCTAATCTCATACTTATTAAATTAAAGAATTTGTATGGTGATCGTACCGAACCAAACATCTTGAAAATCATGCTGAATATCATGAGCATCAAATAGGCGGGCATTATCCTGTTGGAACAAAATATCGACTTTGTTTTGAGGAATTTGAAAAGAAAAGATTTAAAAAAAAAGCAAATTGTTAAAGGATATGACCAAAGTTTACCATTCCATAGTGGAAATGATTCTCTACAGAGTCAAATACACACACGAGAAAAAGAACCAACAGTAACGAGCGACAAGCGCCAATAGACAAATTAACAAGATTTAATTCATAACGAGTTGATACATGAAAACATTACTGCAAGGGAATGCGTAGAAAGGTGTGTGCTATATATTTCTGTGTAGAAAGTTGTATTTGTTACATGTTTGAGCTGGAAAATCAAAACAATCATTAAGCTTCAGTCTTTCGCCCGAAACAAAATAAGGTTTTCTCTTTTCCCTTTTCTCTCTCTTTCTCGTGTTTCATATTTCTCTTTGTTCTTTTTACTTTCAGTTCAGTTCTTTTCGCTAGAGCAGTAATATCTTTTGATATATTGTTGTTGTTTTTTCAATGTTATGAGTATTGACTCTAAGGGATGGTCATACATTCTCTTCACATATTCAATGAATTTGTCTTTCGAGTAGGAAGATTCGGAACTGTATAAGTTGTAGCCTGCATCCAATTGAGTGGGTCAGACATGCCTGTCTTAGGTGACTATCACGTCAATTTACACGTGCAGTTGATATATGCGGCATGGTATGTTGCGTTGAATTGGAACTCGTTTTCATTGTGCGATTTCCTTTACTTGACGGTAAAAAATAAAAAAGATGTTGCCCGCACTAGACTCGGATTCCAGTTGATTACTGTCTATATTTTCCCGCTGAGCTTTTTATTTTTATTTTATTTTTTGTTGTGTTCGTACAAGTGTTTTCTTTTCTGAATTCAAAGTGTTTGAAAACTATCCAAAAGTTCTGCAGATGCGAGCGCTTTCGGCTATTCTTTTAGCCATTATCAAGGACGGTTTTTTTTAATTATTTTTAACTGAATGTGTGGGGCTTTTATGCATTTGTTTGAAGTTGTAGGAATTATTTTATTTTTCAAACACGGTCAGCACATTGTTGCCGCGTTCATAGTTAATATTAATTATTAGGGCTTCTATTACTTTTAATATTTTTTACATGTGGATGAGGCTATCATACTTATATTTTCTACTAGTATGTTTGGGATGGAGTTTAAATGAGCTTTAATTGAGCTATGGTCGGGTAGGTGTAACGTGAGTCGTCTAGATAGGCGTGTAGTAGTATGACCAATTATTTATGAGTTTGGTTTGATAAGGAACACAATTCCTTAAGGGGCATTTGAACTCATAAATAATATTGTTTCTCTGTAGTTTTGATTTTGCTGGTGTGTTGTTCTTTTTATGATGAATTAAATTTTTAATTTTTTGTAATAGATGATTTAATTTTCTTGTTCAGTTCGACTGGAGTTGTATATTTCTTTATGATATCTTTAAGGGAAAATACGTTATTACTTAACGTCTATTTGGCTTTTGTAGAAGATGCTAATATTATTGTTTTTATCTGTATATTCAGTATTGCTATTAGTTACTTTAGAAGAAAAAAATTATAACTTCTACCCAACCTTCTTTGCAGTAGATTCAGCTATTGATTCGATGTCGTCGTTCATCTTCATGTCAGTTGAAAACGTGAGGGCATTGACGTGGAGTGTTGATCTCAGGAGTCTAGTATCTAAGTGGGTATTCACTCTTAAAATTAAGGTGGCAATAGTGTCTTATAGTCTTTGTTTTTTGTATAATGAAGTGGTGAATGTGCTAATACTGAATAAAATATAAATCGTTCTTGATAATGGCTTAAAGAATAGCCAAAAGCGGTCTGATATGCAGAACCATTGGACAGTTTTTACACACTTTGTGTCCAGAAAAGTACTGGTAGGAAAAATTAAATAAAAAGCTTAACCGCAGTACGCTATCAGTATAAATGTTAAGTTGAGATATTGATAAACGACAGATGTCAGTGGCAAAAGGAGAAATACATATAAACAAAAGTAAATAAACATATACTGAATAATATCTATATATCCATATACATATATATGTATATATGTAACTTGCATGTTCCAATGTAACAGTTTATAATATATATATATATATATATATATATATATATATATATATATATATATATATATATATATATATATATATATAGTGATGGATTAGAATAGAATCCGACAGTATGATAGAATAAGGAACAAATAGAAAACGTTTATATTTTGAACGTTTCCGTTTCATCCTAAAATGAAATATGTAGGAGAAAATAAATTTCTGGTATTTTTTTTATTTTCGTGATTTTTTCTTTTTCATTCATTAAGCAGACTTCATGTGTATTTGTCCTGACTAGCAGCGATCGGGTGTATAATTCATCTATGTATGTGTATCATAATTCTAGCTTATCTATGTGGGATTCGGTTGATAATATGTATGTGTTTTTGTGCTTGTGTGTGTTTGAGCGTCTAGTAGGCATTCTCATCTATGTTTGGTAGTTGTCCGTATATTGATTGGGGGATATCTTGTGTGAAAGGGAAATAATTTAAGTTGCATCGGTTGTAGTTGTAGATAGACATATCTTAGATTCTTTAAGTAGGGATTTTATAAAAGTTGGTGATATAAGAAAGTCTGTTTAATGTGTGCAAAATATTTATCAGAATTCCCTCTAAGTATGTAATTAGGGTGGCATTTATAAAATCGAAGTTATGGTCTGTTCCGCTTATGTGTGTTAGATGTATTAGATCTATTTTTATTTCTAACTTTATTTTTTATTGTCTTTCTAACTATATCTCTGATTTTTTTCTTATCCTATCATATATATATATATATGTATATAAATATATATATATATGTACATATATATATATATATATAGAGAGAGAGAGAGGGGGGGGATACAGAGCAAAAGAGAAAGAGATAGTGACCTAATTTATATTTTCATGATAATCATTAGTTGGATTAGAAAAATACTAATTGCAGCGCTTGTGAATCTGATACTAATTTAACCACTAATCAGGATTTTCTCTCTCTTTCTCTCCCTCTCTCTTTCCCTTTCCCCCTCACTCACACTCTCTCTCTCTCTCTATCTTTTTCTTTCTTCCTTTCTCTCTATTCTATATGCAGCTACACAGATTGATAGATACATGAATTTTAGACAGGTAGATTGATCTTTGTAACCTGCACGCGCTCAGGTGGGTATCACTATTGGAAGTCCTTGCAGTTCATCATCATTCATTCTTTTTACAGCCTCAAATTGCACAGACATAGCCAACGAAAAATAATTCATGAGAGGGTAAAAAGACTGGGGAAAAATCAATGTAGTCCTTGGTGACGGAAATTTGGAATATATATTCAAATCGTTTGTTTTACGTTATTTTTTTTATTTTTTGCTCAACAACCGCGTCGATACGCTTCCGCAAAGCTACACAAGCCGTGGCCAACTCGTGTTAATGACTAGCGAAAAGAGACGCATGATTCAAAAAGAGACCTATAAAAAAATATATAATGTTCGTGATTAGATATTATTGCACAGCAGTTTCTAAAAACGAAGGAAATGCATGTACGTAATTATAATTCGATGATTTATTTCCTACGTGAAGGTTTCACTGTAAAACATACAATAAAATTCACGTAATAAATCCTTGTCTAACTTAGAATTTGGATGCCTAGTAGTAAAATGATTGCTGGCTTGCATGTTTGGTATGAGTCAATGATAACGATTTCGATCCCAACTCTTACTCTTCATTTTTGACACTGCTGGCTTTCATGTAGCAAATCAATACTTGTTTTACATGAAAAACTGTTTTTGTCACACGCATATAAGTGTGGTTTTGATAAATATATGTTTAGATTTTGTACATTATGAGAAAATCAGGTACTGGAATGCGTTTATGAAGCAAGTTCATTCTAGAAATCAGTTTGACTTCAAATCTGTAAAGAAAGAATAATTTCGAAAACACTTGTCGGTCTTGAACGTGGATGAAAGCTGTTTAATGTGGCTTTAAATTCGTAAGTTTTACATCCTATAATTCTAACTTATTCAAATGACAAGAACAAGTTTGGAGGCTTAATTGAAAAAAAAATAATCATTATTTTAATTTCTTCCACTATGATTACTTGATAAAACAGGATAAACAAAAAGGTAAAATAAGAAAGAAGAGGATACTTATGAGGAATAAATATATTTCCCTCAATATTAAATTGATTAAATCTTCAGTTATTTGTGAGATCTTGTAAAACTTGCTATAATCTATGTAACTACCACCATGAAACAGATAGAAGCAAATCTCCATTTGTTTTGTATGGCAGTTACATTCAAAACTATATGAGGAAATTCAACCGACATATTCAAATCTTGACGATAGCATGAGAAATGATGATAAGCCCTGCCTAAAGATATAGTCATACCTTGAAAAGACTTTTTGAAGATTGAAATTCAACCATTTCTACAGTATATGAAGTTGTCAATGCTACACACATTATTTTTTATCAAATTCGGGTATATTATAAGAAGATTAACTTACTGATATTACAACTAATCCGCAATTCGTGTAATTACAAATAAACTGACTGTAAATCTCACAACCTGTATATTCATGCATTATAGCGTTTTTATTTCAGTTTTCTCTGTAGTTTGTTTAATATATTACTTCGTTTTGGTAAATGTAGATGAATACAATAAAATGATTGAGAAGTTTGCGAAAATAGGTGGTAAATGTTTTATGAAAATTTAACACATATCCACACATTGCGTCTCTTCGTCTCTCTCACTATTTATATAGCTACACTGAGGAGCTGTGATACAGCGAAACAGTCTGTCTGTGGATGACTACACACACACACACACACAAACACACACACACACACACACACATACTTATATATATATATATATATATATATATATATATATATATATATATATATATATATATGCTCCCGGAAATCCGGTTGAGCTCTCTAAGAAAAGGGGTTTTTAAAAACAGCGGCTCCTACTGCTATTAAACATTAATCTTCAAGTATGAATTGAGTTCACCGAGCCGCTGGTGCATTTCGTATAGAGAAAAACGTTAAAATTCCTTTCCTTTCTGCCGCGCGACAATGGCCTAGATATCTGAATGATGTCAAATCTGTCTAGTTTCGATCCCAGCTTGAAGCAATCGGACGTCTAACCACACTGAGGAGCTGTGATACAGCAAAACAATCTGTCTGTGAATGACTACACACACACACACACACACACACACATATATATATATATATATATATATATATATATATATATATATATATATATATATATATATATACACACACAATTATATATAATTATTATACATATGTGTGTGTCTGTGCTAGCGCGTTTGAATACATGAATATGTACACACACGAACAAACATACATACGCACATATTTGTTATTGTTTTCACAAATTTTAATGAGTCATATATCAGTATACGTATATATCTAATTAATCCACTCTCTCTCCCACTCTCTCTCACACACACACAATATATATATATATATATATATATATATATATATATATATATATATAACAGATTGTATATAGCTGCTTCTCTTCAATTCAAGAACATAAGGCAAGCGTATTGTCGAATATATCATTAGTTTAATGAGGTCCTTCTTTACGCATCTGTGAATTGATTTTTATATTTAACTGTTGTTCACGATGACTATCGTGTCTAAACACTGTTTGGCTTTTATCCATCAAAGTCCAACAGGAATAATCTTTATTGAATTATTTAAGGCTCTCTAAAGCTATAATGACGTAAAATGTACAGAAAAATTAAATTTAAAAGGGAACAAAACAATATGCGAAAATAAGCGAAATAAAGTCTCCAATCTGTTCAGAATTTGCTATTTTTGTCCATTATTTTACTAACTGACTGTGCTAAATATAATTGTCTCAATGCTGTTTATTTTACCGAATATATATATATATGTGTGTGTGTGTGTGTGTGTGTGTGTGTGTGTGTGTGTGTGTGCATTTGATGTAATGGTTTTTAAAAATTCAATATACATAGAAATTACGAAAAAAATATGTAAAATCGGTTTATCTGATTGAAATGTTTTAAATCTGTGTGTTTAAATACACGTACGCACATAGACAGTAAGTTTAACTTACTTTTGCAAAGGGCAAACAGAAGAAAATGTAAGTTGTGCCCATGATGGTATTAGGTATATAGTTTAGTTCGTTCTTTTTCTTACTGTTATTTTGCCTTTCCAACTTCTTTTCACGGTCTAAAACAATTTTATAATATATTCGATTAAACATGAATCTTTGCAGCTAAATTACCAGGGATGTTGAAAAAAAGTTAGGCAAAATAAATAAAATTCGAAATACTAAAAATGTTTACTTTTTAAATCCAAGTTACTATTTTTAGGACTGATAAAGAAAGAATATAGAAAAATTTTATTTATTTACAAAATACAAAATATACAAACATTTTTCTTTCAAATATTTTAGAGTCGAAACGATTTATGCTTGTAGAAATGTTTTGTAAGCTATCGGAGTAAAGCGTTTTATTTTCAAATTTATTTTGTTCTCAGGCTTTTGATAAAAACTGGAGTCAAATGAAACAGAACTAAAGTTACAAAATATGTTAAATGATCCAACTGGTTCATTTAACTTATTCTGGCACTGGCTGCTCGGTCAATGAATGCCGAATTTTTCCATATGAGGAAATGTTTAATATTACCATTAGTATACTTCCTTATTAAAAATGTTGATTTTGGGAAGGTGCGTCATGTTTAATATGCAAACAAAGTGCAGCATAAATGTTTATTGATAAATAAAATCAAAAGTTATAGCCGTGTCCTCTACCCTATCAAAATATCGCCTTTTACAGTAACTTAAAATAATTCTCTTCATTTATCTTGACACAGTTATTAACTTTGAAGGGAGCTATAATTTTACTGCTATCAAATATTATTCCACATTATTTCTAAGTCACATTTGTGGACTTATTTTCTTTACCTGGAATCACTCCTTAGTTTTCACTGAGATATGCATAATATTGTTATATTGAGAAAAATCTGACAGTTTTGAGAAATTTCATAGATGGGTGCATGTTCACTCCATTACTTCCTGATGCGTAGTACTATCAAATATTCTTTTTTATATTTTTATAATATCTTTGACCCTGGGCGAAAACCAAAGCATTGTACTTCCATCGGCAGAGGATGAGGGGTAAACTGTAGATGAGCTTTAATGTACCCGAGCTTTAGCAGGAGGGTCTTCAGCTAGAATCCGAGAATTCAGTTCTAGTAAATGAAGTGTTTCATTCATATTTATATTTAATCTTCCCTTTACTTTTAGGAAGAATCATAATGCTAAAAATAAACTGTTAACAATTTGATCGATGCAGGTGAAGCAGACATTGTTATTATAAAATTTACTATTTACAGAGTTATATTTAGATCTTCAGCGTTCTCAGCATGTACACTCAACGGTTGAGCATCATTACCAGCCGCATCGCACCAGTCATTGATGCGACACTCGTGCCAAGTCGTCCATGTTGACGCCCACATCTAGAAATGAACAATTTGAAGCAGTTAATCAATGACGAATCAGAAAATTTCCCAATGATACATTCACATTGATTTGATTACAAATGACAATGTGAAATCAAATGTTTGCGGAGCCTCGGTGTATTCTCAACTGTATATTGTGTAATGGAGTGAAAGAATTAACATATAAAAAAGCACTGTCTGACATCTCGACGTGATGTAATAGTTCGCAAGCTTGTCTTGTTAGGACCATTGCGACTGAATAGTGAGTTCGATCCTCACTAGGTGCCACATCCTTTCGGCCTTGTGCCACATATAAGCTGCACTAACCATAACAAAGAATCGACCTTAGACAAAAATTGTGATGTCTATTTCAAATCATTTTACAAGATATAAAATAAGAAACCATAGCATACTTGTCAATGTCAAAACATTATTTGATAAAACTTTAACCATAATCATTAATGTAACGAAATTGTGTGAAAGTCATCGAAATGTGGTTAATTGCAGGTACATCATCTAAACCGGCTTAAACACATGGTTTATCAACCTCATAATAGCGATTGTTTGTTGTAAATATTTGTTGGTATAAAAAAGAATATTTATGCTGGTATAAATAACATTTTTCTTTCTATATTATTAGGCTGATGCAAAAGTTCTCAGTGCCATCTTTTACAATGTGAGGGAAATGTTAAAAGTTTATTAATCACTTCATTATTTATTAGGTGTGAATAAAATTAAACAATATTTGCGGAAATCTTTTAATCTTATTCGATTTTGGTGAAATCACAACAAAATATAAAAAGCACATTCAACGCTGTATACCCTTCCAGTTAAGCCTTGTAAAATGTAGGACAGGAATTAGACAATGGATTGATGAATCTTATGATAATTATGCAGTAAGTTCAATCCCGTATCATGAATAATCTGTAAAGCTTAAAGAAGAATGTTGACATAGAGGACAAAAACCTGACAGAACAAGAAAATTGATTATAGGAATAGTTGAAAACAATATATGCATTTGCAGAGAAATTAAATGGGAATTAATTCATCAGAATGATGCTTTGGAACAGAAAATACGTTTTTCTAAGCAGTGAAATTGATTGGTGATGTTCGCTTCATGAAATCGCATGTCTTCAAGTTTATTATACAACAAAGTAAAGGATCATGGAGCCAGGATGGGAAGTTATTCTGCATTCGAATTATTAGCCGATTATCTTTAGGCTATGACGTGTATAATTCAATGCAATACTCCAACAAGATATCGAAAACTTCCCCGAAGAATTAATCCAATAAAAATAAGAATTTTGATGGAATAAGAATACGCAAGAAAACTGAATTAATTTTTGACGGGGTTTATTAGATACGAAATTATCATTAGATGTGTCACTATTCAGACCAGCATGTTCGTCTTGATTGTTACTCCATAGATTGATTTCGTTAAACCTGACTTATTAACGTTTGAGTCGAATGTTTGTTTTTTTTCCACTGAAGTTGACCATTTGATTTTTCATCATTACAAATCCCAGGAATTGAACTCACAACAGCCAGAAAACCTGATATCTTTTATTCACTTGGCCTTGTGATAATTCAGACAACAATATTACTAACAAATCAGCAAAGTAATAAAAGGAAACTTACCCTCACTTGAATTTAATTGAATGTATTGCCAAAAAAGTATGTGCAAATAAAAATGATCATTGAGTATTGGCAGGAAGTTGGATTAAAAAAATAAATAAAATGAAATAGGAATGGTAAGAATATATATGAAAATCCAGTATGATAAATTCCCAAAATAAGATATTCAGAATTTTTCCTGAACCGGATAAAGAAGACCTGAGTTTTATTCATCCATAGTTTCACTTTTGTCACTGCTCGCAAACGCAGAAACAGTCAATATCACTTCCTGTCTAAAGGAATCTCAAATGTACACATCAATCTGCTGATCTGAATTCCAAGTTTTTACTCCATACGCGTTTTATGAAATCGAATTGCTGAGCACCAACAATAATTCTTCTTTTTGAGGCCAAGTCACCCAATTTCTAGCTTTCTATCCTCTTTTAAGATCTGATCTAAGGCATTCTATTTAGACTGTTGTTTAGTGGGTTATGTCTCTTGACATGTCCTTTCTAAATACCATTGTTGTTGTATTCAGTCAACTTCTATTATAGGAAACCGTCAAATATAACTTCTCTGATCTGAAACTTCATAATGAGCCTTGGGAAAGATACAAAACTACAGATTCTAGAACGAATGAAAGGAACTCCATAAAAGAAAAGCATTTTATGCAGTATGGAATTGATGAGAATCATTAAATGATCGATTTTCTCACCAAAACTTCTTTAGAAAAAGAGTCACTTTAGACCACAATGTGGAGCTAGCCATCGATTGTTCTTCTCGAAGTAAATATACGAACCAGATAGATTTATCACAGCTCCTATTACTATCTTACGCATTCCAGTTTCTTTTCAAAACATTTTCCTGTCATTGATGAGTCAAAGTATAGATACGCATGTTGCTGAGTTGGAAGCTGTAAACAGCAGGATGAATGTGAACCACGAAACCTGAGGCGAAAGTGAACAATTAAAGAATTTATTAAGATGCTGGGAAAGTGTTCTATCTCATCGCTTTCATCTCTAGTAAGGCGATAAGAGATGCATACAAAAACGTGTCCAAGTACGACAGTTCAGTAAGAATCCAGTAATGGGCTTGTAAGCATCAAAGTACAAATTGTTCATTTTATCAAACGCTTTGGACTGATCTATATTGATCCTTATGGCTCGCACGTCGCCTTTAATAACTTTTACAGATTGTGTCTTAGTGTAAAATAATGGAAATGATGACAATGGTGAAAATAGATTCACCACAAAAGAGCTAGTAGAAATTTTGAAAGAAGTATCTGATTTTTTATTTGATGTTTTTGTGGCGAGGAATTTATAGAGAATGAGACCATCGGTGGATAACTTCTTGCTTTCTTTTCTGTGTTACTGCATTTGTGATTTTAAGATTTGCTTTGTTCTTTTGTTTGGCTAAGTCAGTAGAAAGAATAGTTGAAAATTCGTTATTCATGGATTCTATTGCCAATGACATTACAGATTTTCCTTATGTAATGTCTGTCAAAGGGGAATTTACTGATCTATCTCACATGATTGGCCACTTTACTTAATACTTGACATCTTGTTTATTTTAACAATTTATCGCTGTCAAAGCGATTTAAAATTTCAGAACTTAAAAAGTAGATATTTTATAACTTCTCTCTTGATACAAAAATATCGATGAGAAATATATAATTTAAATTTATTGGAGTTTTCCAGTGTCGGTAATACCTGTTGCTCATTTCATGTGTTGTTTTATCTCATGAAAGCTCTGAAGACATTAAATACTTCTTTTATCCATGAAATCTGCATTTCAGACAATTTTAAAGCTTGGATTTTCGAAATTCGAAATCTTTCAAACAAATATCTAATACACGCAGAACGGAATGGCTTTATTCCTAGCTGCGAAGAAAGCTGTTAAAACAGAAGTAGCTAATAATGTGAGAAACTATATATATATATATATATATATATATATATATATTGTGAGAAACTAAACATATATATATATATATATATATATATATATATATATATATATATATATATATATATATATATATATGGAGGCCGGAGTGGTGAAGGTTGTGTAGGGTCAGTAAACTGAGTTCGAAATTCGGTTGTGTTTCCTTATGCTTGTTTCTCATGATGTTCTTTGAAAAAAGCATGAATCCATTTCATCTTTTTCTCTGTTCCATTTAACGATATTCATAAAATGTTTCATTATCGTCATGTTACAACGGCTGATGGAGAAAGAGAATTAGGTGTGAAGTTGAACAAACCACTTTTCCGAAGCGAAATTACTTAATGATGCCCTAGCATCAAAATGCTGTTAATCTTATAGTATATATATATATATATATATATATATAATAGCTAGCCACTCGTATTCGAGGATACCTGTATACTAGGGCTGGTAGCCAATCCGTATTGCTGACGCCTTCAACACCCAAAGAGCTCAACTATGGTTTATACTGCAACTGTGCTGAGAGGAAACTTAGTTACAGTTTCTGGAGGAAAGTGTGTTATTTAGCGTGATCAGTAATCTTGAACAAGGCCAGCCCACACAAACTATCGGTCACAATGACTTGTGACTTCATTCTAGCACAGCCATCGACAGCCCCTTATAAATATATATATAGACATATATATATGTATAAAGAGAGAAAGAAAGAAAGAAAAAAGAGAGAGAGAGATGCAAGAGAAAGAGTGTGTGTGTCATCTGTTAATGGTGCGAGCATTCAGTCGGTTCTCCTACAATAGCGTAAATATCTTAAAACAAATTATTGGTTGTACGCTAGACCAAGAAAGCGCCCTTTCATTAATGCACCAAAAACATCCCATTGTTAATGCAATAAACTGCAGGCTAAGAATGAGTAGAGATCTTTTGCAACCATAATTGTGTCTATCATGTTAGACATTTCTATTGTTTGTTCTAAACAGCGACACGGTCAACGTTATCGTTCAAGAGTTTAGTCGAGGTGACTGGCTATTGGTCCGTTAAGCACACATCTAATGAGCTATTATGCTAGATCTGTTTGGATCAATGGCCTTATTGATATCTGCCCAGAACTTGAATATTTGCTTCAGTGACATTCAATCGGTAGAAGGTTACAGGTTAAATGTCGTTTAAATCAAGGTGCACGATTTCGAAGCCAATCTGAAAATTCAATAGAGTAAAGAAAAGCGACACGAAGAATAATGTTATTACAAGTAGCATTGAGTTAATATCAGTATTAATAGTAGTGGTTATACTAATATAGATTAAGAAATGATGGTAGTAACAGAAGAAAAATGAAAGTATGTGATTCACGTGAGTATTTTGCAGCGATAAAAGGAGATTCAATAGTAAAATAATATCAAAGGTAAGAGCAGTAGTAGTAGTAGTAGTAGTAGTAGTATTAGTAGTAGTAATGGTAGAATCTTGTAAGAGAAAATATTTTCTGTTTGTGAGAAAATAAAGAATTCCTAATCGTTTTAAAAAGAAGAAAATGATGATGATGATGATGACGATGATGATGAAGAAAAATAGATGATGATGGTGATGAAAAAGAAACACGAAAGAAAAAGGTAGAATTAAGAAAAGAAGAAAATTACGATGAAAACAAAGAGATAATTAGAAGCTAAATCCAAAATTACAGGAAAAAAATATGTTAAACGGGACAAAAGATGATTAAAATGAAACATCAGTGGAGAATTCTTTCTTATTTGGGTCGATAAATTTTCAGTACACCCATTTATTAATATTAGTATTTTTATTAGTATTTTTTATTATATTTTTATTGATTATTTATTTTTCATTTTTTCTATTCTATTTATGTTTAACTTTTGTTTATTCATTATTTTTATTATTTATTTAATTATTTATATTCTATTAATTGTCGCCATTTTATTTTTCAATTTCGCGTATGCGCGTTGTTTCTTCTTGATTTTGTCGACTGCACAGTATAGGAGGATCAGTTAGGCTTCTTTTCCTTCTATGTGCCATGTCCTTTCAGAACGTAAGCGATCAAGGCTCTCCACCTCTCGCTATCCCTTGCATCTCTCAACAGGTTCCTTCTCTCCGCCACCTCACCCAGACCACGTTCAGTCATCCACTTGCTTAAAGTCGCTAGGTATGTCATGCGTTGTTTTTCCTTGTCTCTCTTTCCCTTTATTCGACTCATGTGTATCAGATTCTCCAAGCCCTCCTTCCTCATTATGTGTTTCAGCTGCCTCTTCCTGGTGTTAAGTATAAGCTTCCTCCTTGTTTGCATCCTCTCTAAGACCTTATCGTTGCTGGCATGCTCGGTCCATGATATCCTTAGCATCCTTCTGTAGAACCACATCTTCGTCGCCTCGAGTCTATTCATCTTTGATGTAATCGTCCAACATTCGCTGCTGTAAAGAAGGACAGATGTCACGTAACAGCCCTGTATTCTTTTCTTCGTTGCGAAAGAAATCCGTCTGACTTGCAATACTCTGCCCAGCTTTTGGAATGCGTTCTTGGCCATCCCAATACGTCTACGGATCTCAGCGTCGCATTAACGTCAGAATGCTTCCCAGATATTTAAACTTCCGCATCTGCTTGATTCTAGTGTTCCCGACCTGCAAATCGCATTCGGGCTCATCCTTTTACAGATGACCATGCATTCTGTTTTCTTGTAGTTTATAGTTAGTCCCTTCTTCACTCTCTCCGTCGCTAGCTTCTGTAGGATACTTTGTAATTTCTTTTCCGTTTCTGCTATCAATATTGTGTCATCTGCGTATCTTATGTTGCTGAGATTGCGGTCGCCCATGCATGCTAAATCCCGGTAGGGTTTCCAGTTCTCTTAGAATTGCCTCGCTGTATAGGTTGAACAGGTCGAGTGAGAAGACTCATCTTTGCCTTACGCCCCTTTCTATTTTTGTATATTCACCGAACTCGTTCTCTATGCGCATGCATGCTGTTTGCTGCCAGTATAGATTCTTGATTATTCTGATATCTTTCCTGAATATATCAAGGTTGTACTTTTCATTTGTTATTTCGGTGATCTTGTCTATGCCAAAGTCATCTAAATTTGCCAGCATTTCCGTTAGAATTCCCTCTGGCCCAGCTGCCTTGTTTCTGTTCAATTTGGCCAGTGCTGCTTTTACTTCGGTTTTCAGAATTCCAGATCCCTCAATAGTTTTGTATATTGCTGGTTGTTCCCTTTTGTCGTGGAAGAGTTCTCCAATATACTTGCTCCAGCGTTGAAGAATTTTTCCCTACTCTAATATGAGCGTTCCATCCTTTTTGAGCAGCCTGTAGACGAACATGTCTTCTGTCCTGTTAGTTGCTTTATTTGTTTGTGCATATCTCTTTTGTGGGTAGTACTCAATCTTTCTATTTCTGCACATTCTTCGTTTAGCCACTCTTCTTTCGGTTGCCTGCTTTTGTCCTTATTTCATTGTATAATTTTCTGTACTCCTTTCAGAATCTTGGCAGAGTTTTCTGTCTTCTTTCCATCATGTCGAGAACCTCTTCTCATCGTCTCTAAAAAAACAATATCACCATGGTGCAATTCACCCTGCCAGAAATTTGGAAACGGCATGTTGTACTGCTTGGTATTCACGCCGGGAGCTTGGTGTCAATCTGATAAAAGTGCAGAGGATTCGGGAAAAGCTAGATGAGTCTAATGATGATTACGTTGGTATGAGGCCTACATGAAATACATTGAGGAGGTGATACTGCCCTGGATCAAGCAGTGGCTGCTGGAACACCCTATGTCTGGCAACAGGACTCTGCACCATGCCACTCCTTACATCTTGCCACCTAACTCCCCAGACTACAACCCCCTTGATTATTATTATGGGACGCAGTTGAGCGAGAGACCAACAAAACTCCTTGTAACTCCAAAGATGAACTCAAGGCAACGATTATGGCAGCGTTCCCCAACTTAAAATTGGAAAATTACCATAAGATAACTGATAACTGACATCCATCAAACATGGCTCGTGGAACTAGAACAGTCTACCCCAGTGATCGAAATAAAGGGTTCGGTTCGAAATTCCAACTACCTGAAGAAGGCCGGAGCGTACAACGGCCGAAACGTTGTGACAAATATGGCGACAAAGATGAGGACAATAGTCCGACTAATGTAAATACTGTATGATTTTTATTAGATATTTTATTATGACAAAAAGAAACAATGTATTCTATGATTACATTTTATTCTCGTCAAAATATCCTCCTGCAGTACAAATTTTTGCAAAATGTTCTTAAATATAATTTTGATAAATAATTCTTTTTTCAGTGACTCTTTTTCTTTTTCAGTGAGTTCTTTTTCATTTTCTTTTCACTCTTCTATCAAGTTCATCACATGCTAATTTTGGGTGTGGCTTCAAACTTTTGAACTGTAGTGGGTAAATGTATATAAATATAAATCAATCCATCAATTCAATTTTTTATTAATGTTAATCAATTAATTTTCTTAAATAATTCATTTTCTTTAATCATTCATTTATTTTTTCAATATGCAAATGAACTGCTCTGTCATGCCAGTAGGCTATAAATATTGACGGTCGTTTTTTTTTTATTTGTACCTCACTGACTATTTCTACGTGAATAAATCTCAAACTTGCATTGAACGGTGAGGAACAACTATATATATATATATATATATATATATATATATATATATATATATATATATATATATATAGATAGATATATATATATATATATATATATATATATATATATATATATATAGTAGGATGTATAATAGTATATAGTACCCGAAATAAAAATTGTAATAAAAAAGTCAACAAATCATTATCAGTTTTTTAGGAAGTCATCTGGAAATCTTGGATATCACCCCATTTATGTACAATATAAAAAACATAAAAATTACAGCAAAACACTTATTGTATGCTTTTTCCGCTCTTTATTATTTGTATAATGTTTTAGTTGCCCCTTAGATTAATGAAAACAGACATTTTATTGATTTTAAGGTTGACGTTATTATTTTATAAGAGTTTTGACATTTTGAAATGGAGTAGCAAATTTATAAGATTAATTACTTATACTATGTTGTTTGATATTTATTCAATGAAATCATTTTTATCGTTTCAGGCAACCATCATCAACTGGGATGTGAAGAAGTAAAAGCTAAACTGGCCGCACCCGTCAGCCCAAGCACCTTAGCTAAGTACCGCCAGCACCTGCAGCTAAATTTTATCTGCCTCCTCCAGTTTTGTGACCAACTTCCACTTCGCTTTGCGCTATTGCTTTTTTTTGTAACTTTTGCTCTCATTGAAAAGCAATTATTTCATCGCTTGGTGAGTTGTAAATCCTCATCTGGTATTAATCTATATTACTACATAACAAACAAAAGAAAAAGAGGTTGGTGTAAGAAAGAAAGAAAGAATATATATACTCGTATAAATATTGTGGAACATAGAAATAAGGAAAAAGAAGAAAAATCAATGGACTGAATGAAATATATTACGAAAATAATCTATCAATAAGGGAAAATAGAAGGCTAAAAATAGTGAAAGACCTTGGCTATAATATAAATAATAGGAAAATATATATTGTTGATGTGACAGGAAAAATTTATGGACGGAAATTGAAAGATAACAAATGAATCAGAGTATTAAATACAAATAACAGACATTTTAATTTAATTCGATTAGAAAGGATAAAAAATATTACAGAAGATATAGAAGATTCCAAAGATCTTAAAGATTAAAATGTAAAAGTTTGTAAAAGACTTAAATATATGGGCAGAATCAACTGTTAGGTACTCAGTATTATACCTAAGCTCAAAAAGAAAGGCACTTAAATCAGTTGATTAAGGAATCAGACAGTTAATAAAGATACACAAACAGTAATATCCCAAAATAACATTGACAGACGATATGTAAGCAGAAAAGTTGAGGCTTCATCAATTTTGAAAATTGTTCTTCGGCTATAATGAACTAGACAAATATGAACAAGAAACAAAAGAAAAGGTTTTATTATAATTGGACGTCAATGATAAAAGGACAAGACAACACTAAGACAAACGGGAAACATAACTCCAAAGATAATTTTAAAAATAAACTCGAAAGGGCCGTAAATGAAATGTTCATGAAATGAATAAGGGAAAGTAGAGATCAAAAGAGAAATCTTGTGTTTTAAGCCTCAAACCAATGCCTGAAAACCTGCATGCCAAGGTAAAAATAGAAATAAACAGAAAAGATGGAATATATATATATATATATATATATATATATATATATACACACACATGCACGCACACACACACATACACGCACACACACACACACACACATACACCTATTTATATAACCAAATCTACACTATATGAATACAGAATGTAGCTCCTACAATGTAAAAACAGTATATGCATAAATCAGAAGCCGTCCTAGAAAATATGTAAAAATCAAAACATTCCAGGACATTCCGATCAATGAAATTTATTAATTGTTATAAAATGAAGTACTTATAACCACCCAGGAAGAAATAACATGCTATTTATTGAAAAAAAAAACATTAAAATTATCAAGGAATCCGGATAGCGATTACAATCAAGTAGAATAAAATAAAAGATATTTCAAGATAAGGAAGAGTTTAGAAATCTGTCCCATCAGCAAAAAAAAAGAATAGTTAAAAGCATAAATACAGTAAAAATACTAAACTTCGAAAAGAAGATCAAAGACTGCAGATGTAATAAAAATGATTCACACCAGAGTAAAAACATTAATGGACTGTGCGCTAGAAAAGGAAAGGATGGGAACAGAGGACTTGTCAGCATTAATGATTCTTTCTCCTTTTGAGAACAATATAAAATCGAATAATGACAGATATGTCTCCCTAATACTCTGCAATACCTTCCTCAACATTGTAACTGAGTTTAGTCCAGTTTGATCATCATAATTTGAAAATCATTTTATTTTCGTTTTTTTTTGTTTTATTTTTTTTGTTGTTTTTTGTTTTTTTACTTAAATGTAGTAAAAATGAAAATATAATGCATAACTATCATTTGAATTCCACAAATTTGAATTCCGGTTCTGCTTCTATTTTAATGTTTTCAATTTTTTCTTCAGATTTCCAATTATTTTCAAGGCTCTTTAGAAAGTTCTTTGGGACTTTTCTAATTGCACAAATAATGATGGATACAACTGTCTTCTTCAAGTTCCAAAGTTCTTTTATTCTCTTGCAAGTTTTTTTTTTCTTTTATATTATTTCGAGGTTTTGCTTTCTTTCTGTTTTATTCTCTCGTTTACTTGAATATAGAAATCATCTAAAACTTTTTTCTCTTGTTGGCGATGATTAGATCCGCTCTTCTCGCCTAGATTGGGTGATTCGTTTGAACTTGAAAGTATAGAGAATTTTATATTTTTGTCGGATCAAATTTCAGTCGTTTACGACGTACCAATAGATTACCTTCTCTGCCAACTCATGTTCATTTTCAACTCTCTCACAGCCAAATTGCTTGTTATATGACTGAAAGTTTCATATCAGTTTTCACTATTTTGTTGTCTTTTATTCTGGCTTTCAATACCAAATTGTCTCTCAAACATTTATCGGGAATCGCTATTAGTTAAGATGATTTATTTTTTCTTCAAATGCCGTCTTCGCAATTATTTTCGCATATTTTCACTTACAGTTTCATTTACTTTTCGAGATATCAGTGTCGTTGTTATTCCTCTCATATCCGTTTTGGAGTTTTCTTTTGTACTCTTTCAGTTCTAATAACACTTCTTCGTCTTTCTTTTTGTTTTACATAGGATGAAAGATTTTGTGTTTAGTCAACATTACTTCCTTTTAATTGTCATAGTTATTCTCTTGTCCGGTTTAGGAAGGGGCTCCAGTATCTTACCATTGATCTTATCCGTGTATTTATAACTTTGATCATATTCTTTGCTACTGATTCTACTTAACACCATTGTTCTGAAGTCTTCCTTTATAAACTTTTATTTCATTCTTCATCTCGTATTGTGCGTTCATCGTTCTGAGAATTTTCAATATGCTTAAATCAATTCCTTCTGCTGTTTTTCGTTTTGCTTTGTGAATCCCCAAACATTAAAAAGTTTTGTGTTTGAACTTCATTCCAATATCCTTTCCATGAATTTTTAATTTTCATAAATATGTTCAGGTCAGCACTTTATATAAAATTATTGAGTTTTCCTATTGATATTTTTCATTGAGACGGCAGCACGCCAAAAAAGTGACGCTTGAGCACAGATATACGAAGCCCCAATAGACCCATCATGATAGCCAGTGTGATAAAGGTATACCAGGCACATGCATCATAGTCAAATGTGTGCAAAATGGGGACATGTTTGAATATAAGCCCACTTACAAATACCTGCATGTCGAGTAACACAGTGTACTCAGACGATCGCCAATTGAGCTTGGTTCTCAAGTATCGAGTTATGATTCCTAAGTCTATTTGACTGTTCCATCCTTCAAAGAATGGCTCTCAACACCCGGGGCTACAATGCTCCCCCATTACACCCACTCATGAAGAGAGGTGCACAGAGAGGGCATTTCAAATTGGCTATGGTCAAACAAGTGACAATCTCATCAGTGTTTATTATTATTATTATTAGTAGTAGTAGTAGTAGTAGTAGTAGTAGTAGTAGTAGTAGTTATATTTAAAGGATCAAAGTAACTGCCATTAAAAAATTTGTCAATAAATATTTGATGAACAACAATAAATATTATTTTTCATATTTATAAAACAAAGATTATTTGCAGAACAACCTCCATGCAAGAATTTCATTCTTGTTTACGGCAATTTTGATCACTATTTGGAACTCTGTGCTAATTGCGCAAATAATGCGTTTGCACATAGACTAAATACATAATGGATACACGTTACATAAACAATGAATAATTTCCAATTTTTAGGAATTCTTGGGATCATCCGAAATCGGAATTTAATTTTAACTAAACTATACATATTTTTTAATCGCAGTAAAAGTATTTTAAATTTAGTCGCAAAACAAAGGAACAGAACAAAAACAACAACAACTACAATAATAATAACAATAATAATAATTCCCTGTAGCCTGGAAATATCCGTCGGGTAGTAGCCGTGTCTCATGGGAAGAACGAGGACTTTAGTTTTGTTCGACACTCGTCCTAGAGGTGCTATCTTGAAAAAAATTACCTCTTGACGTTTAAAGATAAACGCAAAAAATACAAATTTGAGATTTATATTTTTTTTCATACTGGATCGGTCGTTACAAGGATCAACAAGGGTCGAGTTTCTCAGGGAGGAACCAGTCTGGGATCGAAAAATCTGTCACTGGAACAAACTCTTCCATGAACTATGAGACACCTGGTCGCCAAAACCGGATTAACTCTAACTGATGACTTAATGCTAAATCACTTAATAAAAAGAAAACGAACGAAATAGAATCGTGAAGAGTAGAAACTAGTCATGGCATCTTTTTTCACTGCATTTGAAAATCCACAAAAGAACATCACGATTTTTCAGATATGGAAAGATATAGTAGGAACTAAAATAACACCCTATCTCGAACTAAATATGCTTGCCAATGTCCGCAGGGACATCATGCGAAATAAAAGCCTCTCAGATACAGAAATAGTTAAGATAAAACAAAAATGAGGCAAGAATAGATATAGATAATGTGACAGAGGATGAGATACAAACTAAAATAAATGAGATAATAAAACGGAAGAATATAGCCGCGACAGAAACAATTGCTCTGACGCAGATTCTGCCACTGATAAAGATGAATCAAATGACATGAGAGCAGAATTTCTTGAAAACAACTGAGTTGAAATCACTGAAGCTAAAAACATATCATTAAAATAATCAGCAACGTAACTCGCATACAGATGTCAGAAAGAGATCGGTTTCCAAAAATTCATATGACAGAATACAATAAACATATTGTGCAAACATATAACGCTGAAATACAAACATTGTTAATGGACAGACCACTGGAAAACATCACAGAAATAAATAATGCCATATATGCAACAGCTTTACCACCTACCAAAAAACTTAATGTCAAGCTGAATAAAAGAATAAACAACAGGCAAAAAAGCCCACTTGTAAGGCAAAATTAAAGCGAGAAATTGAGGAAATCAGATGTGAGTTATCGATACTAGACGACTTAAAGAAATTCATGTTTCAACACAGAAAAGCAAGAAGATGAAGCGGAAATATAAAATCAAAGCAGCAAATGAAATTCCACCAATTAAGGAAATACTTAAACAGAAACTTCAATGAAAGACACAAATAACAAGACGATATGAAAAGCGTTGTAGGTTCTATTGACAAAATAAGATAATTCCAAAGTGACCTCAAGAAGTTTTACAGGGAACTGGAAAAAAAGTCATAGAAGTCAAAAATCCACTATCTGTTGAAGCAGTGCAAAGATTTTGAGAGAATATTTCGAGAAAGCCAAAGGAATATAAGCCCAATTGTTATGGTCCACGTTAGGACCAAGGAAGAACAACACGGACACAAGAGTAGAAATAACGATGTATTACACGGAATAATAATACAAGATGTGGAAGGTGTTAGTATGACTGTCAGTCTGGTTTGGAGTGAACTAAATCGGCTCGACTCGATTCGTCCCTCTCTCTTGAGTGGCGTAGTATACATAGTGTTAGGAAGAATTCATTCTGTAGTTATAGGTAAGGACCCATAACACCAATGTAGAGTGCATCAAACAAAAACAAGAAAGAATGAAGGATAAGCCTGTAAAAGAATGGAAAAATATAACACGAATAATGTTAGGCAAGCTCTAACAAAATTCCCAAAATCGAAATTTCCAGAAATGACAAGGTACCAAAATTTTGACTCTATCATCTGTTATCAATCCACAAAACTCTTGCGAAACTTTATCAATGTTAATTATTAACCACAATAAAATTCCAGAATGGATCACTAAAGGTATTACATTATCTCCTACCAAAAACTGACTCATGCAAAAAAACGAACGACAGGAGTTCCCAGACTCACGGTCGGGGTTAAAATATCATTCCCAGCTGTATTCTCATCCAAGTAGCCTCGCTGGACAAAAGAATGTCGTTACTTGTCGTTATTGTATGTATGTCTTTGAATTTCACTTCTAATTTCATACACCTTTCTCTTTTTTTCTTTTTATGCTTTTATTGGTACTAATTTCATTATGAAATTTTTTTTGTTTTTTTTTTCATTTCCATTTATTTATTATTTATATTATTTTTATTTATATTTAATTTAGTCTTCACTTTTTGAAAACATTGAATTAGTTTTTTTTTCGCTAACTCATGCAAAAAACCGAACGACATGAGTTCCCAGGCTGACAGACAAGTAGCGTTTTGCATTCAAGAAGTGCATGTTGGCACTTAAACTAAGTTAAAACTTTATATTTCAGTTTCAGCACTGAGTGCCTCGCACGTTGTTCATGGACTTCTTGTAATCTGTTTGTTTGTTTTCTTGTTTGTTGAATACTATTTTTTGTGTGCGTGTGTAATAGTAGTAAATGGGCTTTCCTATCGCCTAGTCAATACTCCTCCCCCTTCTCTTGAACAAGGGTAGAGGCTCATCCCTTTTTCCTGTTTAGGAAGGGGCTCCGGATCTTTTTCTTTCTTTTTCTCTGGCCTCCGTAGTAGTACTGTCGTGAATCTCTTGTAACGTGTTCAGTCAGTGGCAACGTCTCTTCATACTGAGGGTTGCTGTTCCCGACTGGTAGTTAGGACCCCTAACTCTTGTGTAGCGTCTTGAGTGGCTGATCTGATTAACAGTTGCATAATATCGAGGTGCTTGTAGTGCCATGTCACACACGAAAGGGTGTCCCTGCACGCACCTCCGGTGGGCAACACTGAGGCCACATTATGTTGCAGTCTGCGCCAACTCCTTTCTGTCCATATCACATAAAATAACCTTCTGCTACTATTACTTTAGGCCTTTTCATTACCAACGTAAACTCAACATGACAATAAAGCACCAAAAAAATAAAGCTAAACCTGCTCGAAAATCACCGCCTAAACTTTTTAACATTTCCTTTTGCAATATCTGTGACTTTAGAACCAACATCTGCAGTGTGAAATCGTTCCTCGTTGAAAAGTCTCCTGATATACTAGCTTTCTGCGAGACCAAACTCAATACATCTCACACATTACGATTTAAAATGTGTGGGCTTTTATATGTTTTTTTACAAAAAATGATCGGCGGAAATGTCATGAAGTCATTTCAGATCGGAGGTATCTGGTTCCTTTAGAAGGAAATCAAATAATGATAATAATAATTATAATAATAATAATAATTCAAAGGGCGTGTCATGTTATTAGCAATATTAAAAAGCACAATAACAGATGTATATATGGGGATAGATATAATCATATATTGACTGATTTAGTAAGACAAACCAAAAATCTATTTCCTACACAGCCAGATTTCGGGTCGGATTTCGTATTAATTGATGAATTTGGTGATATGACAAAATGTTATACATTACCTAATGTCGTTAGCAAATAAGAAGTATATATTTTCATTTAAAAAAATTATTTCCCTGATACTTAATCCTTGGGTTGTTGTTTTTTAATTTAATTTAATTATAACATTGTATTAAATTTGGTTAAATTAAATACGATATTCTTACAACCTTCAAATTTTCCATGATACTAGCATGTTAGTTCGTCATAATGCACTTTATTAATGTTGGTATCAATTTTCCAATCAAATATTTCATATGTGGAAATGTGTTATAAGTGAATATAGATCTATAATTCTGCGGGTTCGGCTCTCTTAAACGGAGACATATATATGTGTGTATGAGTTTGCAAACAATTATAGCTATGTATATATATATGTATGAATATGAGTAAGTGCTTGAAAAGTGAATATAAATTTTTGTTATTTTGATTTGTGATACTAAAGTGGTCATTTTTAGAGATCAAAAGTTTAAAATCGATGAAATGGTTATATGAATTTCTGAATATTTTGGCATAAAGAATGTGGAAATATTTCCATAAAATGACAAACTGATCTTTTTTTTTAAATATAGAAATTGTCTTTTCATATCTTCGAACACCTTTCCTAAATCTAGAAAGAATACTTTGTAACAGACAAGCTATACTAATTGAATATATGTCGTGGTAATTGTCAGCCCGTCTTCAGAATTTGACAATATTCTGCAAACAGTTCTCAGAAGTAATACTATCTCTGAATAAATTGGTAGAATACATTTTATTTACATTAATGAAGAAAAGGCAGTTTAAATGCATCAAGGGATGGCAAGGTCACCCGCTGATCACACTCATATTCACATGTTTATAAGCTGTTATTTACGCATAGTATTTTACAGTGAACTGAAATACAGCAAGAATAGTGAGTGAATGATGACTATATGATCTCATCTAAAAAAAAAACATTCTGTTTTAATTGTGTTGGATTGTTTATATTTCCCTCTGTTATCCATGAAGTCAATAATCAGAAAAGGAATTCTTTACGTTGTAGTTTATGGAAACAAATCGATATAACGGATAATATTTAATAATGACAACAAATAGATTGCGCCTCGAGTAAAGTTTTATTTTATTATGAGTACAGAGCGTTCTCGTTGGCAAGGGGGAAACGCAAGAAAATAGAAAGTGAAGGGCAAATAATAAAAAATTTGAAAACAAATGCAGGAAAAAAAGAAAGAAAAACCGGAGAGAGAAGGAAAAAACAAGAGAGAGAAAGAAATAACAAGAGAGAGAGACAAAGAAATAACAAGGGAGAGAAAGAAATAACAAGAGCGAGAAATAAAAAACAAGAGAGAGAGAGAGAGAAAGAAAAAACAAGGGAAAGAAAGAAATAACAAGAGAGAGAAAGAAATAACAAGAAAGAGAAAGAAAAAGCATGAGAGACGAAGAATAACAAGAGATAGAAAGAAAAAACGAGAGAACTAAGTAACACAAAGCAAGAAAAAGAAATAACAAGAGAGAGAAAGAAGAAACGCGAAAGAGAAGGAAATAGCACGAGAGACAAAGAAATAAAAAGAGAGAGATAAAGAAAAATAACAAGGAGAAAGAAATAACAAGAGATAGAAACAAATAACAAGAGAGAAAAAGAAATAAAAAGAGAACGAAAGAAATAACAAGAGAGAGAAGACTAAAACAGAGAAGAAAATTTTTAAAAAGGAATAAAGGATGAAAATGGATGAAAAAGATAAAAAGCGAAAATGGAACAAATAACTAACAAAATAAAAAGTTAAAATCAATGATAAGGGAAAGGAATCAGGCCAAAAAGATGAATTCCAAGGGAATAACAAAAACGTGGAGGTATTCACAATTAGAAAAAGGAGGAAAACATAGATTTACTGAGAGCTGTATAAATGGAAACGAAGAATGAAAACTTAATGAAAATAGAATATAAAATTGTTAAAGAACCCAATAGAAGGTGAAGTGACAAAGCAAATTTGCAGAAAAAAGGAAGGAAACGAAGAAAGGATAAAAGAAAAAAGCCAAAAAAGAAAACTAAAAAAAATACTAAAAGAATACATGTGGAAAATAAGGTAAAGAAGCAGTGAATAATAGCAGAAGAAAAGAAAGAAATGAAAGCTTAAGAAAAGTATAAATGAAAATAAAAATTCACTGAAATAAATAGTAAGAAAATATTAAAGTACATAAAAATAAAATAAAATCTTAAAACGCTACAAATAATTCAAATAAAGAAAAGAGAACAAAAGAAAACGAAAGAGAGAAATAAAAGTCCGTTATAGAATTGAGGCACATTATTACTCTTATTTTGTATCCGGCAATTTAGAATTTAAACCATCTTTAAAGATACATTGACGCTTTTCCTTCTACAGCTACAACTAATGGTTGCTTTTTATTAAATATAATTTCGATTTTGCCGGTACAAATTTGAAAGTTACTTGATCGCTATAAGTGGGTAGTGTTTTCTTGTTAAAAAAAAATATGTAAATAAAAATAAGTCAAGCTAAACAAGGTACTCTGCGTGACCTTAAGTTAAATCTGAAAGGAGGGAGATTATTTTTTAAGCTTCGCATTTAAAATAAGCTGATAAGTAAAATGCATTCTGATTTCTAACATCGAATCTGTTTAAAAAGTTTAAAGATATTCGTGTGTTTGGGAATTTGAACTTCAGTAGGATAAAGAAACAGTTTTAAATGATCAATTTTTTTTAAAGTTAAAGGAGACTTATGGAAGCTGTTTCATCATTGACACCGACAGTTTAATTCCTGATTTATTGACCATTTCTTTTGTTTATTCCTTGTTAATACAGTGCTGGATAATGACAACTTATAATGACGTTTCATGAACTCCGTAGTTTGGATATCAAAAGGACATAATTACTTCGTTTTTGCATATTGAATTTCCCTTACTCAATTAATCAAATGAAGTTTTAAACAAAAATTGAATGTTGCTACATTGTTAAATAGAAAATTGAAAGATGGTCGCCTATAAATAACTTACTTTTCGCTAAAGAAGAAAAAGTTTGTATTTTTATATAACTGACTCAATTAACTGCATTTAAAATTACATTATTTTAAAATATTGAGCATTAAAGGTTTTGATAGTAATTTCGATGACTGTACTTTTGACAGATATAATCAAAATTTGTTAAAATGCAAATGTATCTCTGGATTGCATCAAAATGTCTTCCAGTCTCTCATTTTTTATGGCACAAAGTTTATATAGGATGAAATTACTGTTTTATTTACAATAGGAACATTTTCTTATGGCTGTCATCTAGCACAATTTTTCGTGAGCATATATAATAGCTTATATAATAGCATCACATACGCGTAGAAAACTGAATATATATCAAATTGTGACTGTCTTTAGTCTTCGAAGAGACATCTGCGTTAAATTAAGATGAATAACAAGCTTTCAATAATGCATTTTGTGTATTTCGTAGACGAAGACACAAGTCAAATTAACTTTTCATGGAAATGTACGAAAGGGGGAAATAAAAATACAGATTTCGAAAAAACAGACGAACGCACTTAAAGTTAAGTAATGATATATTATTAAAAATAAAACCCCTTCATAAAACAACGGCACAGTTATATTTACCCATTTTCACCAAAATACACAAGATCCACATGTATGTGGGCGATCTATGTTCAGGATTCAACCAAATTAAAATGTGAAATCCATGTTATACTATTCTATCATAATTCTTTATCTTACACAAACAAAATGAAATAGTAATTCTATAAAAGTGAAAATGTTATCGTCTGCTGCTGAGCAGGGCTCTCAAAATTCCCAACAGTAAAGATTACATTTTAGTGTGTTATGAATCGAAAAATATTCTTTCCATCCAAGAAAAAATCAAAATTTTCTGTTTCTATTGAAGGCTACAGAAGAATAGCATTATAGTTAGTTATCTACGAGTTTAACAGTTTCACAAGATATTAACTCAAAAGTATTCAAGCATGGATAAAATTTTGGGAGAAAGGGATATATATACATATCTAAATTTCTTTTCATAATGTGTATTGTTACTTAACAAATCAAAAGTAAATATAGAGCCAGAATACACGAAGAATCGCTACTTTGATTACAACACAATAAAATAGGTAGGAATGAAAGGAAACAAAAAGAGAATATTGGGAAAACAATGAATATATTAAATCAGAACTTCACAGTAGAATTTTAATTCAAGAAATGAAAGTTAAATGCCTGAACTCTGTTTATCTGATGGATTGGTGGAAAAAAGCGTTTCATGATGATGCCCAATGCTCTAAAACCAAAAGATGGCAGATGATATTTAAGAAGGATTGTATTACAACGTCGAAAATAGTATTTTTCAAACCTGCACAACAGAGCGGCAAAAGACTCATGAAAATGTCAAGTAACAATAGAGATGAAAGATGGACAATAACACATGGTAATGTTGCGAAATAGAGAATGTGAATCAAAGGAGAACATCAAAGACAGAAATAGATCAAAATTAACATAGATGACAGATGACATTCACATTAGCTCATTCCATCCAAACAAAATGATCAGATTTGATTTTCGGGAACAATAGGCCAGAAGACAAACATTGAAATCTGATGTCACTCAGTCATCAGCACCGGATACCTGGTCTAAACATGTCAATACAGGAAACATAAACTTTTAAAATAATAAAGTGTGCTGCCTTCTTTGCTTCTTTACCCGTCATTTCTGTCATGATAACACAAACAGATAAACTGACAGTGCCATGCGTGATACACGCTTATGCGATCATGTATATTTCGATATATGACTGACGAGGCAGATTTTTTCCCGCAGTAGGTTGCCATTTCTGTCTGCGGTAGACCAAGGCTATAGAAAACGGTCCTGCTATTTACTCATGGGTGGTAGAAGAAGATAATCCATACCTTTCCACGTAGCATGTAAGTGAATGTAACAGATTCGACTGGAACTCGAACTCGGCTCTCCGATTCATCAATCCATTACGCCACCGTGACTCCTCTAACTATCAAGTGAGTGTAAACTGGAAAACTTATGCAAAGGAAATTCAAAGAAAAATGAAAAAAAAAGAATCTACTAAACATCAAAAAAATTGCACATTGAACATGAGCAAAACCTGCTGACAACAAAATAAATCTTTCCAGCCAAATAGAACCAAATCTTTTTGAGGAATATGAAAGTGACTAAAGTAGCCTTAATTACTAAAGTAAATGAAACGGTCAAGAAATTTGATTTAATAACAATAAAAAGCAATTTGAAGGAAACAATTAGGTTAATGATAAACTTCGATACAATTACTCAGAGATCATGAAAAAATTAGTACTTTTAACAATAGTAATTGCTTTCAAGTTAATAGCCAATATTTTTATCAGTCTACGTCTTTTCACTGTTTACATTTGTAACACAAGCTATTACTTTTATTCCTTATTACCGTTTTCATTTTCAGAAATTTCCTAAAACAGTTTTTTTTCATCTTGCCAATGTCTTCAGTTGCTTTTTATTTGATCTATCAACCTTTTTCCAATTTCTGACGTGTTCCTAATATTATATCATATTTCTGTTTTCCGATTATATCTATTTTACGATACATGACAACCATTATATATTTGAAATAAAGAAATAAATATTAATAATTATATACTTACATATATTTGTTTAAAATATGATGGACAAATTCCAAGTCACAAAATCCCACACTACCAAAAATGATTTTGTAAATATTTCTAATAAAATATAAATATAAGATTAAAAGAACAGTATATTTATCATAAATGTATCCTGATTATTCAATTTATGTCAGTTTATTAATGCGAACAGTGTGAAAATATTAAGTGGCGTAATAAAATGTGATCCATTTTATGCTAAAATAATTCATTAATAGATAAATTACGATTGATATAATGCGCTATAAAATGCATCGCCGATAAAGACAAATATTCAACTCACAATTAATATTTCTATTTCTATTGGCCTTAGAAGCACAATTTATAATCGGGAATGAAACAATTTCTCTATTTTTTTTTCAGGATTGCTTAACGATGTCTGTTACACGCAGAGATTTTTCTGTTTCAAGGTTTTGGGCTACTATCGGGTTATTGGTGTCAGGTAAGTCACAAATATCTCTCCTCTGTGCATTTGTAGAATTGCTAAACAAAAATTATAAATCCTTTTCTACAATGATTACTTTAAATCGTGTAGAGGTGCGTTAGAAGAATAAAGTAATGCTTTCCACATATGTTCTTTAGTCAACAAATCTGAAAAATTCGCTGGTGGCTTTCTCTCTTACAGCGACCATCTGATTTTACCAAGGAGCCTAGATAACTGAAGGTGTCAATTTGTTCAATTTCCTGATTATCGCAAATAGATGGCATTTCTGCTTGAGATGACAATACATTTGATTTTCTTAAGGTTGATTTTTAAAGCATGTCTTGCGCTAGCTGCTCTGATTAGTTCGAAGAGCTTCTGAAGACCTGAGTCTGCAAGGAGGTTTGTATCCTCAGCATAGCGGATATTCACAACACAATCATTCATAGCAATTCCTTCAGGGGACTCTCTCAGCTCACGGAGAAATAAGTATGGAATTAAGTAGGAATGCAAAATCCATACCAACCTAAGTTAGTGCAGCTTTAAAAATCTAAATCGCCTTAAATCTTAAAACAGAAGTCTTTTATGGTTTATTTTCAAGAAATATGATAAAATATTAAATTTATTAAATTTCATTGATTTATAACATTTACCGGCCTGAATGTCTGAGAAATTTTCATAGAAAATTTTCGTTCTCCGACATTCAGGCCGGTAAATGTTATTTAATACTGTTTATTATAAAACAGAGCATTTGCTTAAATACTTCTATCTATAAAAAGAACGTTAAACATATTATAAATGTCTTTAAATAAAATTGTCAGACTATGTCCAATTAAAAAATATATGACGTCATTTGTTTACATTTGATACGCTAGAGCAGATATGAATAGAAGAGATTCATGGAAGAATTAAGTTTAAAGATAGTAAAATCGACCTTGCTAACCAGACGAACGGTTAAGGCACATCACGCGAAATGATGGTCCCGTATAGGATACAGGTTCGATTCCTGTCGGAGAACGAAAATTTTCTATGAAAATTTCTCGGACATTCAGGCCGGTAAATGTTATTTAATACTGTTTATTATAAAACAGAGCATTTGCTTAAATACTTGTATCTATAAAAAGAACGTTAAACATATTATAAATGTCTTTAAATAAATTGTCGGACTATGTCCAATTCAAAAATATATCCATATATATATATCCATACTCAATACTCATCGGATTCACTCTCGCGTGGTCATGTGTGACGTCATGAGCTTTGGTGCGATTTTCGCTTTCAGCGTCTTATATGCACGTGTTTATCGTTGCTTGGAAATCATCCATGTAAACAAAAACAGACTATCATCAATTTCTTGTTCGTGTATTGCTTAATATATTGTGTAATTGTCATCTTCGATAATGGCTTATGTAAGCCGAAAGCTTAGATTGGATTAAAAAATATGTATCAATATTGTGATTTTCTTTCATTGTTTAATGATAATGTTATTAAGCTTATCAGACGATATGAAAAGAACTTACATAAAATATATAGACAACACTTATCTATATTATTTAATGAAACATGTATGAATGAAAAAATGCTGCCTAAATACACACAATATATATATATATATATATATATATATATATATATATATATATAAATATATATATATATACATATATATATATATATATATATATATATATATATATATATATATATATATATATATATATGAAGAAATATAGTTGCTATATTTATGGGATAAAGTGCTCAATATCAGAGATAGAGCGTGTGTAAATATAAAAGTGAGCTTTAATTATCTTCCCAAACAAAAACAAAACTAAAAACAAAAACAAAAATAAGCTATATAAACAAATTTTTATTACGTTAATAAAAACACCGATCAAAATAAAAATAATAAATATATAAGATAAAAAATAAAAATAAATAAAAACAAGCAAAATAATTTGACCCAAATAAATAAATAAACAAATAAACGACTTCCGATAAAATAACCGCCAAAATATACTACCCACAATGCACCACTGACTCGTATATATAAATAGCCGAGAAAAATAACAGCACTCTTGGTCTGACGATTGCATCTAGCATGAAACAGACTGTCGCCTCTAAGCGTTGACTTCTATGTTCACTTTGATATATATATATATATATATATATATATATATATATATATATTATTATTATTATTATTATTATTATTATTATTATTGCTTCAAACGTTATTAATGTGGATATTCTTATCTGAATTAGACGCCCTATTTTTGTTATTTTAAACAGACTGTATTAGTTTATCGGCCTGTGAATTGGAGAATTTTTAATAATCAAAATGTGCTCCTCAGCCGGGATGAAACCTGTGTGCCCCTTTCAGGAGAAACACCGTTTGATACACAGCATGTTTTTCCACTCTGATACAGAGCGTGTCACAGTACAGCAGTATTTTTATTTTAAATTGTGGAGTTTTTAATCATTTCATCCCAAACAAAGATAATAACACTAACAGAGATTGAAAAAATGAGAAGATTTTAGTGAGGATAAGTGACGAAAAGGACAATAAAAGAACAGAGTTCAGGAAGACAGATGGCGACTGATGTTGTAGGTGACCGGGAATCATAAAATCGGAAGGTAGAAGTACGAGAAAATAAACTATTAGAATAGAACATACGGTTATATCTAGCTAGTTTAACACTAAAACGGTGAAACTTAGTTGCCAATCAAGTAACACGCTTAAATTCATGAAGTCGAGGAACTAATGAGGAAAGCTCTTCAGAACAATTAGCATGAAAATATTTGTAGAAAAGACAGTGGGAAGACACGTTATGCCAGTGAGACAGTGACTGAAGTCTAGATGTCAGGTCAGGATCGATTACAGTAAAGATTCTTGTTTGAATTTTGTCAAGAATCTCGAGATATATAGTAGGAGCACCAGACCAGATATGACAACGGTGTTAATTGCACGCTCAAATGGTAGATTTATAAATGGGAAAGATGGATTCTGACGAGAAAAATGTCTTTCACAACATAGTCAATCAACTTTCCTATTAGTAGACCAAGCAGTTTTATCAATATATTCAGTCCGCGTCAGGTCTGTGGAAAACGTGAGTCCAAGAAGGCGCATCGTATTACATTCCTGAAGTTTAGCATCAGCCATGCTGACGGCAGGCAGGAAAGGTTCTCTGTGGTGATTAAATGAAAGTTTTGTATTGGAGGTGTTACAAATTTACAAGCTATTCTTTACCCCCAGTTAACCACTGATTGCAGGCCCTTTTCGAGAGCAGTTGCCAGTTTTACTTTGTTAGATCTGTCGGACTTGCTACTAAGTCAAGAGTAAAATATTTGTGTGTCATCTGCATAAATACCTAGTTGAGAACGGGCGAGATCGGGAAGATCATTGATGAAGATCTGAAACAATTTAGGTCCAACGATTGAGCCGTAGGGGCCTCTGCATTAATATGAAATGATGTAGAATTGTGTCTGTTCAACACAATCTTCATTACACGATTTGTTAGGAACGGTCAGATTAAGAAAAATATTAACTTTCTTTATTTTAAGTGTTGCATTTTGCCTGGACATTTGAATTTGTTTTTCTTTTATGTGTGTATGCGTATATATTTATATCTGTTTATTTCTATATATTTAATTGTATTTTTTCTTTGCGCTGTTCATTGCCGAATATTTGTTTTCCTATTCTATCCCTCTTAAATTTTATCTATGAACCCTATTTTTATCTGTATATCTTTGCCCATGTAAGTAATAGTTTAACAGTCTGTTTGAATTCCTTTACTAACTTTTTCAAACTTGAATCTTTGCAGGTGTGTATACGTGTGCGTGTTTATTTATATGTGTGTGTATGATCGCTTATATGTGCCTTTAATTGTATGTATATATTGTCTGATTTTTTTCGGGGTCGTGGACATTTCCTGTTTCGTTCGCATTTTTGCGTGTTTAAATATATGTCTACGTGTTTGCGTATTATAATCTATTGTGTATGTATTGCCTTTTGCAAGATTTTATCCTCCCCTGCCCATATCGTCACTTCAAATGTATCTAAGCTGTAACAATGTTTTACATCCCCATTAGATTAACGTTTATTCTAACTGAGATTTTGGCTTTTCAATTAAAACTAAATAAGTAATAAAATATATGTATTTTTCCTCAGTTTCCTCTTTAAATAATTTTATAATGATACAGATTTAAAATTAAAAATTTATAATTTTTAAATTTCAATTTTATAGTAAAATTTAATATTAATCAGTTAGAATTATTTCTATTTTAGTTTAACCCTAACTTTAAGGCATTAATAGTTATAACCAAGGTTCGTTGTCAAGGTTTTTGAATTCTTATATACTTGTATTTTGATTGGTCCTTGCAGCTTATGTAACAGCGTTTCCCCTATCGAGGGGTGTTTGGCCGATTTGAGCCTTTTCAAACTCTTTATTCTAACTCCAACACCACCACTTGATAAGAAACCAGAAGTGTTGAAACAAAATGGCCATATTTGTAGTGATTTTATAACATATTTATTTTATAATTTTCGAATAAATTACACACACACACATACACACACACACACACACACACACATATATATATATATATATATATATATATATATATATATATATATATATATATACATACATATATAATCATAACTGAACTTTTAAACATTGATATTATTAGTTTGAAAAATACTAGATTTTGAACTTTATTAGTTTAAAAATATGAAATTATAGATTACAGATTTTTCTAGATAAGTTCCAAATGCGGTAAATTCTTTGATTAACCTTCATAAAAGATGCTATTAAAATGCCTACGTAAGAACGGCGTGATTGGTGATTCATGTCTGACATTTAGAAATTTAAAAAAATATTGGTTATTGATATTTACTATGTCGTAATGACCTGTTTTCATCGATAGCTAAACATCGTTCAGTCTGTCCATTTCTTTATCGATTTTTGTTCCTTATTCACTATCCATGTCTATTTGTAAATCTATAACTTCCTTGGTGGTTAAGACAATAGTGTATTTCATATATAGCATCTGTGCTCTGCGAATGTTCCATTTTGAGGCAACACCTGTTGAAATTTTGTGGAATACAATATTTTTCTTTTCAAATTATGCAAAATTCACATTGTATAAACTTCTACCTATTTTTCTGTTTTTTCTTGACTAATGATGACCATTGTAATCATTTCTTATCTACAAGTGCGAACTTTAGTAATTATGTAAAGATCTATATTCACACTCAAGACACACACAGGCCCGATCGCCCATGGTTGTTAAAAAGTGGCTAAAATAATATGCCCATTAAAATACTCTCTCTCTCTCTCTCTCTCTCTCTCTCTCTCTCTCTCTCTCTCTCTCTCGATCGATCGATCGATCGATCGATCGATCGATCGATCTATCTATCTATCTGTTGTGAAGGAGAATATTTCCCTACAAATTTGAACTCGGCCGTCGGACGAAAGACATAAAAATATTCCTACATCAAAAGGAGTAGCAGGAGTAGCATTATCAGCAGTAACCTTTGAAGAAAGCAGTCATTCATGGCTAAGCATTCTCTTCTCTAGTTTCTATTCTACATTATGTTTCCCTGTAGCAAACGGTAATAAACTTGTTCTTAATGCTGGCTTTCTACTGTTGTTTTTGATAACTCAGTTACAACACTATCTATCTATCTATCTATCTATCTATCTATCTATCATTGTATTGGCATTTATCTATCTAACTGCGTGATTGACAGTGTTTGAATGCCTTTCTGCTGAACTATGCTTTTTGGTGCTATTACATCTGACTTTTTAATTTACCGATACAATCTTCAGTAGTCAGATTAAATGCTCACGATAATGACATGTAGGAATGTGATCTTGTATAATGCCAATTTGTATAATGACAGAATTATTTTCGTTAAACTGAAAGGGAAGCCTTTTAACAGATTTTATTGTTGTATACGTACCGGCAACACGGCAAAGAGGAAGAAATTGACAACTTTTACAGCTCATTGGACAACACCAAGGCTCAATGTAAATCATCATGGGAGACCTGAATGCTAAGGTCGGAAAAAGACCGAGATGGCAAAATAGTTGAAAACTTCGGACCAGAAAACCGAAATCAACAGGGATAAAAACGAGTTCAATGGTGCGCATCAAACGACCACATAGTTATCAATATTTAGGTTCTGGAGTACCCAAGATGTTTATGGACATGGAGAAGACGATGAACAAAAGGTTCAGAAACGCAATTTAACATTATAAAACATATCCAAGTGGTGACTGTGCGAGTGACCACCTCCAAGTCGTATGCTATATGAGAAACGAAAGAAGACAAAACCATCACCTAAACTGCATACGACAGTTTCCTGAATGATCCAAGTTGTGTATATAGAAAGATTTAAAAACAAATATAACTTGAGCGAGACTACAAATTCAAATTGGAACACGTTGAGAGAAGCCCTATTAACGTCTGTGACTGAGACCATCCCAAGGAAAACGAAGGATGAAAGAAAATAGTGGATGACAGATGAAATTCTAGAGATGATGAAATAAAAACAACAAATACAGTCAATGAATGAAAAAGGGCATCGAATACGAGCGATCCATTACATATGTGTATTTGCTTGTGTCACCTTACGTATAATTTCTTTCACATAACTACTTTCTTTCAACTCGTAACATACGAAATATTGTGTTCAGAGAATATGGCTGGTGATAAAAGTTGTCGGAGAAAACTAATGAGTTCTTTGCTCATCTCAAACGTTTACTAAGGAAACTCCAAAGCTGATCTTTTTTTTTTTCAAGCCAAACAAAGTATTTTCAACAGCTTCTTTTGTGATGACTACAAGGTTCATGGTAGGAATGATATCAGGGATGCTTTTTCAGAATAATCCACATTTGCTCAAACTCAGCGCGGACCCAAACGCCGCACATTTGAAATGTTTCTTCAGTGAGTTAGTAATCTGTAGTGCGATGAAGTTCATCACCTCCTTTTTAGGGTAGCTTGGATTTTATAACCAAGAATATTAAAAAAAACATTTTGTACGATTAAACAGATATCCCTGAAAAATGTTTAGAGCAAAATAAAGTTAAATAGGAATTAAAGATCTCTTGACCGATATTTCAAAACAATAAGTCGAAAATTAGGACGCCAGGGAAAAAAAGCTTTTATGAGCAAATTTAAAAATCGACCGCCTTTTTAAACAATAAAAAATTAGCTAATAATAAAATTAATACAATCTTGATAGATGCTAAAAACTAAAGATAGAAATGTTAGAACCTTATAGAGCGGTAAAACTGAACAATGGGTTTCAGCAAAATAAAACAGATATAAAACTGATTTATCATTCCATCATACGCTAATTATTCTAAAGTGAAATCGGTTTTAGGTCGAGGTAATTAATACCCCAGATGTCAAGATCTGATTTTTCAGTCCATTAAGTGTCATGGTACAGTTATCTAGAGAAATCCTTACTAACCGATAATTCAAAGGAGTCACGAACCGATTAGAGTGCGCTTTGCAAATAACATTTTACTTTAGCCAATAGAAATTAAACGAATTTTAACCCCCAGTGAAAAATTGAGGGTCACATTCTTCGCTGCTGGAGGGGTGCATAATAAAAAGCCTTTTTGTGATAATACGTAACAAAGAGAAAGAATAGGAAAAGAAAAAGAAAATACTTAACTCTGAATTAAAAATATTTTTAAGAATGATTTTCGACTTTCACACTAATATCTCACCTGTTTGCTATTTAAGTTGTTTCCGAACTAAGAAGGGAATTAAAACTCCAAAGAGAAAAGAGAATTTGAAAGAATTGACCCAAATACAACTGAGTTTCATCATTGGCGAAACTGAAGCAGAATTCTACTAAGTGAGTTGTACATCAAAGGTCATAAAAATGGCAAAATTTATGTTTGTATGCAGCTCGCATGTTCACAAATTATGTCAAAAACATTGGGCAAATCTGAGATTTGTGCATGTTTGTTTGTTTGTTTGTTTGGGGTTTTATGGCATATCAACCACTATGGGTTATTTAATGCCAGATCCAGTATTTACAAGACATATCAAAAACGTATAGATGGCAACATCATTGTTTCAAAAACGTACAGCTGGCAACATCATTGTTTCAAAAACGTACAGCTGGAAACATCATTGTTTCAAAAACGTATAGCTGGCAACTGTTTCAAAAACGTATAACTGGCAACATCATTGTTTCAAAAAAATGTATACCTGGCAACGTCATTGTTTCAAAAACGTACAGCTGGCAACATCATTGTTTCAAAAACATATAGCTGGCAACATCCTTGTTTCAAAAACTTATAGCTGGCAACATCATTGTTTCAAAAAAACTTATAGCTGGCAACATCATTGTTTCAAAAAAACTTATAGCTGGCAACATCACTGTTTCAAAAAAACTTATATCTGGCAACATCATTGTTTCGCATCACATTTTAGGGGTAAGGTGTTAGTATATTTAGTGTAGGGTTTGGGAGGGAAAGTTAATTGTAAGTTGTAGTTGTTTTGGGATGGGTTAGATGTGATGGGGCATGACATGACCAGCCGATTGATCGGATCGACGGCCTTTTGGTTGGACGTAGTTTATCGTCATACCCAGGATGCGGATGTAGTTTATCGTCATACCCAGGACGCGGATGTAGTTTATCGTCATACCCAGGACGTGGACACACCTTGGGATTTCACTATTTTCCCATAGCTGGGACCCTAACAGGTGCTACCACCCCGGGTCAGGGTGGACCTGGGAACATCAGCAATTAAGAGGTGGTTCCACGCTCCTCAAAACCTCCTGATCAGAGGCCTTGCAGTTGGATGTAGTTTATCGTCTTACCCAGGACTCGGATGCAGTTTAACGTCATACCCAGGACGTGTGCATGTTTGTTAATAATGTTACCAGTTGCAAAAATATATTGCTTCCTTTCAAATCACGCATTCACTTTCCGAGATCGACTTCCTGTTTCATGAATAAATAAGGCTTATTTTTTACTACTCGAAAGGTACTGATACAAAAAGTTAATTTTCATGAAATTATATTTTATATTTCCTCCAGTCTACAGTATTCGCTTGATAGTAACGATAGTAACAATAGTAACACGATATTGTTGAGTAAAAGGCGGTGGGTTAAAACATAATATATATATTCCATTTTTAAATTATCTTCATTGATATTTTAGATTCATCGATATTTTATGCTTGCAAATCCAAATTGACACATGCATAATCATAGAGTAAACAATAAATCGGTATGAAATAACAAACAAAGAATTAACTTCAGACGCAAAGGAGAAAAAACACATTTATTGTTGGTGTGGTGATCAACACTGGCATGTCATTCCTGTCGCATCCAACAATTGTTTAACATACCTTTTTAAATGAACCAATTTTGTTAATCATCACATAATAATCAATAATTCTTTAATTAAATCGATGCAATCAGTTTATTCGGTGCTTTGGTTATTCAACACAAAACTAGAAATAATTGCCGGTGTGATTAATTCAGTAATTACATTGGTGATATAATGAAATAATTAAATAATAGAATATCGAATTGTTCCTCCGCCGACAGCTAGGGAGATTAGTTTTTGTGAATAAATTCAAGTGAAACAAAGAAAATAGAAAAGTAAAAAGTAGAAACTTCTGCTTGAATCTAGCAGCTTCATACCATTTTGATCGAATTTTCATAGTTATTATAAATTAAATTTGATACTATAACCTACTGAACTCATGTTCTTGTTATAGAAAATGAAAACGCATATACGTTTCGTTAGATTCACTCTAATACTTTTGAAAATTGCATGAATCCACTCTGTACATGATTCTATTGTCTCGCCCATAATTATAGCGTGAAATATATTCATGTGCATGTGTCAACCTTAAAAACCTAGTGAAAATCAAGTTTTGCTTGTTAAATTCTAATGCTGGAATCCAATGATTTTAGATCAAGATAATATTCGCAAGTGTACATATATGAGGATGAATAAAAGAATTTTCAAGCTTACACTGTTCTTAGCTAGTGAATGATTTTAATTTTTTTTACTGCATAATGTTGAATATCTGTGATCTATGAAGATGCATTGTGTTGAGTGAATTGTGTTAGAAAAAAAATATATTTGTTTTGTAAAATACAAGGTAACCAAAAAAGTTCTGTCCGTTTTTAAAGGAAAAAAAGAAAACGCTTCACAGTATGTGTAACGTATATTTAGTCTTCGAAGTAATCACCATCGGCATCCAGCACCTTCTACCAACGTGTCTCCAGCTGTTCAATGCCATTGCGGTAGAACTCGGGGAGGGGGTATGCAAAGAAGTCCGTGAGGGCTTAGCGCAAGTCTGCTTCATTGGTGAAGGATTTCCCACGAAGATTATTATCCAGGGAGTGGAAGAGGTGGTAATCGGATGGCGCAAGGTCAGGTGAATAAGGTGAATGGCACAAAGTCTCCCACCCAAGTTGCTGTATGGTATCCCTGACCACTCGCGCGACATGCGGCCTGGCGTTGTCATGGAGGAAAAGCACACCTTTGCGATTCACCAGTGCAATTCTGGCTCAATGTCTGTTGCACACGTTTCAATTGCTGCGAGTATAGGTCTCTAGTGACCGTTTGGCCCATTTGTAGCAGTTCATAATGAACCACTTGACGACCTGTCCACCAGACACAAAGCATAATATTGCGTGGGTGCATAGGCGGTCTTGTGGTGTGAGGGACAGCATCCTGAGGAGAAAACCAATGTCTGGAAAACTTGGGAGTTTCGTACAGAACCCACTTTTCATCACTGGTAAGCACTCGATTGAATAAGGATGCGGTACGGTGGCGAGAAAGCAGCGATACGCAGGCTGCCACTCGTTTTCCCTTGTGGACCTCCAACAGCGTTTGCGGAACCCACTTACTCAGTTTGTTCGTCTTACGTAGGCGGTGCAGGTGAAGTCTGTTTCATCGGAAATGTTGAACTATCTTGCAAGTTCACCACACGTTAGACTACTGTCCTATTTAATGGCCGCCTTCAGGACTCCGTCATTCAAGATCTGTGGTCGTCCACTGCGAGGCTCATCATGGAGAGACAAATCTCCCGACTTGAATTTTCGAAACCAACGCCTTGCAGTACGTTCATCCACAGCACTATCCCCAAACGCTTGACATATACGACGACTTGATGCAGCTGCTGATAAGCCCACTTTGAAGTCGTAAATCAAACAGCCCCGAACGAGATCTCTAGACACTTCCATCCTTCCCACAGCTGTCCGGCTTATAACTGATGGCCAGGCACGGTGCGCGTGTTTTTTTATAACGTCTGATGTTCCTACTTCCAGCTGTCCGAATTTGGAAACAATTGCTACACGCATTTCCTATATATTTCAACTTCATTCATTCTGTCCGTTTTTTGATTAGTCATTGAATGAAGTTGAAATATATACGAAATGCGTGTAGCAATTGTTTTCAAATTCGGACAGCTGGAAGTAGGAGACTGCCGACTATAATAGACCTTTCTCGACCCACTGGCATAAACCAATGTAAATATTTCTTCTTAAATACATTGTCATAATTTATTGAAACACAGGTGAGCTGAAATTATTGCCAGTAACATAACAGTTGTTCACAGCTACAAAGTTCTTTATGTATCTAACCTTTGTATTTAGCATTTTGTATATCTGTCATCTGCATGCAAGGCTATAAAAATGGGTCACTGAAATGATCTGAAATCAACCAACAATTCCTTCATGAAAATTGATGTTTGTTCATTTGATCAGATTTTAAGAGTGCAGCCACCTAGTATACTTTGTATATGTATATAGAAAATAACACACACACACACACACACACACATATATATATATATATATATATATAGAGAGAGAGAGAGAGAGAGAGAGAGAGAGAGAATCAGTATGAAAAAGCTTTTCCACTTAACTTGGTAGTGTTTCCGTCGTGCTTACTTCCATGTTTTGTGGTCACAAAGATGTAACTACTCATCGGAGCATAGTTGAGCAGAACAGATCTTTGTGACCACAAATCTTTTAAATAAGCATGACGGAAACACTTCCAAGTGGAAAAACGTTTTCATACTAATTCTATTAACGCTCGGTCACTTATACCAGGACTATACCACAAAGCCTGCTTGCCTTAAATACCTTTCTATCAGCAAACCACCGAAAAACCATTCTCTCAAATTAACATTATATATATATATATATATATATATATATATATATATATATATATATATATATATATATATATATATATATAATTATGAAAAACGAATAGTAGGCGTCTCCCAAAGAACTCTTAGTGACTATTTTTGCTATGACGTGCATTCATTTATCAGTGAGGGCTTCAAACATTGTATTTTGCTAAAATTTACAAATGCCTATGAGAATGAATATTTGAATTTGTCTGTTCATGCGACCATGTATAGGTTTCTGCATAAAAGACGTCTCCATGAAACAATTTGAAGAGTAGACAGTTGTAGATAATTCGATGAACAAACCAGACTCGTGTCGTTTTCAGTACTTATTTATATAACCCGCATATTATTTTGAACGGAAAGTTTTCTCTGTGTATTTAGAGGAAGGCATTCATACAACATAAAGAAATACACGGTGATTAACATAAATGCCACAATAAAAGAAAAGAAATAAAAACAGATAAGAGAACTAGCCAAAGGTGATATCACAATATTAAAAAATTCAATGAAAAAAATTTAGCCTTATCAACCTCCTTTATGCTTGCATATATAAATACCTCTTTATAGTTTGCGATCTGGATTTTTTTGTACTTACTTAAGAAATACTGTCTTTACTGCTTAGATGTGTGTGGTTTGTATATGAGACCGAACTGCGTGGTGAGCTTCACTCATGTAGTTAGGATTATTTTTATTGCGTCAGTGAGATGAGTTTCACTCGCTGACTCTGGGACGATAGAATAACAAAGAGTGAGGTGTATCCTTGCCCTACAGAAAGGTCAGGCACACATTGCGAGGAGACGTAAGAGTAGAAAAACGAGGAAATGAATGCCATGCAGCAAAAACACACATCTGTTTATCGATCAGAGATTCGTATTTGTTACATTGTCTTCATCATCATTACTATCTTTTTTATTGTTGTTGTTATTTCTTCTTCTTCTTCTTCTTCTTCTTCTTCTTCTTCTTCTTCTTCTTCTTCTTCTTCTTCTTCTTCTTCTTCTTCTTCTTCACGAATTATTTTATATAGATAATTTATCTTATGGATCCTGAAAGAACTGACCGGATGAGGACGAGTAGTTGAGGTGAAAAACTTTATAGATATTTGGTAGTCGAAGTAATGTTCAAAAATATCCCAGTAACGATGAAGCAATATCTCGCGAGATGTTGCACACACGTGCGTACGTGTGCGCGCACGTACACACACACACACACACACACAAATATATATATATAGAGAGAGAGAGAGATAGACAAAGAGTGAGATAGAGAAAGAAAAAAAAAGGAGCCTTCACTTAGTTTAGTAACTTAACGTAACATTAAAATTATAATTATTTTCGTTTATGTAATTTTGCTATTGAAAAACTATGAAATATTAAATCAAATTTCATGTCATTTTTAAATTATATATATTTCACGGGAATTACATTCCTCTAAATAATTCTTTTCTCACGGGGCTCATCACCACTTTAATGATATTGCGTGAAATTGATAATTTTACAACTTATTGTTTAATAAAAAGGTGAAATGGTTTATCATATTTTCCGATTAGAATTGAATCAGTTGCAATAATCAAAAATGTACTTTGTCACTAGAAACTATATCAAATGTCATGCTCCTAAATAGCAGATTGTCTACAGCATAGCAGCTGACGTTCGAAAAGTGATTCGTATAATGTCATTAAATCTTATAATGTCTTTAACACTTATGTCATAAAGCTAGTATTTATTGGTAAAGGATCAGGTATCAGGTAAATGATAACTCTATGAAGGCACTGATTTTTGTTGGTCAATAGGAAAATAACTACTGTTAGTATATGAAATTATGTAAGTTCTCAATATTGAATAAATGTCGGTGCAACCATCACAAACGATTTTCTAAAGTACTTGGGACTCGAGGGTCCTCAAAACTTAAAGAATAAATAAAGCACGTGGCCAATTAAATAAAAAGCACCGAGATATAAACTTGCAACAAGCTTAAACAATATGTATATTAATATTGTAAAATATGAAGAAAACCCTTATAGAAAATGCATGATGCTGCATTTTTTAAAAATCACTGCTTGTACTAGTTAGTATCGTCTATTTTTCATATAATATTTGTAGTTGTTTTCGCGTACTTATTAGTTAATAAAAATGAAGTAAAAGTTGAAATGTTCTTCGTATAATTACTCAGACTGGTGGATTTTTTTTTCGCTTAGTGTACAATCCGTAAGGAAAGAGAATGTTTTAAACCTATCAATTAAAAGATGAAAATGCGCTTTAGTTTGATTGTGTCTTAGAAAAAATATAAATGAAATACGATGAAATCACTTTAACGTTTGTATTCTACTTTATATCAATATCATAAGCATCAAAGCTTTGTGCTTTACTTCATGAACATATTTTATTCGCATCTATTTCTTGTAGTAAACATATAATACTTTTGTGGTCGAAAAATTAGCAACGAAGTTTCTTCCATTTATACCTGTGGCGAATAATGTTATAATCCGTTTTGCTGTTGAAAGAATAATGTATAAAGTTTTATGTTTTCAGATTAATGTTGAAATTTTGGAATGCATACAACTCTTTGAGAAATTACTGACGGAGCCAAGATAATTAGCATTGATAAATGTTAAAATATAATCACTCAGGACAACTTATACAATATGCATTGCTTCATGAGAGCTTTGTTTGACCGTAATTCCCACGTGTCGGAGCGGTTATGCACGTCTGATGCAAGAACGGTTCCCCATAGGACGCATATTTTTCTGACTAGATTTCTCGAATATTCGGTTGAGTAGATGTAGTTGGATAAAAAAGAACTGTTTATTTAAAAAACATAGTTTCTACTCGTATATCAAAATAACGTTTACGCAAAATAAATTAAAAATAACAATATCGCGGATTTAATCCATTTCCTAAAAATAAATTGTCTTTGTTTACTTTAGGATACGATACAGAGCACATATGGATATTTCGAGAATATACATATATACATCTACATATATATATATATATATATATATATATATATATATATATATATATATATATATATAACACAGTTTCGCTGTATCACAGCTCATCAGAGTGGCTAGACATCTGGTTGGCTCTAGCTAGGATCAAAACCCGGCTGAATTGGCGTCAGTCGGAGATTCTAACCCTAAGCCCTTGGCGCACGGCAGGGATGAAGGTTAATTTTAAGCGCATTTATTTTTAGATAAAAACACAGTGACTGAGAGAACTCGATTCGATTTACCGAAGAGTCTTGCATTATAAGCCGTAACAGTCACTATATATACATATGTGTGTGTGTGTGTGCGCGTGCGTGCGTGTGTGTGTGTGTGTGTGTGTGTGTGGTTAGAAATAATGGAACCATTAATAATAAAAAAGAGAGAGCCAACACTTAATAACACCATCTATGAACACGGCCACAATGTGCTGACCATCCTTGAAAAATAAAAAATACATCTCCATCACTATAGATAGAGATATATAAAAATTCACATATTCAGTTAATAATAATAATAATAATAATAATAATAATAATAATAATTAAAACATCCTTGATAATGGCTAATAGAATAGACGAAAATATATATAGAAAACTCGGACAGTTTTACATACTTTATGTTCAGAAGAGAAAACGAATTCAATAAGAAACGAATTAAATAAGAAACTGAATCGCAGTGCCGCGTCAGTGGTCTTTATTTTTAATTTTTTTAATCATTTCTCCCCAAGCAAGACGACAATACCACTAGAAAGCAATGCCTTTACAGGAAGTGAAAATGGTTGAGAAGATTTCAAATGTTAAGGAAAAGGAAGAAAGGAACAGGCTCTAAGAAACCAAAAGATGACGATTGACGTTGTATTTAAATTTTTGAAGATTCTAATTATCAGGGAAGCAGGAAGTTCTACAGGCGGGAAGTGCAATTGAAAAAGCTGTTAGAGTTTAAATGACGGTTACATCTAGATAGTTCAACAATAAAGCGGTGATTACTGCCCAAATACTCTATTATATATATATATATATATATATATATATATATATATATATATATATATATATATATATATATATATATATCACTTTCGTTTTTGAGGCGCTAAAATTAGCAACCTACACCTTACCCTATTAAATAGCAGATTGTAGGTCATTTTTAGATCAGTTGTCAATTTGAGTAAATACTTGTTCCATCAGCATAGATACCGAGATACTGATGACATCAGGATGGTCATTTAGGAAAATTAGAAACAGTGTAAATCCAAGGATATAGGATCACCTGGGAAACACCTGTATTTATGCAAAAAGATCTAGAAGAGTGGCATTCAGTTTCAATTCGAGATTTGATAAGAAAGATTGAAACAGTTCCCAAATTCGTCCAGAAATATTATAACCTTTCAACTTTTGAAGAAGACCAGTATGTCAAACCCTGTCAAATCCCTTCGATACATCCAAAGCCACAGCATTCTTATCTAAAGCTTGATACACACTTTCCGCAATAATCGTTAACATATTAGCAGTTGACCCTGAGAAACTAAAGCCATATTGCTTATCTAAAAGAAGAATCTGCTTAACCAATTCAGATTTAATTAGAGCCTCTAGCACTTAGCCAAAAACTGGTAGTCCGATAGTTATATAGATCATATATGAGACTAGGACTGCAGAAAAGGATTTCCAAGAAGCAAATAAACAAGAAGCAGCAAGGTATTTATTGCATTTATTGTAGAGTTTAGAGCAGGTGCAAATTCGGGAGAACATTTCTTAAGAACTATTGCAGGGATACAATCAAGTTCACATGCTTTGTGAGGATCCAGTTTAGAAAGCAGAAACCATGGACGGAGTTATATGCATATATCATTTAATAGTGACTTATTTGACACACACTATTACAGAGCTGCTAGTAGTTAGAGGTCTCTCTGGCTGTGACAATAAACTACGTCCGGCAGCAAGGTCTTTAATTGGGAGATTAGAGGTTTTGAGGAGCATGGAACCACTTCTTAACTGCCGTTGTTCCCAGGTCCACACTGACCCGGAGTGGAAGCACTTGTGAAATAGTGAACCCATAAACAAAAATCAACAGTAATTTTTTATAATAAAATGACAATCAATACAACAGTAAAAAAAAATATAAAAATACATTTTTATATTAACATTACTAACAATGATCTACAAACTATATATAAACTATATATCTAAAAGAAACATACCTCTACCATGAAGACGTAAGATGACGTACAAAATATTTAGATTTTGGCATAAAATAACCGATAGAGGTTGATATGCCGATAAACAATTCAACCAAGCAACTCATTCAGGACACGTTTACAATTATTTTGAGCAGTCACAAATAGATATCTGTTGTGATCGGAAATATCACGCTGGTACACATTGAAATGTGATTTCTATGTCTAGTCGCTTCAGAGGTTGAATTATTTTTCGGTTTTTCTAAGTTTAACATGTTTAAAATTCTTTGTAAATATTCTGATTTTTTTAATTGAATACCTTTTGGGTTTTTTTTTTGTGGGGGGGTTGTCCCGTATATAATCGAATACATTGAGATTGCTGTAGAATAATACATTTATTAACAGAACTATATAATTAAAAGAGCAAGAAATACCAAGAGAAAGATGTAATAATTTGATTGTTTGATCGATCTGGTGAAAAACTTTGGCTTATTTAATAGAAAATCTTAGACTGAATCTTATAATTAAACTTTTACTCACACATAAGCAAGCGGAAAACGCCTTTATTTTATTACCTCATTTTATATTCAGTTGCTTTGGGGAAATTTCTCAACTTCTTAATTGTTTCAATAATTTCATATCAGGTGTTCAAGGAATGTATTATTAATTTATTTACTTATTTTCTTTTTAACATTATTATTTCACTCACAAAATGCAATCTTTTCATATGAGCTTTTTTAAGCCTCACCTGAATTTCTTAAATCTAAAATGACAGCGCCTTTTCTCAGCATAATTTGCTTTAAAGAAGTTAAATAATATTTTTTACAAGTATCAATAATTTTGATGTATGACACATCGCGAAGATACTTACCACATTTGAAAGATTGCTGATATGGCCAAGATAATTAGCATTGATATTTGTTAAAATATAATTGCTCAAGATATTACATCCATTCTAATGGGAATAGAAATTCATTCCTACGTTTAGTCTTAAGTTTAATTAAAAGCAGAAAAAGTATGACCATATAGATAAATATGAAAATACGAATATGCATCTGAATAAGAATTAGGAAAAATAACAAGAGAAACTTTTGTATTAAAACACTGATTTTCAAAACTTTAGCTAGGTACATATAATAGCTATAAAACTGCTTTAAAATTTATTAAGGAATATCTAACCATTACAATAATGGTATTTCAGTAATAATTTACGAACTCTTCGATCAGTGGAAATTCTAAAGTGCAATGTTATAAGTTTGAAATGGAATACAATTTTTTATTTTATTTTAATTACAGAGAAATATACAAATATGAATAATTATTACATTGGCGTTGTTTATTACGAGACTCACAAACAGTTATCAACTGACAAGATTGTATTTGCTAAAGTCATATAACATTTTGAAAAGAGTAAAAACGGCAAAACAGAAAAGGATTTTTCACAGAAAATATGGAACAGGTTAATATCTTGAAAATTAACGATAATTTTTTCAAACACGAGTCGAACCCATCTTGGACGCAGAACAATTTGCAATAACACATTAGACGATTTGTACGAATAAGGGAAACCATCCTTGCACTCCACATTCAATGTATTAGGATACATGAAGCAGGTATCACTGTGTTTTTCTGATAACCAACTTTTCTGTGTTCAAGCCGTTCAACTTGATCGCGTAAGCGTGAAACCCTGGTTGCAATTAAATCCATCCTTTCATAGGATTTAACGTTTGGTATGCGTTGTTTTGCTCAGGCTAGGCAATCTGGGCTTCAGGCACTTTACTGAGTAGGTAACTTTGCTTTTAGACCTTATTTTCCTATCATTTTTCAGTTCTGTTGGTTGTAATCGAGACTGTATCTGGATAAGCGTTTTAGGTTTTGGCATGTCCGTTGGTTCCAACGACGATTTTTCTTTTCTTTAATATATATACATATATATATTTAAATGGAAGATTGAAGATTGCCTAATTTTTGTCTGTATTTATGTGTTTGCATGTCTTTATAAAGCAGAAAATGAATCCTGAAAAATCACCAGTCTTAGGATATGCAGAAATAAGTTCTCTGCTTTCTCCACGCCTACAGGGAGGTTGGTTGGTTTTGTTTTATGGCATATCAACTTCAGTCGGCCATTTAATGCCAACAAATTTTTTCAAATAGATCCATACCGATAGTTTGGAAAGAAAGGTGTATGTATACATAAATATTTGAACATATCTGATGCATTGGATCACATTACAAAGATTTGGAAGAAATTGTGGAATTGAAAGAAATAAAGATGTATATGCATGTATACGTATATATGTAATTATTATTAACTATAACATTATCTGGCTCTATCTATATGTAACCATATATGCAAATTCACGACTACGAACTTATTTGGCAAGTAATTTGCTTAACTTTTGTTTCTGTCGCCAAAGGTCTGTGTTTGAATTCAGATAAAACTCGAATTACAAATGAAGATTTTTCACGGCAAACAAGCATTAATTTATTCAATTCAACAATCTTTCTAATGTTTTTAAATCCTCGGCTGTTTAGCCCATTAATTGTTCATAACGATATCAATAAGTCTATAGTGAACGTACATATGTGAATGGTTGAAAAACCCATATGATTTGTGATCCATGTAACATCAGAGAATTTCCCATAACAAAATTCCTCTATACGTGCCATCCTCATCAAAATGTTTACATATTTATGACCCAAAATATTGTTCAACTCTTACAGTTACAATTATAGAAAAAACAAGAAAGCCCAAATAATTACAAGTGAAAACTATCGAAATTATCTAATGTGCTAAGAAAATGATCATAGATACTTAAAAAGAGGAAAATGATCATGAGAAGTAAAATATGAAATAAATAAAAATAAATGGTGACAAAATGAAAAAGAAGAAAAAAATTTATTCACTTCCCCAAATCTGATCAAACATCAGAGTTTTGTTGGAAAGGGATTCTTTTTGCTGATTGTAAAAAGGATGTGGGTGCAAATAATATCATCATCACCCCTACACGATCAAATATCAATCTCTGATAAAACCGGAACCGCGTAAGAATCGTATTCCGTCAGAAAGAGAATAACGGAAAGGCGCTGACTTAAAATAATTATTGGCATTTATAAAACTAAAAAACGTCCAGATGCAAGAAACACTAAAAAAGGTCCAGATGCAAGAAACACTAAAAAAGGTCCAGATGCAAGAAACACTAAAAAAGGTCCAGATGCAAGAAACACCAATACAGAGACAGAAACGAAAATAGATATTGTATTGTGATGGGAACCATATTTCTTTTTTAAATGTAAAAAGCCAGAGCAATAAAAAAAATAAAGATAGATAGATAGATAGATAGATAGATAGATAGATAGATAGATAGATAGATATAATAACAATTACATTAAATAAAAAAGACATTCATAAAATATAGGAAGAAGGAAATTGAAATAAACGAGGGCAGAATGTCAATTAGAAATTCTCTTGCCTAGAACTTGGTCATGCAGTACGACCTTATAGATTTATCAATATGAAATTTCATATTCATTGATATGTAATAGTTAGAGATGGGTCCCAAACCATCCGAATCTCTGCTAAAGTTCGCCAGTTCTGTCATATTTCAAATTATACGCCAGAAGCCCGAGTAGAATGCATCTTTGATTAGCAGACACGATTTACGAAGGAAATGATTATGTTTTCTCCTCTTTTACACATTCTTATAATTCGAAAAGAGGACTTTTAGTGAAAGTTTATTACACTGCCAGGAAGAATGTTTTTGACTTCTGCAAACCAATGTTGACTAATATTTCGTATTAATTGCAGAGTCAAAATATTTTCTACTCTATCTAGTTATATATCTCTATAATCATTCGATTATGACAAACACCTGAATGAAAGAAAATGTTAAGTTTTCTAGTTTTCAAAAGTATTCATAAATATTAGTTTATCTGCAGGATTTTTAAATTGTAAAATACAAATTAAGACGCATTTAACAACGGAAGATTATTTAACTAACTGCCTAATGCATTTTAAATATATTAAAATGTTCTTATGATATCATTTAGTGTTGAATACAACACTCTCTGATATCACGTTGTGGAATTCATAATTTGAAAGATGAAGTTTTATATTGTTGCCCACTCATTTGCTACACACAGAAGTTTGTTTCCACCGCTGGACGTCTAAATTATGGTCTGTTTCCATTTTTCAGAGAAAACGAATCCGTTGCTCCGTGCGACGATGTCATTCCTAAAAATTGAAGCACTGACCTGCATTTTTCGAAGAATTATTCAAATTGAGAAAAGAGACACACTGTTTCTAAATTAAATGTGTATGATCAAATTGAATGATTTGAGCCCAACTTGAAGATAATTAAATCCAATTAAACCTAATTTAGGGAGATAATTTTCCAATTAAATCTTTAGAATGCCTTGAATTTTACGTCTCCATGGAAGATAAAATATATCCAAAGCTGTTTCGAGCCTGCAATTTGTTTTTTTGTTTTGTTTTTTGCTTTTGATTCTGGTTGTCTAATTTTCTTCTGACTCCGACATTCACTCGTTTTTGTAAAACAAACATTTCAACTTCTGGCAACATCTTTTATGACCCTTCAGTATTGTTTATATCCAGTCGGGTTGGGTTTTTTATCTCTTCGCACATTTTCTTATTTTAGTGTTACATAGAAGTTAACAATAAAACATTAAACTCATATTCAATACAAAATGATTTAACATTGTCGCAAGATTAATCTTCATATTTAATCTTCATATTTATTGTTATTTTTAATCCTCAAATATTAAGAAGGTTTAGACAAACTTATTGCATTCAACCTTGAAAAAATCTTTAACTTCAAATTATAAACTACTCTATAGTGAATGTTGAACTAAATTATGTTTCTTTGCTGTATTGTCATTTATTGACGGTCTATAAAACAGACTGAGAAAATTCAGCATAACATGTCCTAAGTTTAAATGCTTTTCTTGTGATGGGAATCTAATATTGTTATAGCATTTATGTAATTGTTTATTACTGTGTATATATTTCATTTAAGCTATTGTGTGTGTGTGTGTGTGTGTGTGTATAATTATATATATATATATATATATATATATATATATATATATATATATATATATATATATATATATATATATATATATATATATGTATTGTGCTCGCACCGAGGCCAACGCAACCGTCGGTTGCGAGGGCTGAGGGGAATTTTTGTTCCTGTCCTCACCTAAAAATAGACCTTGTGTCACATCTCGTCCTAGTAGGGGGACAGAGTAAATACCGCGTGTAAATTAATATAAAGTATAGCTGGGCGGCTTTTTAATCTTAGTGGGAGAATTGAGGTCCAATATCGCATTTATTCATATAGATTCCAGAATATAGGTTTTACCTAATTAGCTATTATGTTTCTCTAACTCTTCAATGTATAACTAATTCTAATTTCTACTTTCCCATCTTTACACTTTATTAATTTGATTTCTGTTTAGTATTGTCCCCTGTTCTGTCACCCATGAAATAAAACTAATTGTTTGTACGGAAAATAAGGATCTACGTACATCAAATCGTCTTTGAATTAAGTAGCTGCAGAAGAATTATCGTTGAACTTTTAAAAAGTAAGTTAAACATTAATTCAATACTTAAATGCAGCGATCAATTGTGAGTTCTTCTCCAGTTTATTGATGCCTATCGCCTCTGCTCCTCCCTAGCTATTGTGTTGATGACCAAACCCAGAATCCTACACAGGAGCTAGCTTAAATGCCGCCCGTTAGTTTATAATAAAAGGTGCACTGCAGTTTTGGATGCAAAAAGAAAATAAGAGTTACTCACCTTGAACCATGAAAGCAACGATAATGGCTAGTATAATATCTTGATATATATTTTTAACCTCGCATAATCTAGCAACCTTGAATCTGAGCTCAATGAAAATCGTTCCCTGCGCTTAACTTTTCTAGGGTTTTCGAATGAGCTATGAATCATTGAAATCGGACCAGTGAGAGCGGTGGAGTTGCTTGGACTCACACACGCACAAACACACACAGATACATTGTACTTTATATATAAGATAAATACACATAGACACACACACACACACATATATATATACGTGTGTGTGTGTGTACTCCACGTGCTAGAGCACTGTACCATTTTTTAAAGTTTGTACAATCTAAATTGTATTCTTAAATGTTATTCCATTTACGACGTAGTACATCATAGCTCTCCAGATTCCATTTCCTTATTATATGATTATCACCTTTATTTTTTAGAAACATAGTGGAGTGGTTTGTTCTTGACTTCTACATTATTTTAATTCAGAGTAGTTCTTATAAACTGACCGCCACCTAAGATTAGAGAGTCCAGTCTATATTTAACTCATAACTCAGGGAAGAAGATTTGTGCATTTCCCAATTTCTTTTGTGTAAAATTGAAAGTGGTCAAAATTCTGAACATCTACAAGATTTTTAAAGAAAAACAAAATGGAAAAATCTTGTGCTAGTTAGTTTAGAAAGAAAATAAGGAACACATTGATAAGCCCTGTGTTGATAATCAAAATAGATCAGTAGCCAATATGACTGAAATATTTCTATCACATATTAACATGCCTACCGCCGATTTAATAATTTGAGCGAGAAAGTCTCAAATTCAAGCGAGGCGTCTGCACTCTTGAATTACAAATATTTAATTACACTAATGTGTGAAATGTGAGGCTTTGGATGGGACAAATATTTTGCTGGAATATGTTTGTAAGCGAATCAGTAGCTGCTTCAGTTTCAGATTCCTTCAAGACATCGCCATGTACGTCAATATTTGTGAGCCTATTTGTCCAATATAGGGATGTATAAGACACTTATTCATATCGTCAGTAAACCTAGGTCAAAAAGCACTAGGAATTTGGATAGTCATTGAAAGGTGGTTTTATGAGATACCTGTTATTTTCTTTTACTATGCGATGTCTACGTTTTCGTATCTTCAAGCTCTGCCACATTTCTCAGTAAACATATCTTGATTTTTTTAATTATTTCTTCCTTTCAACTCTATTAACACACTTAAGACACGACTGACAGGCTCCATCGAATTGGTCTCAGATGAAGCTTCATAAACCCAATATATCATCCTTCGTTTGTTTATAAGCTCCTTTATATTTCCTTTCTTTAAAGTTTTTCATTCTTTATTAATTTCAATATTAACTTAGTGTTATCGGTCTCCATTTGGATAATACCGAATCACAGAGTGTCTGATATTCTGTGGTTTTAAAATTTCCCGCTGACACTTTAAAAAAAACAAATATTGTAATAAAATGCACCCAGTGACTTATGAATAGAAACAAAAAAATTGAGAATAATATTAGAGACAACTCAAATCTTAGTATAGTTTTTCAGTCTTTATTTTTTTATTACTGTTGAAAATAAAATGCCATCATGCAGTCAGTGGCGTATCTAGGACATAGCAAGTAGGCAATGTTCCTTGGATGCCACTTACGTCATGACGCTAATGAAACTAAACAGATAATTTATAACGTAATATTCCTTATTTAGGCATTAAGCACTAATTCAACTGGCACGATTCTACGCTGATAAACTGTCGATAATTAATACTGCCGGTGATACTAGTGGATTCGAGGTTGAGCAGTTTTGATTGACAAATATACCTTAGTGAAAGCAAGTAATGTGCCTAAACAGAACTTCCTTAGTTCATTACCACCACTTATTTTCTTGAGGTATTAGAGCAATAACTACTTGTGGTGCCATTATATTTTCATCATTTATCAAAAGAAAATTTAAAATAGTAAAAATATTCGCATTTGTCTTCGAGTATTTTATTGGTATTGAAAACTGAAAAGATGTTTTTGTTGTAACATAATACGTTAAAAGATTGTCTTTTTTCTCAATTAAAAATGTAAAATTACACAAAGCGTGTTTGAGGTTTTGTATTTCAAAAAATTGTTTTTAGGATAATTGTATTGGCATCATTTCGTAAATGAATATATTAATATAATACTATTATATAGTCAAAGATTTAAATTCTCTTCAAATAAAATATAATATAAAATATAAAATAATAATTTTTTTGTATTAATTTATTAAAATTGAACCACAGTTCTTGAACGCTCCTTATCCCAAACAAATCTGTTCTCAAACGGAAAAATGTCAGCCGAATAAACATGAATTAAACCAAAAAAGCCCCGAACACGCGCGTATGTCAGTTACTTCTTGTTTTGCGTTGAGACTGCACGTTCATTCTATGTTTCGGCATTTTGTAGCATTTCTATATATTGTTTCATTATTATATACAGCCTAATGACTCCAAAGAAAGTGATAACAGCAAATCAAAGAGGAAAGTCGGGAGAGCAAAAAAGAGAATAGTAGCGAAACATAAAAGTGGAAGGAAGAGGTGAAATTTTCGATTCTGAAATCACCGAGATATTCACGAAATTGAAAAAACATGAATATGATCAGAGAAGCAGATGTTTGAAAAGAAGTGAAAATGTTGACTAAACAAAGATCATAGACTCTTGAAAAGGTAGAAAAACTGTTACTGATTTAGATTAACGAGAAACAATTAGCTGGTGATCACATTTTAGAATCAATAATGTGCGAATAAGTGGGGTATCTCTCAAAATTAATTATGGTTTACTTGAAAAAATACTTTTGGTAAAGTTTTCTTTATCCCTAAATCTGCCAGGTATTTGTAAGTTACATAACTAGCTCGCGTTGAAGTTATTGTTTTCCCTTACGGTCGTCACGTGATACAACAAAATATCAATATTTAATGACAGGGATGCAAGCATGAAACTTGAATCAATCTACCTTTATTATACTTGCATCTACACTTTCCCAGGACTGCAAAGGAGTCATGCAATTAGCTGACGAATTTTATAAACATTAAGGAATTTTTTTTAATTAAGAGTTAAAAAATCATTATTTAACATCGTGATTAATTCGGCAAAATATAAACGCTTGTAATATTTTGCGACGAACAAGAGAGGTGAGCCATTCTGTTTTCCAGCAGGATTAATTACAACGAGAAATACAATAACACACACACGCACACACACGCACACACACGCACACACACACATATACACGCACATATACATATGTGTCTGTGCGTGTGTGTGCGTTATGTGTGTGTGTTATTATATTTCTCATTGTAGTTAATATATATATATATGTGTGTGTGTGTGTGTGTTTGTGTGTGTGTTTGTGTGTGTGTGTATACGGGAGAGTTTGTAGTTAAGAGCTAAAAATGTGTCTGTGTGTACAAATATATTATTTTCATCACAAATTCAGCCGGCTCGTGTGTGTGTGTGTGTGTGTGTGTGTGTGCGTGTGTGTGTGTGTGTGTGTGTGTGTGTGTATTTTTTAATTTGCATTGACTCGCAAATAACTGGATGACTGGTCACTTGAGTCGATACTAATCCAAATCGAGCCAAACATTTGGAGAATTGCCAAAAGTGTTGAAGAGAAAAAGCTAAAAATTGTCTTTATGCTTCCAGCTACATACCAATATCCTGTATTGCAGGAAACTTACTCCATGCTGACATATATTTGCTTTCACCAAGTAGAGAATGCCTGACCGAGATTACAAATAGAAATTGCGTCTTCGTTTCAATAGACACATCAAACGAGATTAAATTTGACGAAAAAAATGTTATCAAACCTCAAACTTTGAAGTGATGATTGTGAGTGAAAATAAAAGTAGTTTTTTTGTTGTTGTTTAAAACGACTCGAGTTCCATCTAAAGAACTTATCAATCAAATATGTTTCAAGTTCGCCGGCAACATATTGAAAATGTGTTGATTATTTTCACACATTTTTAAAGTTGCTGGTAAATGCAATTGAAACTTCTGTTCATAATAGCATAAAAATTTGCTATGAAGATTGATAATGATGTCCAGACTGTTAATATTGCCTCAGTGATAATTATGGAAGAAAACATTTTCTAAATTTTCTTTCAAGTACTCTCTTCTCCCTAAAAGCTAGACATTTTAGATATCTTACTTTATCTGGTGAGTGAAAAGAATTACAGCGATACTGATATCTTTCCCGAGAGCATTACTAATAATTGAAAACAAATAGTATCAAACGAAATTCGAAATCGATTTTCCGATTCTGTTTTACACTATTTAAATATCCATATATGAATCAGAAGTTTGAGCTGAGAAATATATATCAGATGAACAAGAGAAAAACAATGGATATGTGTATATGCGCAATTGATTCACAATCGGCGGCTCTCTCAGCAAACAGGAGGAATTCATGTACCATGGATTTCCCAAATTGTTGCTGTAAAACGATATTCACAATGAAGTTATTTTTTAAGATAATTGTCATATTTATGATTTCAGAAGAAATTCAAAGATCCAGTTAAATCTGTATTTGTTTCGTTAAACTAGAAAACGTAGAAAGAAAACAACAGCCTTTGCAAAAGTCCACAATAGTTATATCTGTGTGTGTGTGTGTGTGTGTGTGTGTGTGTGTGTGTGTGTGTGTGTGTGTGTGTGTGTGTGAGATATAATAATTATAAACTGAATGTTTCTCAAGTCATCAAATTTTGGTCAAACGGAATTTCCCAAGATCTATATATCATTAAAAAAATACTTTTATGCTAAGACATAGATGATGAATGTGATCTTTTAAAAATAATCAGCTTGAAGTGACAGAAGAATCAAAATTCACTGAACGGCCATGCCGAACAATGGTTTCTTCAAAGTAATAACATTCAAAACAAACTATATAACAGAAGAAATGCATTGTTATTTGCTGCTATAATTTGCATGTTCTTCATTGTTTTAATATCATTTTGAAGCATGTTTAAAGAACAATTCAAATTCAAAAATGTTTTTCAATTGTAATGAATTTAGAACGAACAGATACTGCTTCATATAATTTATTATGCGATGTATATTTGCGCATTTTGACAATACTCCAAAAGGTTTTCGATAAGGCTCGAATCTGGCAAACACGCAGATCATTTTATAAGTCGGTCATTTTTCTGTCTTAATTTAACTATCGCTTTCTCTTTGTCACTTTCCAAATTATCCAATCAAATTCAAGTTCACATCTTCTGTAACTGTTTATGTCTCCATGTACAAAATATAACAAGTTTTCAGCTAAAAAAACACTATTTTCCCTACATAATCACTTCCATTGTCTATGCATTTTTGCCAACGACGAACTTGAAAATTTGCACCATCTACACAAACATCGCTATTATCACTAGCGAAATGCATTACTCACCGACTAACTGTGCTCATATCCACTGTATGGTCTCCGTTAACTGTCAGGATGCATCAATGAATGCCAATGAGTATAATTTCTTCTCCATTGTTGAATGCAATGACGCATCTGGTTTGCGCGCATTTTCATGCTAGATTCCGCTCAACTGCAAATGCAAAAGATAATAATTCCATATCACTCACATCATCCTCTGTTTTCGTGGGTCAACATAAATAAATAGGAGTCATTACTTTCAAAGTGACACTTTTAGTTCCTCTCTGTTTATTTTGTAACTTCCACTTTACTATGGATCTTTGTTTATTCTTCATTCTCAATGTCTTCTTCACCTGCTAATCGCTTTCTCTTGTCATCGTTTCTTTTTACTCACATATTTTACAATGCACACAATTTAATCTTTCCCCCTCTAAAGTTGTATAGCTTTTGTTATTCTCTGTCTTTCCTTTTCCTTCTCTTTCTCTGCTTTTTCCAAATGTCTCTTTTAACTTCTCCTTTTACTTTTTTCCTTTCTTTTCCTATTCTTCTTTATTTATTTTTTGTATTTTTTCTCACACTTTCCCCCCTTCTTTCTATCGTTTACTCTTTTTCTTGATCTCTGTTTTTCATATCCCCCTCTCTCTACTATAACTGCAGACAGTAATTTCCGGTTTGACAAAATTAAAACAAATAGTGAAATTCTGAAAACCATATTTTCTTCCACATGAGAGAAAAGCGGAAACCAATTATCGGGACAAAAAACAGAAAAAAATAAATAAAATGGATAAAATAGGTTATTATTATTATTATTATTGAGTGTGAGAATACATCAACAGAATGACGCTGGAATAAAAATAATTTATGTGCTGTTTCTCTTTAAGATGTGGGCAAACATGCCTCCCCACCATTTCTTATCCTATGTACGAGGGTCATTCAATAAATAAGGTGAAGTTTTCGGTATAAGGACTTCTAATACAGATAGAAGCTTACTTTTTTTATTTTTCAACGTAGTCTCCCAGCACCGTCACACACTTTTCCCAACTGTGCACAAGCTTCGGTATTCCCTCAGCGTAAAAATCTTTGGACTGATGTCTCAGCCAGTCGCTCACAACACTTTTGACTTCATCGTCACTTTTAAACTTCGTGCCTCTCATGAACGCTTTCAAGAGACCAAACAGGTGAAAGTCTGAAGGGGCAAGGTGTGGGCTGTAAGGGGGATGAGGGAGCAGTTCCCAGCCCAGCTCGTTGAAGGTCTGCACCGTTTGGTCTGCTGTGTGAGGCCTGCGTTGTCATGATGCAAGATGACTCCTTCTGACTGATGACCCCTGCGTTTGTCCCAACAGATAAGCTCAAAGTCATTGCAATGTCATCCACTGTCACCCTTCTGTCAGACTGAATGAGGTCATTGACTGATTCGATCACCTCAGGAGACCTCACTTCTGTAGGCCTCCCAGGCCTGTCTTCATCCTCAACACTGCTCCGTCCTTCTTTAAACAATTTACCCCACTTGTAGACATTTTCTGGCTGAAACATGTGGCACCATACACAGTTGACATTCTCCTATGAATTTCAACTGGTTTGCACCCTTCAGCAACCAAAAACTTAATAACCGACCGCTGTTCAATCCTGGAGCATGCTTCTTGGTCGGCCATCTTTGTTAATCGCCAAAACTCTCAAAGTTTTTTTAATCTGCAAAAGAAATTAAATCCATGTGAAAAAGAAGTAAAACAAAAAAAATAAAAAAGAGTAAGCTTCTATCTGTATTAGAAGTCCTTATACCGAAAAATTCAACTTATTTATTGAATGGCCCTCGTAAATCTAAGCCATGTTTATCCCCTTAGTTTTCCTTCCAGTTCAATTAAATAAGCTCATTAGGTTGTTTACTCAGTGTTTCCCTTTGTCTCTCCCGACTTCAGCATCTCCTCGCTTTATTCATTGTGTCCCAGAAATTTCAATTGTCTCTTTATAATTCTAAGAATGATTCCTTTTCGTTCCATTTTCTTTCAAACATCCCTATATCTCATATGTTCAGTACGCGCTGGTCTCAGCATTATTCTATAGAATCTCTCCACTGTTGCCTCATGTCTCCTCTTCATCTGTAAGAGAAAGCCCACTATACCCACGCATAATCACACCCAGTCTGATAAGGGTATACGAAACACATGAATCACAGTCAAATTCTCATGCGATATGGTGACAGGTTTTGATAAACGCATTACATAACTTTGCAGATGGAGCTCAGTTAGAAATATCTCCAGGTTGGGTAACCCAGTCCGCTCAGACGGTCACTGTTTGACGATGTTCCCAACTATCTACGTGTGACTCCCATGACACTTTGGTTGCCTTATTCTTCAAACTTCAATAAACAAGCCTCTTTATATCCAGTCATGATGTTCCTCTAACTACTTTAAAAAAGAGATCATTTGTTTCAAGTTTACTGTTTGGTCTGGGGGATGGCGATATTCACTATCTGGAAACTTGTTAATACCGCCTTGTTCTACGTGACTGGCAGACTGAAGAAAACAAACCTCCTCAGCTATCAAGATGCCGCAATGCTCACGATTCTTAGCGATGTTTATATTAATTTATGGTTATTATAATTTGCAATTGATTCTTCAAAAATTATATATTTTGGCTACTTTTCTCCGAAAAAAATACAAACAAAATGGTAGATAAGTTGAAAACTAATGTAAATATATTTAATACTTCGTTTTAAAAAAAATAGGTCACCAGATTTATTAGTTTTCTTTTAATTTATTGTATGTAGCGATTTCTCCGGATGCAAATGCGTGTGCGTATATATGTTTGTACAGTATACAAATGACTTTAAAAGATAAAAGGTAAAAGCGTTCATATATACACATATTCATATAAGTTCATATATATATATATATATATATATATATATATATATATATATAACCTGAACAAATAGACGTAGCTTTGAAGCATAAATAATTATGAACTAAATAAGAAACAGATATATATATATATATATATATATATATATATAGAGAGAGAGAGAGAGAGAGAGAGAGAGATGCAATATTTCACTTATTTAAAATGTAAAGCTATGTAATTATAAGTTATATAGTAGTTTTACCGTTTAGCCTTATTTTCAGTTCAACTTATTTTATTAAAAGGTATTTGATTATTATGCGATCTTCAGTTATCTTCTCCATATTGTACTTTCATCGAATGTCTGTAAAATTTAGTTACTAGTTACTGTTAAGAAAATGATTGGTTCAATATGGAAAATATCCCAAAAGCAAATATCTCTTGTCTTAATTTCCTTCGATAAACCGGAAAACAAACATTTTGTTAAATGTTGACAATTCCTGAACTTTTTTTGCGAATGTTGCTTCTGTTATTTTAAACATACGTTGTAATCGAAATCTATATCTTTATTTTTTAGCCAGCTTTGTACAATAAAAATATATTAAAATTGGAAATCATCTGCTGAATTTAATAAAACATGTTTTATTGAATTTTCCTTCCTATATATACTGGGTGGAAATTAACGTTCACAGCCTCTGCAAGTACATTACAAAAACAACTTTTTTTAAATATATTTATTCAACCCTATTGTTCATTGCATTTCGCCGTTTTTGTACCAGCTTCAAGATTCCATCCTTCCAGATCTTTCTGGTTGATGAACTGATCGAAATGTTTTTACAATGTTCTAGATAATTAAATTTCTTACCGTGAAGAGAATCGTGTAGAGATAAAATAAGCGGTAATCGAAATATACATTATCAGGTGAGTACAGGAGCAGTAGTAGGACATTCCAGACAAGCTTTACCAGTTTCTGTCGGCTTTGCAAAGAGACGTGAGGTCTGGAGTTGTCCTTACTGAAGACGACACTCTTATGAGGGGCCAATTCCTGGCGTTTTTCATGGATAACTTTCTTTAATAGGTCAGTTGGAAACAATATTTGTCTGAATTCAACGTTTGAAAACGGGGTAAGAACTCGTAATATATAAATGCCCATCCAAACCGATTTTAGTAGTGGTTATTAGTATCTCATTTCGTTTTTCTTATTTTTGCCCCACATTGTTGTAAATCATTCATTTTTCATTGACTGTGATCGTTCTTTTAAAACAAAAATTGGTCTTTATGTTGCAAAGAATCGCAGGTGGAAGTTATTTTTTTTCATTAAATAGACACTCAAACACCCTAGTAATTCATGTACTCAAGTCTTTGAAATGCTTTAAAATGTTCATATTGTGGAGTATCTCTGTGATGTTCCGTGTCGTCATACCTGGATTATTTTAAGCAACGTTTTGATTTGGTAATCATCTACGAAGACAAGTATGTCGGGACGTTCTCTATCTTCGAGTTTAATTTTTTTTCTTCTGAACCTAGCGGTAATCTCAGCTTTACTTTCACCATCTACACAAACATCGCTATTATCACTAGCGAAATGCATTACTCACCGACTAACTGTGCTCATATCCACTGTATGGTCTCCGTTAACTGTCAGGATGCATCAATGAATGCCAATGAGTATAATTTCTTCTCCATTGTTGAATGCAATGACGCATCTGGTTTGCGCGCATTTTCATGCTAGATTCCGCTCAACTGCAAATGCAAAAGATAATAATTCCATATCACTCACATCATCCTCTGTTTTCGTGGGTCAACATAAATAAATAGGAGTCAATAAATAGAATCTTTACTTTCCGGAAATAAAAGAGTATCAAGTGATGATATATATATATATAATTTTCCTAAATATTCAATTTTTAGTGTAAAACATTAAAAATTCATAACCCACGCGCAAACTGTATAGAAGGGCGTGTTGAAATGTAGCTTTTCAGAATATATACCTATGTGATAAATTTCCATTACGTGTGAAACGAGATCACGTGTTAAATCGCTACCTACTGAAAAAGAGTACGAACATTTGCTCAACCCAATAAGTCATATATATATGTGTGTGTGTGTGTGTGTGTGTGTGTGTGTGTGTGTGTGTGTGTGTGTGGAGTTCAAGGTTTCAACTAGTAGTTCTTCCTTTCAAAATTTTATGTTTAGGTATTTAGTCAATAGTGACGACCGAGAACATTTCTTCACCCTTCATATATATGAGGTTAAGTTAAAAAGTCCATAGGCTGACTATGAAGAAGTGATACTAGTGCTGTGAAATCTTGCATGCTTTAATTTAAATTCTTCTTCTTAATAACTGCATTGTGTCTTTCCATGTAAACTGACATGTAACTGTTCAAAGAAGACTTCAAAAATAAATAAAACTGGACAAAATTTAACATCGTGGCGTTATCAAGTATCAAAAAAATGTTTTAACCCCCAATGACATTCATGCTGATATGGTTGCTACATTAGGCGATGACACTCCAAATTTATTAACAATACAAAAGTGCGTAGTTGAATTCAAAATGGAAGACAGGGTCTTGAAGATGACCCAAAATCTGGACGTCCTGCCACTACCAAAAAAAAATGTGTGTTTATCTAAATCTAAAAAATAAACACGCTAAAATTCGCCTTCATCCCTGCCGTGCGCCGACGGCTTCGTGGTAGAAGTTCCGACTGACGCCAATTCAGTCGGGTTTCGATCCTAGCTAGAAGCAACCGGACGTCTATCCACACTGATGATCTGCGAAACAGTCTGTCTGCGGATGACAAAAATATATATATATATTAAACACATTTATGATATGTTTAACGTTCTTTTTATAGATACAAGTATTTAAGCAAATGTACTATAAAAAAAAGAACGTTAAACATATCATAAATGTCTTTAATAAATTGTCGGACTTTGTCCAATTCAAAATATATATATCAAATAGCCAATGCATATCCCGTGACAGAATTTGGAATATTCTGCACAATAAATTTGGCATAACGAAGGATTTTTTATCGGGGGATGCCACGTCATCTGACACGTGATCAAAATCGCACCATGCTAATCACATCACGGGAAAATCTGACATTGTTTGAAGCAGATCCAGTTGGTTTCCTTGAACGTTTTCTAAACTAGAATGAGTGCAAGATCTATCAATTTGATCCAGAGACAATCCGTGCAGTGGAAACACCCCACCTCAAATACTCCGAAGATGGCCAAGGTCGTTTTATCTGCAAGAAAAGGGATGAACTCAGTTTTTTAGGAAACAAAAGTATTTCTTGACTTCATTTCAGCATGTCCTCGTATATATAATTATATATAAGACAAATTGTTACACACGTGTGTGTATGTGCGTGCGCGCGTGTGTCTACATAATCACGCACCGAATTGCATTGTAATTACCAATTTCTTTTTAGAATACCTTAAGTGATGACACGGTTAACAATATTTTAATTTCTCTTTAATTCTGAACTCTTAAATACCGCTAAGCACAATGTAATCACATGGCTCTAAGCTAAGAATACAGACAGTAATCATTGAACGATAATTAAAAAAAAGAAACGAAGTAATTCTCAATTAAGTCATTTAAAAGTGTTTTTAATAACAATTGCAGTTTATTTAAATTGACAAAGCTCGAAAGAAACTCTTTTTGAAAACCTGTTAAACCTAAAATATATTTCTTTGAGTTACCTAAGCGTTGTGTAATATTAACTGAATAGGAGAATTAAAATACTTCGTAAAAATGTTTATAATCCGTTTCTTCTTCCAGCAAATAACGTTTTTCGTGGAATTAAACGTAATCTTCAAACGCTGAAGTAGGAATCCTATTGTGTACTTTTTGACACGATAATTCACTGAGTCAAGAACATTTTTCACAGTTACTATTCAACATGTTTTAGCATGCATTTCAAAATTCCAAAACGGTTTAAGTTTTTAGAGAGGAAATGGGTGTAAGCATTATGCTAAAGTGTTAGCCTTAGTTTGACTCTGTCAAATTAACTAAGCCAAGTTTTTATATTTTTGTTTGGCTGTGTAAGTATTGGTTGTATAAAAGGAATATTCACTCTAACAGTTCTTAACTAAAATTAGTAGAGTAGGTAAGACAGAAACCTTTATTCAAGTATTATCTTAAATTTTAGGGAATAGAACAGGAATGGAGGTTACAAAAGTTACCTAAATAACGCGGGAAAAGAAAGCATTAGAAAAAAGCTTAAGATGAATATATACAGCGATAATAGATAATATTCCTATTAATAATAATGATTAGAATACTATTTAGCAAGGTGAAAGTTTGTAGTGAGCGCTGATAAAAGGCAAATATAAATCGGAATGTATTGGCAGCAAAGTAACAGAAAGAGAGATGAAAGCCAAGAGGCTTTATCAAGAGGAAAATTAGATACTCATCAGGTGGCATTTATAATAGAATAGGTCGACGGAACAGCGTCTTGAATCTGATATCTTAATGTGCATCGAATAACAAGGCACTGAAAAGCTCAGAAGATGACGTGTGACCTGTGTCGATAGTTAGGTCACGTGTGATACAAACAGAGAGAGAGAGAGGGGGGAGATCGAATGAGCAAATGTGAGAATGTGCGATGGAAAGTGTTAGCATCTAAGTGTTTAGTGGTACAAGAATAAATATATTGTTTGTGCACAAATACTTTTTTATACCTGTGTTTAGTTTGAAATTTAGTAAGTTTGCCACTTTAAGATTTTCGTTGTAAATGATTAAATGTTCTTGTATAAATTTCTAATTCCCCACTCGGTTAATATTTATGCCGAAAAACATTTTCAAGTAGAAATTATGCTGGCCCATTAATTGATTTCAGTACACTGGATCATATCACTGCTATTTTAGATGCTACCTCAATAATGCTCCACATCGAAATTAATCGGAGATGAGATATTGGGGCAAAATACTTTTTTGTTTTTCTTTTTTCTTTTAATACAAATCAGAAGAAGGATGTTCCAACGTTTTTTCTTTCGCCTGGAGCTCCACCCACGCGTGACCTCCACTGCTGTGCAATGTGGTCATGTTTCCCGTTCATGCATTTTGAAAATTTCAATGCTTTTTATTTTATATTTTTCGTCTTGACAGGCTGACGATCTTTGCATTAAACAGATGTGATTTATTTGCTATTTTTTAATAAAATAAATAGAAACCTTTAAGAAAAGAGAAAAATTTACATCGAAAAGAATAAAATGAAAACGTTGTGGTTTTAGCCTGCTAATACATCTTGCAAATAATAACACGATAAACGAACCCTGTAGAAACATTCACTTGAGAACGAGATTTTGTCATATCTAGTTTAGTCTTGCAGTGGGAAAAGAAGGAGAAAATTAAGATTACACCAGTTAAAGACAGGCTTATCTCTTCACATAGTACACCACAAAGCTCGGAAAGATTGTTTCCCAAAAACAATATTAAATATCTCTCTCTCTCTCTCTCTCTCTCTCTCTCTCTCTATCTATCTATCTATCTATCTATCTCCCTGTGTGTGTGTGTGTGTGTGTGTGTGTGTGTGTGTGTGTGTGTGTGTGTGTGTGTGTGTTAGGTGTAGGCGACCATGGTTTTCCGCAACTTTCTCTATAATATTGCTCCCCACAATACCAACTCCTTTAAGATGCACCTTTGCCGTCTTTGTTCCGTTTATTCACTCAAACTAGTCAAGTAGGTTAATCGTTGTTTTCACCGTTTACCTTGGTTCCGGTGTGCTCTGTGAGTAATAAATTCTTTAAAGTTCCTTTCGTCTTTTTGTGTCCCAAACTTCCCCTTAGCTGTCACATTCTGATTGTCAGCAACAGTTTCTTTGTCGTATCTATTCTTCTTTAAATGTACTCGTTTCTCACATTCTATGTCTTGTATATCCCGACATTCATCGTGAGAACGATATCACTGTCGTTTCAAGTCTCTTCATCTGTTAGGAAATTCTCCAATGTTCATAGTCAGATAAGAAATTAGACATTATCTAGCAGTCCAATATTTTTTTCTATATTTCTAAGGATTTTCCTAGTTTCTTAATATCCTTTACTGGGTTAATTGATTCAAGTTGATTTTCATAAGATAAGCTCCATTCATCCTTCATCTGATTAAACGTCATATTTTTCTCTCTCCTACCAGTTTTACTTAAGATAATTTGTTTCTTCGTCAATATGACATTTCAGTATTTTCTTTTGCTTTTTCATATTATTAACATTTGACGCGGCCATATCACTCAACGTACGAACAAGGACAATTATTTGTCAAGGTTCAACGTTCTCTTAATATGGACAGTGTCCTATGCATAATACAAACATTTTTGTTTTTAATTCTTTCTCATTATTACTTGCCATGTCCTCGCAGTAATTTCGCTTTGTGTTACGGTGCAAAAAGAAATTGAATTACCAGATGTTACCAGAATATCAGATTTTTACTTTCTTTACGAAATTAAGTGTTTCATTTTTTAATCTAATGCGCTTTCTTTTATCGATCTGCTCTTCTATCATTTCCCATTTATTGTAATTGTTTTCATTGATCCTTGCGTCGGCAGTTGTAGTTTCCGTTTGGTTTTATCAGAAATTAAATTAAATAATTGGTGGTCAAGAATACAAGTCTGGGCCACGTCTATAGGACGCGATCACAAACTAAAATTTATGTCCGTTCCTTTCTTCGCACTAATATAGACAAAGTACGAACAAATCATTGAATATTGACAAAAACTGAACTCAGCTCAACATTTATATTTTTGTTGACCTTATACTTTTACAGGGTGGGCTTCCAATTTTAGCGTGAATATAAGAACTCTTTTCATATTTGGTCAACTTCTAAAACAGAGATTTGATTATAAAACGTTGCTTAATTATCTGGTTCAGTTTAACATTCTTCTGACAGTTCTCTCATTGACATTTATGCACTGTTGATAATACGTGTATGTTCAACTTGTATATAGTTTAAACTATGCAGAAATATTGGGAAAATCAAAACTTATTGACAATTTATTATACTTATCGACTGATAAAACCAATAACAACTTTTAATGCTGCGAAAAACTTTACCTTACGGCAGGACTTTTAGCATTAGCCAGAATATTTGAAGATTAGTCAAGTAAAAAGGTTATTATAGCAGTCAAAAGTGATTTCATCAAAAAGTATTCTCATTGTAATAAAGTCTTCGATGCCTAATTACGGAAATATAAATTTAGCTAAAATGAAATTTAGACACTAAATTAAAATTTTAACTACGTTACTTAAAAATCGAAAACTAAAAACGAATGTAAATTGCCACTATGATAAATGAAAATAGATCCACTATATAGAAGGCAGACGATGCAACATACTTTAGGCAAATCGAACATCTTAAACTAAACAAATATGATAACCAACCGCAGACAAAAATAAATAAAATAAACAAAAATCTGAATAAATAAGTAAAAAATGAAATAAATAATAACAAATTAAAAAATTACGAATCCGCGCATAAACACAAGTAAATGTAATGAATAATGTCGTAAATGTAATAGCAATAAACAACAAGTAATTGAGTAATCAATAATAAATAACGAGTAAAATGTTACCAACAAAATAACTACACATGACCGCATGTATAAATATTTGAGCCAAAATAGAACACACATGCCTGAAGATTGAGTTCAAGAATGAAGTGTCGGCGATTGGATTTGACCTCAGTTTCCAATTTTACATTTACATATATGCTCTTATCTCTGATATTGAAAACTTTTAGCGATAAATATATCATGCGATAAAACTATACTTTTATCTTAGCACAGTATGACGATGCGTTAATTTACTGAAGAAAACTCTGACCATCGGAGAAACATAAAGAGTTGCAAGAAAACATAAAGCATAAAACTCTGCAACAAGATGCGTGTCTGTCGAAGCAATAAAAACAGACAGTCACTAGTGGTGCCTTACGAATTCCTAAATAACACACCTCCACACCATTACAAAGCCAGAACCATCTTGAAGAACACATTGGTTCAGGTGCTTTCAAACAGTATTTGATCCGGTTCATTTCACTGCTGCATCATCTATACCCTCACAGTTCTACTACATCTTATGTCAACACCCGGCTGAGGAAAAGCGAAAAAGTCCAGTCTCTAATCATTTTATGCAGCAAATATTTATTTTCGTCAAATATTTCCTTTTTATATAATTTAAGTTTAAATTATTTTTCTTTTCAGTATATTTCTATTACAATTGGGTGTTTATGCAAACATATCAAGTGTTCAAGTAAAATGCATAGCTGAATGTATATATATGTTCGTTAGATTTGATGGAGGATCCTATAAAAGCTCATGGTTTGTAAATATATACTTTTGTCTGCGAATTTGTATGTATGTGACTCGATTTGAAAAAGGCATTTCAGAGGATTATCTATTTAAGCTTCGACTTGAGTATTATAGAGACAGAAAGATAACTGAACAGATAGATAGAGAAATGTATAAGTAGAAAAGAATCCACGGTTGAAGTATTTTAAAATCATAAACGAAATAAAAACGAAAAAAAGATTAAATTAAGCAAGAGAAGAAGAAATAGATGTGAGTCTTTGAACCATTGCGAGGAGAAAGAATAAATGAATTGTAAAATGGTAAATGAAAAAAAAACTAAAATAGGATTAAAATAGTAAGAACAGATTTGAGAAAGAAAGAAAGAAAGAAAGATTAAGAAAACGGAAAGTGAATGAGAAAAAGGAACGAAAGGGTGACAGTAACAGTTGAAGAATGATAAACGAAAAAGTGAAACGATGGAAGTTATAAAAAAGTGAAAGTGAAACTGAGGAAAATAATCGGAAGGCGAAATAGAAGGAAAGAAAGAGAAAATGATGGTAAAAATAACAACAGGAATAAATAAATAATCTGAAAATACAAAGACAAGCAAGAACAAACAGTCGCAATCAGGTTCAATCCTACTTTTGCTTCAGTTTAAATCTCCTTAAATTTGTTTCCGTTTGCATATCGGTAATATAGCCTGCAGTTTTCCTTTTATTCTAAATTCAGTCTTTCGTAATTCCTCTTATTGCAGAATTTATAGTGGCTCTCGAGATTTTATAATATATTGCGTAAAATTATTCCACATCTCCATAGCTTTATATAAAACTGAGTTTTGATTTTATGATTCCTGCGATGTCAATAAGTCAAATTGTATTAGAGAAAAATGCTATCATTTACTGGTTTGAAATCGGAATATATCTTGCGTATTATTAATTAAAACATCTGTTTTCAAAAAACAATTGGGATGAAATAAATTAGCTTTTGTCAGATCAGTAAAACCGAGAGAATTGTCTTCGGAAAAGTGGTAATCAGAAGTCTATAAACATCATGGTTTTGGATGCATTTAGAGAAAATTTCAGTCTGCTTCTACTGACAATTTGCCGGGTTACTGAATATTTTCCGTTCATTATTTATTCGAACTTGTTTTATGTACCTTGTTAAATTTTTCATTCTTTTGCCAGAAAGCATGTATCATGGGATCTCTTTCAATAGGACAGAACATACACAAAACATCTTGAAGAGAAAAAAGGAATGACATAAAATCACAAATGAATGATTTCAATTGCCTAAGACGATGAGAGACAATCAATAAGGAAGAGATACAAAGGAGAAAGAGAAGAGAGAGAGAGTGAAATCCGCAAAGTCTTTTATCTGTTTCACTAAACACTGTAACATCACTAAAAGCAAAGAGTTCAACCAATTTTCGTCCATAAACATATATATTTACTTATCTTGATATATATATATATATATATATATATATATATATATATATATATATACACACACATATATATATATATATATATATATATAAATATATATATATATATATATATATATATATATATATATATATATATATATATATGATGAAATACACTTTTAAGTTACGCCATATTTATAGGGTAAAAGTGCTCCATATTCGGAATAGAGCATCTGTAAATATAAGAGGTAGAAACAGTCATGTTAACACAAAGTGGCGATAGTCTGTTTCATGCTTGACCGCAATCTTCAGGATATGTGTGTGTGTGTGTGTGTGTGTGTGTGTGTGTGTGTGTGTGTGTGTGTGTGGACGTAGCATATTTAGGCAGCCATCATTCATTTGAACAGGTTTTATAAAGGGCCGAACATGGAATATCTGCTGATCCATTTTGTGAGTTTCTCCTGGTGTCATATTTTAATCGGTTTTTGCAATTGTAATGGCAGTTATTGTGGCCATGCTGACCATAATATTTCGGTAATTGGAAGGATCAGCGTGGATTTGCATGAAATGGCCAATTGTTTGGAAGGTTAAAATTCAATCACTCGAAGGAAATAGTATAACCAAAATATATCAATATTTTCTTTTTTCTTATCGACAGAACTACATGGTCGTCCTAACAAACGATAATATACATAGAACGTCAAAATTTTAATTTAATTATTGACGTTCAATATAGATATATCGGAAGTCAAAATTTAAATTTATATACATAGCGCCTCTATTATCATTTTACGTAGATTTAAACTAGCGTTTGCTCTGTCTTAACTCTTGTTCTATATCCCCTTTATCAGTGGTTGTATCTATGGAAATAAATTGGAGTTATTACTTTCGAAAATCCCTCATACACACACACACACATATATATATATATATGTGATACGTTCTGAAGAATATTTTTATTCAGCTGTGTAGCATTTATTTGTTAAATTCGCATTGCGATTGTAGACAAACAATGTCAGTGTTGCAACTCAATCCAGAAACCTGCAATTACAAGAAATGTGTTTCCTTAGGGAATGAAACTGTGTTATACCTCTTATTACTTTAAAAGGAAAAGCCCAGTTGTTGTCACGAGAATGAAATTGTACATTTGTAAGTGTGCGCACGCACAAACGCCATTGCGCATGTCTCTACATCAATAACAACACGTAAAAAAGTCGATAGTTTATGACACTTACGTATCGAGTTTAGATTGAGCGTCAGCTTTTACCTATCTTGCCTAAAAAAAGTGGTGATTACCTTTGAGGAAAGGTTCGTGATGAGATGACGCAAAATACATAAATTCATTTCTCACAAGGTGAATAAGAAACTTTGTGTTGTTTCTCGGCCATTTTCTCTTGCAGTTGTCAAGAGCAATCAATAAACGCAAGAGGGAAATGAGTCAATATCCCTAATTCAAATTTATTCGAAAGCGCAAAGTAAAAAAGAAGGAGAGAGAAATATTGAAAAGATGATTATTTAAGAGAAAAACAAAAACAAAGAAATAGAAAAATAGAGGCATATATATATATATATATATATATATATATATATATATATATATATATATATATATATATATATATAAAGATAAAAACTGATGGTTAACAAAAATTAAACCCAAAGGAAGTGGATATTTTAAAATTAGGTGCACAATGCACGGCTCAGAAAATCGAATATGCAGAGTAAATTTTAAAAAAGCCAGAACATTCACCAGCACGATCCGGGTTTCGAACTTACGCTCTCATAAGGTGGAATGGTAAATAATACAATGCGCGATAAAAATTACGCTTATAAATAGTGGTGGGGGTGACGTAATAACAAAAATTACTGTTGCTTACATACTCATCCACGTTCGTGCAAATTTAGTGCGTTTTTGTTAGTGTGTCTACACTTAAACATAATCTCAGATTTTTTGTTTAAAAGCTCAACTTTGTTCGGGTTTGTTACAATAGAAAGCTTCTCCTCTTGGCAAAGCCTACAAACGCCACTGTTAAATCTGCAGGCCTTAACTCTTCTCAAGATACTCCACATAATGTTCGGGCTCCTGCTGCACTTATCTTTAAAATTCCACACATGCTTTGATAGATTGATGCAATGTCTATGTTTCTCCAGCTTGAATGAAGATCTGTGATTGTACTACATTTTCTTAAATTCACCTTCCGTACAATCCACGTAGATCATATTCTTTCCGCCATCCTCCATCTCTACTTTATAAATTACACCCGTGGAATTACAAGCGCCATCCAACGGACACCTGCTTCTGTCTCTGCAGTTACAGGGGTTGATGTTGTTACGGCGATCATCTCTTTTGGAGTTCCTCAAATTACATATCTTAATAATTTTGTCTAAATTATCAGTGCAACAATAAGACAATTTCACCGAGTTTATTTTATGTAACTCTGAAGCTTTTGGGAAATGTTTAGCGAATAATTTAATAAATATTTTTCCAATATTTGATAATCTCCCTTTTTTATATTTTTGATTTTATTCTTCAATTGAGGATTGAAATTCAGTTTTGTTTTGTGGCCTTCCTCTCTCAATGCTGATTCATATTCTTTTTTATTCAATTCAAATATTTCCTTGGATGAGGAATTTCTTGATAATCTTTATTCAATCCCTTTTTTGATGTGTTCGATAATACATTCAGGGTGGTTGGATTTAGAGTTAATATATTTCAACATCGTATTAGGCTTAGTGTATGGAGAGACAGCTCCGGTTTGAATGCCAAATTCAACATCCAAATATTGTGCTACTTTTTTTATTCATCTCAAATGTAATGTCGAAATTAATGTCGTGGTACAATTTGAAAAGCGATTTTCTAATGTTGCTTTTCTATTACTGGCAACAGCAATCAGATGCCGTGATTGTCAATGTGGACAATTTTATTAATTTGACTCATTATGAACAGCCCCATTAGCTCCGACAACTCGGCACCATCGAAAATCCTTGTGGGACGTCAAAAGAAGTTGCTCTGGACATTTTTAGCCATGTTTCTCCATCGTGGTACAAAATAGATTTACGGCAATGCAACGCAACTTCAATATCATCACGTGGAATATCAATAAATTCTTTAGCATAAGTCAGTGCTTCTAGTAGGCATTTTTAATTATATTAACGCGTAGAATTCCTTGATCTCATATTTTATAAATACTTGCTTATATTTTTAATTTTATGGAACCAGGAGAGTCCCTGATCATTGATTTGACTGTGTGCCAACCCACAGCAAATTACACACTTTTTTCAAAATTTTTGGGCTGATGATACCCACTTCCGAATTCGTGGGATTAATTAGACGGAACAAAGGGTTTGTTCGGAAATCATCTTTGTTGTGTTTTTCTGTAAGGCAAGCTCGCTTACCAGACAATAAATTGATCTTATCGCTAATTCCAAGCCTGGTCTTAATTTATTTAACTTCCATATTGATAATATCGATAAGCGATGCTGGTGTCTTTCTATACTGCTTCCTGACTCCATTGGTTATCTTTCTTTTTTTTTTGTATAGCTTTGGGCACATTGCGTAAATGTTTTTAGTTTTATCATCCTTGATAATTTTTTTTTGCTTTATTCGATCCTTCAACCTCTGCAGCCAAGGTCTTTTCAAAACTGTTAATGTTTTTTGAAAAATATTTTGTCCAATACGCCATCCATTTCTCTTACGAATTCAGCAAGCTCCCCACCGTCGGTCGGGAGGTATCTTCTGGTTTTAAACCTTAATCTATTTTCACAGTCTTTACTGTTGGCATGTTTTTGTAATGTGAATGGCGCTTTCCAACGCATCCTAGCGAAGAAAATTTCAATTTTATTAGGCACTGGGATGTTCTTAAGGGAATATCGTATATTGACTTTTTGCATTGATAATACTTACAAAAAAATGATTGAAACAGTGAAATTTTTAATATCATAGGAAAAGAAAAAAGAGAAAATTTGTTAATAATTTAATATGTTCACAAGGTACGAAAAGTTTAACGTGTAATTGGTGATAAAAGCGAAATAAAATAATCCAAACTAAAGTGCTCAACTTCCACCTGATGAGCGTAAGTTCCAAACCCAAGTTGTTCCGGTAAATATTACTGTTTTTATCATTTTATATATATATATATATATATATATATATATATATATATATATATATATATATATATATATATATGTGTGTGTGTGAAAATTTCTCAAATTTAACTTTTAGAGAAGACAATATTTGTAAATAAATGACAATAAGAAAACAGTAACAGAAAACGAAACGCGTCAGCAATTACTGTTTTCTTATTGTCATTTATTTACAAATATATATATATATATATATATATATATATATATATATATATATATATATATATATATATATATATATATAATTAGAAACAGTAGAAATGCAGATCTTTCCGGATTTTTAAAAAATGATGTGTATAATTATTACGAAGAATCGTATTAATTATACACATCATTTTTTAAAAATCCGCAAAGATCTGCGTTTCTACTGTTTCTAATTGCTCATCAGGTGGAAGTTGTGCACTTTAGTTTGGATTATTTTACTTCGCTTTTATCACCAATTACACGTTAAATTTTTCGTACGTTGTGAACATATTAAATTATTAACAAATTTTTTCTTTTTCCTTTTCCCATGATATTAAATATTTCACTGTTTCAATCATTTTTTAATCAAGTACATATTTCATTAATGTGAAATTATTATATGATGCAAAGTATTCAGGCAGATGTCCACACTTTCAAAAATGATAAAAGGTACTGTTTATTTAGCATCGTTTGGCACAAGGCCACAGTAGGGGACACCCAGTGAGTATCGAACTTACTATTCAATAGCAATGACCAACCAGATAGCTCGATAACCACACCAAGTATCCCCAAACAAGATACAAATTTATGTAAATACAAATCAAAATAAAATCCTCTTATATAAGTTTACAATTAATCTATTTTGATAGCAATCAATATATATTTGCTATTCAATAGCAGTAAATAACACACCATGTAGAAACTTTTGACAAGATTGAATTATGCGACAACAAGTATTTCTACACCAACATTTTTATTTTCTTAGGGAGTTTCTTTTTTAAATTTCGTGCATAAAACTCTCAGTGAGAAATCAATATTTTAACCAGGAATGTTAATTCTGTTTATCATTAAAAAATAAATCTGAATCATATGCATAACCCTATAAGTTTTTAGTATTATGAATTATTATACATTCTAAACTTGTACTACCAATACACCAAATTTTAAAACTTATGTCGAAAGAAGCTTATATGACAAGTACATTGAAATGGTAGTTTAATCATACAGTATAATCGTAAATACAGCGGATAAAAAAAGATATTATCGGAAACAATGAAACGCCTTGAGCAAATGTGAAAATATTGAAAAAAAAGTTTTTGCCGATGCAACACATTACTTTTTATGAAAGTAATTCCTTGTTCATTTTGGTTGAATGATTTTGCTGTCAATTTGGAATCAAAGAAATGCGTCATATTTTATCAGAAAAGAAAATATGCGACATGTAACTAATTCATGAAAATTATACGAAATGTAAGAAAAGGTACAAAAAAGAAATGCAAACATTTTATCGAAGTATTAACATCCATATAAACTGCATGAATAGCGCCTCTGCAGAAACGGTAAATATAGATACACAATGTTTTTTCCCTAATTCGCTAGCAAGCAGGCTTCCAACTCGACTTTCATGACTTCCTACCTAATTTCTGCAAAATTGAATCTTGTTTTCAAAAAATAGATAACGTTTCATGCGTAAGCATGAAATCTTATGTATTTTTTGTTACTAATGTTTCGTGACAGTTATCTAATTGTTATCAGAATTGAGCTTTTTCATTATCGAAATTAGCAGACTTATTTTACGTTACAGACTTAGAAATTTTTCTCTGTTTTTATCAGAGAATTTAATACTTTGGGAGAATTTCCTACATTTCCTTCCCACGTGGAAAAGATTTCGCCCCCTTATACAAGGCATATATTAAATTTCAAAGCTGTGCCTTAATTAAGTTAAAGCTTACAATTATTTTTAAGTGGTCATATTAAACTGTTAGAACAGTTAAAACGTAAAGCAGATCGAAGAAGCAAGGTAAAATAATCTAAAAATAAAATATGGTATAAAGCCATCGTCCTTTTCCTCCTTGTTTTCAAAATCTATGTAGATTCTGTCTATTTTAGACAATGGCGACGGCGCCTGGAAAGCTAATCCTGAACACTATTTATTCTTGTTGATTTATCATAATTATTCACCCCAATATTCCTCGACTCTTAATTCTTCATGCTTTGACTCAATCCAGTCGAATTCATTTTAACATAGATGTTTGTACCTAATTTGATTTATACATTCCTCTTACTTCTATCGATCATGACTCTTCAAAATATAGGGGCATCACACTATCTGTTGGATTCACTTCTAATTCAATACGTTTAAAAGTTGTGCATGCCAAGGTCACAAATCACAGTGCGAGAATAAAACTGAATGATGGATATCTGAAATGATTGATAACTAGTCCATCAATCTCATCAAAATTAATATCAATGGATAGGTTCAATTAGGCACTATTCTTCGTAAACCCCCGAAATGACAACAAACTAAATATATACCGCAACGTACTTGCTGCTGCATCATCGTCTAACAAAGGTCCATCCGCATTACCTCATGTATCACTGATGGCAAGCAGACACTGTTTAAGCACGACAAAAACTTGGGCGTAAAAACATATACCATAGCTGAAAACTACAAAACAGACCAACCAATTGTGAACAACATTAAACATTACGAATATATATAAAACAGAGTAGCCTGGATAGTAATTAGATTATGCAAAGGGGCACTCTAAAAGTAATCCAATTTCGAAAGGTTCTTTGAGAAAATTGAAGGGTTTTCGAATGATATCATTAGTGTTACGGACCGACAGAAAACAAATTATAGCGTTTTGATAACTGACTACAAAGTGAAAATAGCGACAAGAAACGAAGAGAAAATATTATGTATGAAAATCTGGATCGGGAAATAATGATAGAAACGAAAAAAATCGAAACTGACTTCAAAATTGGCTGACAAGGCCAGTAGCGTTAAAGATGTAACTGTTATAAATATAGTTAATATTGAAAGTGATTATTGGATGATAGCTTGCTGAGATACATTTGATTTTAAAATTAAGAGAAATCAAAATAAAATATATACTAATAGCATCACAGAATTACATATCATAAATCAAACACAGATTACAGGCTTTGTGAAAAGGGAAAATGGTAACGATAATTAAATAAGCAAAAGAGATAAGGAATTAAAAGTAGAAATAGCAACAGAGAGAGAGAGAGAGAACTCAAATGCAACACTAGAATTATTGCTAAACTACAGGGTTGCTCAGTTGTTTGGGGAAATTTGCATGAATTTAATAAAATATGCATGTCATGCAAGAACATTATTTGAGAAAAATATTTTCATGAATAATTTTGAGACTCGCATCTACCTGTTAGAGAAACATTGACATGCCGGAATCAGATGATCTTCATTTATTTTGTCCATTCTGCTAGTTTTGGCAAACATCAGCGATTTTATAGTGTACCGGAGGTGTTGGTTGACTTCCCACTCGACTAGGCACCATACGGATTCAAGTCTAGAGAGCTATTGGGGCATATGTTTGGGGCGATGTGATCGTGGAGATTCTAATGAGACGGGGTATAGTTTTGTCGAACAGACTTCCTTTCCTCATGCTCTCTATCCAGGGCCTCATTACCCCTCCAATACCGCCTTATGGTCAGCAGTATTGACTCTGTGGAAAGGAGGCATGATATCTCCATCGTTTCTCAAGACAACCAGAGCAGTTGCCGGAAACAATGTGTGCCTGATCGTTGGAACATCCTTAGGGTCTCTGAATAACCATCTTCATTCCTTCAGTTGACTTTTTGGTTATGATCAATTTTTGTTCTCATTAGAGGAAAAACCAAAGCATTCCAGGTTCTTGATGTTTCAACTTGCTCACAAGATTTATTCGCGGATAAGACGGTTATCATTTGTCTTTATAGACATGAACTGTCCTCACATATGACTTGTATCGAAAGTCCTTATGCATAATTCTCTCGATAGATTGCCTTGAAACTTTGAGCTCCTTAGCAATGTTGTTGAATTTCTTGGCTTTTGATCAGTCATTTTATATAGAATAGTTGTGCTATATTAAAATACAGTTTATATGACTTGAGAGTTATCACACATTGTTTAATCGCAAATATTGTAAACATCTTTATTCTTTCTATAAACCAACACAATGAATACATACGATTTTCGCTCCACGAAAACTTACGGTATATGTTTTGTTTGGAAATTTGGATCTATGTAACTGTTATGGGTCCTTATCTATAACTACAGAATGAACTCTTCCTAACACTATGTATACTACGCCTCTCAAGAGAGAGGGACGAATCGAGTCGAGCCGATAGTAGTTCACTCCAAACCAGACTGACAGTCATACTAACACCTTCGACATCTTGTATTATTATTCCGTGTAATATATCTTCGTTATTTCTACTCTTTTGTTCGTGTTGTTCTTCCTTGGTCCTAACCTGGACCATAACAGTAACACATGAACTGCTCGTATTTTTTCGCTTTGATGATTTTTCTTGCAGTAATCGAAATAAATACAAATGTAATTTTTATTGCAATCTTTATTACGTTTTCTCTCTTTGATCTACAAAAAATTCTCTGTCGAATTCGTACAAATTCGCGTGTTCTTTTAGCATTATGACTCTTGGCGGGGGTTTTCCGTTTGGCTACTGCTGTAGAATCCTCGTCATAGGCTTCCAGCTCTTTACGAACTTTGACAACAAACGACCGTTCAACTTTCAGGAAGTAAACAATCTCTAAATCAATATGATGTCTTTAAAGCAGCTATTACAGCATGCCATTCCATTTGCTGATAGAAAAGAAAAATGAATTTAGAAAAGAAACAGAATGCAACAGGAAAGGGAAGCATGTTCAATCCGCAACAATTGCTTGCATTAAAAGATGGAAATATTAAAGTTATTAAATTTAAGAAAGAGGTATTAGGAATAAGTGCAAAGTACAATGCAAACCTATATGCTTCTACCAACAATCAATCCAGCAGATTGGAATTATATTTCTGAGGAAATAACAGATGAAATATAATTAAAATCTGCTGGATTGATGTCATCTTTAGCTTTTGTTGATTACGCAAACGGATTTGTGTCGGCAGAATACACGTTAGTCTTACACTCTATAAGAGAATAATATTAACGAAAATGATATAAAAATTATTGCGAATAAATATAACACTTTATGAATACGTTAAACACACAAAGACGTAAATGAAAATAAAAATTGAAAAATGAGATAGGCATGACGATACGATTTAACCTAAACTATTTACAGTTGACATGAAAAGTATATTCTGGAAAATAAAGTAGGAACAGATAGGCGTAAACATAAATAGAAAATATTTATGGCACCTGATTTGTTTATAACATTTTACTAATATCAAAATCATTGAATGAATCACAATAAATATTAATTGACTTTAATGTGGAAAGTCTTGAGGTAGCTTTACAAATGAACAGAAATCTTACAAAAGTTAAGTTCAATTGTAACATTTTAACAACGATTATAAAAATAGAAAATATGAGAACAGGTTAAAAAGATATCAGAGAAATTAAATAAAACGTGGTCAAATGACAGAAGTGCAAATTGAACAAAAATAGAGACATAATGTTTAAGTATAAATTATATAATGAATATATAATTAATGTATAATGATAATGCATGGGTTTGATTACCTGTGAGAAATTAAGAAAATCCCTTGAAAAAAGCACAAATATCAAAGGAGATAGAAATGCTATGTACAATTTTAATGGACAGAAATATGTCACCAACGGATCAGGGAACTGAAGAAGATAGACGATATCGTAGAAGTGATTAAAAGATAAAAAAATAAAGGTGGGCGTAACACATGACAAGAACGGATAACAGATGAAGTAATAGGTTGCTTGATGAGGTACCAAACTTATATGGAAGAGATGGCGAGACAGAAGGACATGACAGAGAATAACAAAATCACGGTTGTCATAAAAAGTTTCTCCTGCAGTCGTCTCTCTTATTATTCTATTACTAGGATTTTTCAGATGATTCAGTGGATGATTTATTCATTTTTCATCATAAATAATCAATTTGAAGAAAATCGTTCTCTTATTCAACTGCTTATGATCAATGTCAATTGAATATAATTTTATTTTGTTTAAATATTTCCATGATATAAAATATAATACAATTTAACGTGAAGGAAGATTTTTTGGTCAAGTCGTGAGTTGAGAGAGGAATTACATTTATGTGTATGTTCTTGTCGAGGCTGATGATTTTGACTGAAGTTATCCACTATTTTGATGAAAAACAAGAACGCTAAAAGAAATTAATATAAGAGATCATGTTTTTAAATTATTTTCTCTATATAACGGATGAGTTACTAGAGAAGAGAGCGTATTTGTTTTGAAATTCTTTTTCTACTTGGCTTAGTTTTGATCTCCTAGAATGGGGTGTGTAATTCGATGATATCCCTGAATTCGAAAGCATCTCTTTTCATATTTTTAAATCCATCTTCTCTTCCTATGTAAACAATTTTTATAATCAAACTTAAATCGCTTACTCAATTCCAATGAATCATTGTCAATACCCATTTATGTCCATATTTATTACATTCGATAATAATTTATATCACCATTTTCTATCTTTCGCTCTTTTCTCTCTCTCTCTCTTTCTTTCTCTCTCTCTCTCTCTCTCTCTCTCTCTCACTCACTTACTCACTAGCTTTCTCTTCCTCTCTTCTTCCCCACATAGAAAACATATTAGAATTTATTATGGGCTTGATGCAATATTTGTAGTCATAAATTACCATTTATTCTCTTTCACATTTGAGGTATCATCTTCACAGCCTGGTCAGTTAATTCCGTCTTAATCTTCTTGTGTTTATCTGGAAATCTTCTGTGGATTACATTTTCTTCCCATTTATAGCTTTTGGTTTTGTTGACTTTTCTTGATTGATCATTTGTTGTTGTTTTTTTTACATCTTCTTTGTTCTTCCGCTTTCTCTGTTCCGTTAATCTCTTTGTTTCACAATATTATTGACACTTCTTTCCGTTGTTCTTTTTATGTAGAGATTGTCATTTACGTATTTTTATGTAGAATCGTTAATTTCTCAATCTGCTAATGATAAATTTTGGGTTCAAATCCCACGACCAAACTATAACACACTAAGACTTTACATGAAGACCAACAATCAGATATTGAACAAAATTACACATTTTTTATCATAGATACAACTTAAAATATGGATGCCAACAATATAGTTGTTACTCATGAAGACGACTGATATCCGCTAATTATTGGAATCCTTATCAACAATGTATAATTGAATTTCACTGGTAAATATTATGATGGTATCCATCGATGAAACAGAAGTGAGCATTAAATGCCTGAACCAAATCGATGGCTTAGCCAAAACTAAATTAATATTAAGGAAAATTGAGATGAAAAAAAGAGAAAATAACAGACAAAATAGAAAATAATGAATATCGTACTGGATGAAGAGGAAGAATAAGCAAAAGGTGGATAAACCGTAAAAGAAAGAGAACAATAAGAAATAGGGGGGCTGACATGAAAATTAAGCGAAGGGAGAATAAATGACAAAACAAAAATAAAACAAAAGTAATACTAATAGGAAGAAAATTAAAAGAATAAAAGCGAATATGATGCTGATGATGATGAGGCAGCAAAACTATTAGTACAGTGTGTGGCTTGTGCAATAAAAAATACCCGCACCGTCTTTGCTATTTTCTTTTCGTTTGAAAAATCATTTACACATTATCTTCCATCGAAATCCGCAGATTGCAAATTATTAATTTTTATTTATTTGCCAGAAGTGAATGAGTTTGTTTTGTTTTTAATAAAATTTCATATTCTGAATGAAAAGAAAACGATTTATTATATTATGCAGCAACAAAACAGATGCTGTCCTGTAAAAGTTGTGCTTATTTTGTTGAATGTTCATTTCAATAGATATATAATGTCAAGTTCCAGAATTCTTCTCAGTGTTCTTGTGTATTTCAGTAAAATGTTGTTTTTGATCTTCTGACTTCAATTAAAGGATCTGTTCTAATTTCAAAGCTCCAGATAAAACTTCTATTTCATAAAATAGTTTCTGATTAGTACATGAACCATTCATCTATCTGCTTAAACGTCAACCGTTTGTATAATTTCCAGTGGACTATCGTCTTTACCTTGTCAATGTCTTTTTGTACGTCTCAACTCATTGGCTGTATTTGCTTGGTATCCTGTTTGTCTCTTCAAAGACATTTACTTTTCGGCTGTGGCTTGTCTCTACTTAACCTTATTGTCTCCCATGATATTCATTAGTTCTTCACACCTGAAATCAGTATCGTTTTTTTTTTGTTTTTGTTTTTTGTCTATATGTATTTTGATTGGTCTCCTCTCTTCCATTTTCGGTGTTTATGCTCCCACAAGTATAATTTACTTAAAAGCTTAAAAGCTCTTCGTTTCTTCTCCAGATATGACCACTGAATCGCAGTTTTCTAAGCTGTAGTGATTTTGCCACACTTTTATAGTTTCCCGTAGAACTCCTTGTGCTTTTCACCAAGTAAATCCCTAACTATTCTCGTATATATTTTATCAAGCCCATTATCTATAACTTTTACGACACACCAATAATATTTACATTTATAGATGAAAATTAATTGAACTGATGAGGCATTTAAATGGCTCTTTTAAAACATTGTCGATTTGATTTGCTTATATTAATTAGAATGATAAGCGAATATAGTGACCATATATTAAATGAAATTTTGAAGCAAGTTTGCATGACTGATTAGGTTTTTAAAATTCTTGTGAGTTGATCATGAACGGTCAATAAAAGTATATAAATGAGCCACCAACAAAGATAAAGTATCTTAAGGAGAATCTGTCACGATAAGGAGTGGGGGTAATAAAAAATGGAGTGTTGGATGGAGAGCTCTAAGCCGCAGTTAGGACGCTTTAGCTATTGGACGTTTTACCATTTTAATTTAAATGAATTACCATTGAATATAGAAATTCCATAAATTTCTTTCATACAGTTAATGAAATTTATATAGAATAGTTGTGCTATATTAAAATACAGTTTATATGCCCTGAGAGTTATCACACATTGTTTAATCGCAAACATTATAAACATCTTTATTCTTTCTATAAACCAACACAATGAATACATACGATTTTCACTCCACGAAAACTTACGGTATATATGTTGTTTGGAAATTCGGATCTATGTAACATATGAACTGCTCGTATTTTTTCGATTTGATGATTTTTCTTGCAGTAATCGAAATAAATACAAATGTCATTTTTATTGCACGTTCGCACTCATTGAATGTTTATTATTTTTTGTCTCTTTGGTCTACAAAATTCTAACACAAGCTTTAATTATTATCATGATTAATATTTCGGCTTAAAGAGGAAAACCAGGAACATTTTGAAATTCTTCAGCATTTTTGTTCCTTGTCTTTCCTGAAATACTAACTTCTTTTTTTTTACTACTGATATTTTTTACCTAAACAAAAATATACCGACACTCAACATTCAACAGTAGACTGTCTGTATATTTAAGGGCTGACATTGTGTTATTATTGATATTAATATTTCAAGCTTGTGTTTACTGGAGTTTCTTGGAGATAACCAAGCAACTTCATATTTTTCAGTTAATCTTTTGTTAGTTTCCAGATAAGTTTTGTTTTTGTCCAGTCTTTTTGATTGGACAAAAACCAATAATTAAAGCTTGACAGAGAGAATTTTGTAGACCAAAGAGACAAAAAATAATAAACATTTAATGAGTTGCTTTGCTCATTTTCACGTTTATCTCCCGCTTTATACTCACAGTTTTTTTAATATTCTCTTCATATTGTTGTCTCCGTTACAAGTGAAAAATGATGTCCTGGCTTTTGCGCTTTTTTATACCCACAATTTTTTCTTTTTTTAATTCGCAATTAATTTTATTATTTGACGAATCTACTTTTGCTCACATTCTTAGCAATTCTTTTAATTTCTCCATTTTCATTCGTCTTTATGTAGATTTGGATTAATTCCTAACCTAATTTCGCTTTCTCTTGTACTATAATTTCCTTGCTTTTCTTTTATTGGTCGCCTACCATCCATCGCTTTGGAATCCTGCAAGTATATTCGAGCCTTATTGATTGTTTCACTGTTGTATTTATGTAGCAGAGACTAAATGAAGCCACGTCAATCTTTATCTTTTATTACTCTTGATTCTATTTTATCATCTCCTTATTTTCATTGGAATTCTTTTTTCCTTGAAAATTTATTTTGTCTATTCTGTTTTTATGACCACCTTGCTTATATTACTTTATCATATTACACAAAGATTCAAGTCTACCGCCTGTTTATAACTTTTAGCTGTTTGTTTTTCGCTATTTGGCTAGACTCCCTTTTATTTTATTTATTCTATTACTTTTTTTTCTTCTCATATAATTTATCTTTTTTTATAACCTTTACCATAAGATTCATTATATTGCTGCAGTAACTCTCTGCAAAGTAATTAATATTACCCATGCCAGACTTGAATATACAAATCGCTTTTCGATAAAGACAAAAGAAATGAAAGGTTTATAGTAATTGTGTCATCTATAAAACAGATAGAGCTACATTCACCTCTCTTACGTGGGATGACTGATAGGTTATTTATAAGGTCAAAGAAATTGAAAGTGAAGAAAGGGTTAAGTAGACTGCTTAGTGCAGAGATAAAAATGTGTCAAAGTCGCAAAGTTTGGAGATTGGAAATATTTGTCACGTGGTAAGTGGAGGATAACATCGTATAAGACGAGAATGAAACGGAATGAGGAATAAAATTATGAAAACGAATAGAAAGAGGATATGGGGGAAATAGGAAAACTGTCTGGAAAATGAAATGAAAAAGTAAAGAAAGAATAGAGAATGGAGTTGGATGAAAACAAGATGTGAAATAGGAAAATGAAGTGAGAAAACATATGAGTTGAATGAAAAAGGAACAGGTGAAAACAATAAAGATATGACAAAACCGTCGATGCTCACGCGCTCGGGAACTATCATAGACTGTTTGCAATTGGTTTGCATTACCGTCAATACCTCCGTGGGGTCCCTGAAGAGCCTCTTTCACGCTAAAGATGTCTTTTCTAATACCCAATGCAATTTGTGTATATTAATCTATAGATATTATCGCAAATGTGCGATTTTAAATAAATGTATGCATAAATGTATATACATATATACATGCATTTATATATACGCTCTCACTTGCGTTTTTTTTATCTTTGCGTACTTACTACCCTTAAATTCACTGTTATCATTCTAAAGTATCTTAATAAGTTTGGAACAAAACTCTTTTATCTCATTTATCTTTGATTTTATTCCTTGATTTATCAATTCTTTTCTTTCAGTATAATTAGCTTCTTTAATCAATGTTGTTTTTTTAGTATCAGAAAATATTTCTAAGCAGGCCCCAGCGCCACCTTCATAAAATAATTCGCTCCTCCCTTGTTATGACATTAGGCCTAGACTAGGAACTCAACCGATTCCAACCATCAATACGAAGTGACAAAAGAATCGAAAATTGTGCCAAAATCATTCGACTTTTATATTATCTGGTCATTTTGTATGCTTTATCGCTTCTTTTTTACACTTGATTCAATTAAGACATCATTTTAAATGAATTCACCTTTTTAATTTAGAATCCATATATATATATATATATATATATTAATATCTGAAAATACTGGATACGAAAGCCTATGTTTAAATCTTTTGAAATTGAACGATTCAAATATAATTAAATGCACACAAATATACATGAATATTTATTGAAAAGCCGTAATCGGATTGTGATGCTAATCAGATGCGATGATGTTTTATTGCCAATGTAGGATACCATAACGATGATTAGTACTGAAAGTATCACTTTTATGGCACATGGTGACATGTAATAGTATTTTCGCTTTCCTTTCAAGAAATGACGCTTATACGACATTCTTTATTCATTTCCCAGAAAGTAAAAATCTCAACTAATGTTTAATCTTTAGATAGGTAATGTCTCGTAGTGATGAGCTGATGACATCATCATATAATGCTTATTGTTTTCCATTAAATTCTGTGCCTACCAATAATGTCGCTTTCTTATTTATTAAGTAAACTCGCATCACTTCTATTCTCCTACAAACATTAAATCATAAATTTTCCTATTATAGCGACTAGAGAAAATCTTTCAATGAGAATAAACGCTGAAAATAAGAATTGTGCCATTCTATATGAATTACGGAACAAACACTGATTTAGTGATTGAAGTTTCGCTATTTTTAGGCAATAGTTTTTGCTTTTCGTTAACACTAAAAAAAGCCATGTAGAAGCCAACAAATATTAATAGACTTGAAAGACAATACTTAAAAGAACAACTAATAGCAAACTGATTCAGTTGAATGCGCATATATGGTAAAATGCTGAGATTAGATTTAGGCTGATAGGCATATATTTATATCAATCGACATTCTTTGAAATGAAAAAAGATCAAATCTAAGCAGAAATCTTTTCATAGACTTTCAAGTTAAGTATTTCAGAACGCCTATCGTGCATAGATGCTAAAATATTGTTTATTCATTAAAAATAAGAATTTATAAATAAGTAATCAGCGTAACAGGTTAGAAAACATCATCATTATATTCATTAATGTCCTACAAATTTTAATTAATTTTCAAAAATTTATAATGATTCGATCTAAACAATTTAATCCTTTTGTCTTAAAAACGAGGGTCGACTAAAAAATTCATAGGCTGATCAGGATACCCTAATGGAATGTGGCCAAGTGAGGTTTACTTTTCAACATGGTCCTTCTTGCGCTCCACACACTTTTCCATCGTTGTTGCAGTGAAGAAACTTTCACCCGGTTGGTCAAAAAAGTATATATGACATCATCATCACTCCGATTCTGGTTCCCGGCTAAGAGTTTGTTTTTCATGTTGGCGGACAGATGACAGTCAGATGAAGACAAGTCAGAAGAATGAGTTGGGGGTGGATAAACCAATTCAAAGCCACAGTCACGTACAGCAGCCATTGAAACAAAGAACTAGAGCTTGTTTTTGTGGAACAAGACAACTTTTGTCAGTTTTCCTGTAAGTTTTGTCTTCATAGCTTTTCGTAACCGCCTCATTACGTTGATATACTACTCTCCATTTATGATTTTAAGGTAGTCTTATACCTTTTGTATCAAAAAAAAACTGAGGTCATCACCTTCCCTTCAGATAAAACTATCTTGGCCTTCTTTGGGACAGCTGAGGAGGGGTGTTACCACTGCCTGGATTGTCTCTTTGTTTCTGGCACAAAGTGATGAACCCAACACTCATCCTGGGTTAGGAAACGTTCAAGAAAACTTTCTGGATCTGCCGCAAACAATGTCATACATTCCTGTGATGTGATGTGATGAGCTTGGTGCGATTTTGTTCAGGTGTCAGAACCTTCGTCATGCAAATTCCATTGCGCAGAATATTCTCAAGACTGTCACAGGATATGCTAATAGCATTTGCTGTTTCATCAATAGCCTATCGCCTGACATCCATCACATGTGGTGAATATGATCAATGTTCTCCACGGTGGGGGCAGTTGTACGAATTTACTATTCCCGACTGAATTCTGTTGCCCTCTTTAGGACTTTTGATAAAGTTGGAATATCTTCCAATAACTTAGCAATTATATCAGAATGAATGTTTTGGGGGGCTAATCCCTTTTTTCTGCAGATACTGCCATTTTCAAGAGAAGCCGCACCTAGTTAGTTTTGAAATCTTCTTTGAACGGTCAGATATCAGTTTACCTAGAAAGAAACAATGCAGTTATTAATTAAAAAAATTAATGCATACAAGATTTCACAACGTTGGCATCACTCCTTCATAGTCGGCCTATTAGGTTTTCAGCCCATTCTCGTACTCTTGTATGTCATGATGTTTCATGAATATGAGAAATTACAAAAAACATCTTGCCCCTTTTTACAATGTTATAAATTTCTTCTACTAAATACTATTTTAATGCATTTTTATTTTGTAAAATTAAAAAAGTAAATTGCTTCAGATGAAATAATCCTGAAGAGGATGAGAACAGCCATCGAAATATTTGCCGACTTTGGATGAATTATCCTACGAAGACGAATAATAGCTGTAAGAAAATATATCATCACATTAGAGAAAGCGTGTAATGGTGTGGGAAACACTGGAAATTTTGTCTACATCATAGATGCGTTTGCAGATTATTTAAGCAATGGAATCATCTTATAGATTTCTCTCTTTTCTCTCTCTCTCTCTCTCTCTCACACACACATACACATACATACACACACATACATACACACACATACACACACACACACCTTACCTCTCAATGAGTTAGTGCTTATATGGGCCAGAATAGGCGCAAATAAACAATGTATAATGAATTGTTTTCATACTGCAGCTTGTTTGTTGTTATAATACAATTACAACTGCAATCCTGAAAATAAAAAACATAAAAATATCTCTTTTCGCACTCGCAGTTACTCGTCGGCAAATTGATCAGTGGGTGGATGTCTGCATTGTGGCTGGTCGTGGTGGGCACTGAGCTTCGTTTTGATTTGTTCAATTGCAATCCAAAGATGCTAAAACAAAGTATTTCTTGGCTGACTCATGTTGTTATTAGCCAATCTGCAAGAAAGGGAGCAAGTTGCATGCTTGAGAAGTGGGAAATGAAATTGAATCGCAGAGAGTAACAAGCGGCGAGGTAAAGTCGAAGAAATGCAAGGAAAAAATAGACATGTTGGGAAACAGAAAGAATTTGTAAACAGTCAAATCAAAAATGACTGAAAAACACCATGAAGAAATAAATGTCTGTACAACAAAAAAGGAAAGAAAATGAATACGTATTGAGAGTAATAAGGAAAGTAACTAATAAGGGGATTGAAGAGAGAAATGAGAGAGAGAATAAAGAGTTGGGAAAAGGAAGGAAGAGATAAAAAGAGAGGAAGAAATGGAGAAAGAAGGAGATAGCTACATGACAAAGGTAATTTTCATAGCGTTAGAAAAGAGAAAAGAGAATCTATTTCTAAACGTGCCAAATAATCCGTCTTTTAAGCGCTTATAAGGAACGCTAAAATACAACTAGAAAAGAGGCTTTAACAGAAATGACACAATTATAAGTTTCATCGAATAAGAAACATAATTAAGTGAAATGCACAGAAAATTACGCACGCGAATGCCAAAACCAAAAAATAAAAGAATAAATTTTCTTTTCAAATAATGTTTATTTTACAGGAATTGTGATAAAATAATAAATTAAGTTTAGAATGACATGTCATGTGACTGGCTGCTCGTATCCGAATATGACTAGCTAATCCCTTTTGCAGGTGCCAGCTCAGATACATTTGTTCAACACCCACAAATCCAACCTGTGGTTTATACTACAACTTTGTGGACCTTAGTTTATCAGAGAGAGAGCGCATAATCTAGAGTGACCAACACTTTTTAACAAGGCTCGTATGCTTGATCATGAAAACTTCGTAACTTAAGTATATATGCACTATTGATTGTATTAATTAAGATATACACATAGACAATTACTGAAGTGATTACAATGTAATAGAAATAACTGCACAATTACTTCGTAATGAGTCGTAATGCAAATACACATGATTTATAAGATATCAGAAGAGGATTATTGTTAGTTCGAAAGTGGAATGAACTAGCATCAAAACTGAAAATCCTACTTTAATTTCCATTTTCATTCATGAACGATATAATCGTATTCTAATGAAGGAAAAACAAACGACTTAGACACAAATCAAAAAATGTCCATTGCAAAACTGCAGTTGGGTGGCAGCTCAGAAATGACAGAACGGCAACCATATAAGAGAAGTACACAATTATGTGCCTAACCCTTTATATGTGTCGTTGGCATCTGAATTTCTCATCATTGTTGCCATTCCCATTTGTGTCTCAACCGACATCAGCTCCACCTGGTGACTTTTTCTTTAATGCTATTGTGTTGAAATTAATTAGAATTGATTGTATGTTTTCTTTTTTTCTCTATTTACTTTCGTTTTGTAATTCTTTTTCTCCAGTGGCGCCTTACTTTTCTTCTTTCTTTCTATTTCCTACTCACTTGTGTCTTTCTCATCATTTCTGTTTGTTTGTTTTGTCTTCATGAAAATTTTCATTTATTTCCCATCGTATCTTTTTGACATATTCCTCTCACTCGTTTTTGCCATATTTATCTCACTCTTTTTTCCATATCCCCCTTATTCCTTTTGCCATTTTCCCCTAACTCTTTTTGACATATTCCCCTCATTCTTTTTGCCATATTCCCCCTCACTCTTTTTGACATATTCCCCTCATTCTTTTTGCCATATTCCCCCTCACTCTTTTTGACATATTCCTCTCACTCTTTTTGCTATATCCCCCTCATTCTTTTATTGTCTTATTCCTCCAACACATTTTATTGCCATAACCCCTTCACTCTTTTTGTCCTTTTCTTCCCACTCTTTTCATTGCCATATTCCTCCCACTCTTTGTTTTTATCCTTACACTCATTTTCTCTTGTTTCCTATTTCTTTCTGTCAAATTATTGGTAGTACACAGCATTATCAATTTCCATTTGTAAATGTAAATTACTAATTACCTATGTGCTACATTTGTTAAAATACTTCTCTTTTTTAAAAAAAAGTGAGAGAATACAGTGTGGCAATATTTTGTTGGACAAAGAAAAGACATGAAACAAGCGATTATACAAATTATTAATATGGATTTCATACTGAAAGAATATTGTATTGCACCAATATTTCACGTTTTTGCATAATGTCTAGAAAAATCAGGATGTGCCAGCTTAAGTTTGCATCTCTTGTCTCAATGGCAGAATCGGGGGGGAGGGCTTAACAGATTGACACCGAGAGGGAATTGAAACGATTTAAATAGTGAAAGCACGAAAAAATTAAATAAATAACAATGATTCTAACCACTCATGCATGTACTGTCTGAATCAGTTGGCAAGGGGGGATTTATTTTTAATGTGCAAAATAAAAATAAAAGGATTAAACTTTATACAGCAATTATTTTTGTCAATAATTATCCGATAATTTGTGCAGGGCGTTATGCAGAGCGTTATGAAATTAGAAATGCCGATGTCCATCCGGGTTTCAGTTGATATCATTTCATAATGTAGGATTTCTTTTCGAGTGTGCAGTTTCATTTAATTGTTTTTTGCTTGGGGAGGTAGTGTCAGAAATATCATATCAAATTTCTTCATTTTATTTTCATAGTTGAACAAATATTAACAGTTACTTTACAATTTACTTACTACAGCGGTAATAATGATACCTGCATTCATTATCAGAAAAATGGTTGACGGTGGGATCGAAAACAAAATTGATTTACAAGATGTAAGCCAGAATTTAGAAAATAATGGCAAACATTTCATCTATTTAAAGATTAAGGTACATTTTTTCATCAAAAACCACCTTAAAATATTAAAAAAACGACATATATAATATATAAATATATAAAATTATAACAGACAAAATTAATTATAACATAAAAAATTGTAACAAATTGAAGCACATCGACTTCTTTGTCTGATAAATATTATATATATGTATATATGTGTGTGTGTGCGTGTGCGTGCGTGCGTGTGTGTGTATATGTCTGTGTGTGTAATTCGTGGTTTTACCTTGCATCATATACACTGGAGTAATACTGCATAGTGTAACTATACTTCTACTATACTAATCACAAATCACTGAAACACTATATTTATGATTATACTCCTATTATCAGTACCTTTTTTTTTTACTTCACTCCATATTTTAACAGAAGCATTAGTAATTAAGTGCTTGTCGACCCATTTAGTATCTAAAACGGAATAGTCATACATTTGTGTTTGCCTGTGTGTGCATGTATCTGTCTACACACGCATACACACACGCACGTACATAGAGACCACACATAGAGATATAATATTCATCAATAATAAATGAATTCAATAACACTCTTGCAGTGATATGAATCTATTTTTTCCTGTTTGAAATGCTAAGTTCTTTACGTTTTTAGTTTGAAAAGGATTTTTTTAATAATAAATTATGAGTATACTTTTGCTTATTTTCTCTCTAACAGCTCTGAAGGACATTTTAGATGTATAATTCTGAAATCATATCTACATTTATCGTGTTACTGGTATAAATCAATATTCTGTTACTTTCTTGGACGTTACGACTTGAAGATAATTAAGAGAAAATGGCTAGTGCAGTCGATAGAACAAATGCAATCTTATTCGAACAAGAATAGGTAGGGGATTGTCTGTGTAGTAGCGCCATGATGATCACGAAAATTACTGTTCTCTGTTCATTTTAAAATAATTTTACTGCTCAGAATGTAGCAAAGAAATTTCGTTCTATTTAAACTGAGTTCAACACAAGTTATTCCAATTATAAATAATCCGTTTAAATTAAGAGAATGCAAAAAAAATTGCTATTTTTTGTTTTGTTTTTTGTTAACATTTCCATGGAATGTCAGACAGATAGTGTTTAGGATAATTCGATCTTGGAGTTTATTATTAGGTTGGCTGAACCTCGTTTGCACAGAATTTAATTAGAAACTGTGTTTAAATATTTTTTTTATTTTTATATACTTTAAAATTTTTGCCATATTAATTTCTGTGAGTTATTTTAAAAATACAAATTATTTTATATATTGTTGCCTTCCTTTTTTTATTAAGAGGTTTCCGTAAATCAATTTTTCGGCCTCCCTCGGATGTATGCTGTAACCAGCTTTTGATGTTGTTTTTTTTTTCGCTCTTCTTTTATATCTTAAGTTGGAATATAACAATACAACCAAATCATAACGCGCAATGTTAATGACTTGTGCTAGAAAATGGAGGGGTTAAAGATTGAGGTTCTTTACAATGAAAGGAGGGCAAAATATCATCCACAGAATATCGACGTTAAGTAAATGAGGTGACACATTATTTTGAATACATCAATAAACCTGACAACAAGAGACAAGTTGAAAACGAATTCCAATCTCATTTGCTCCATCGTTCTCACAAGAGCTAGTCACGTGATTTTCTTGAACTGATATGTTCTAGCTAAATAAATTTAAAAAATAACAATGATAGTAAAGAAAACAAAAACACTTCACAAAGTCAAAGAACGTGATGGACATGAAAGTTGAAGACAATAATCTGAAAATATATCAAATAAGGAAAAATTTTATTTCATAATTTCAACAAATAGCAAAATATTTTCATTTCTTGTGATAAACAAAGGGCAATTTGTTGCTTATAAATAAAAAGTTTGCTCATTGTGAACAGATCCAGTGGAAAAAAAAACTATAATAGATATTCATAAATTTCTACTACGCTTGATAGATTGACTTATTTTTGTTCTATTGATAATACCTATTGATTTTTTTCTAATATATACAAAAGTGCGAATCCCCACATTTTTCTCTCTTCGTTAAAATTCATTTGCATAAAGCCTTTTATCGATGAGATATTTTCAATGATTACCAAACAATTAAAATTCTCTAAACAGTTTTATACTTGCATTGTCTTATAGAAATATCCGTGTGTCCTATTTTTCAGTGTGTCAGTGCGGTAGAGTTCCAGATGAACAGCGACTCTACAGGGAACTTATGACTGGTTATGAGAAATCAGTGCGTCCTGTCATCAACGCTTCCACCATTCTGATGGTTCGCTTTGGCTTGCGTCTCAATCAAATAGTTGATCTGGTAAGTCGTGTTTAAAATTCACAAGAATAGAATCTCTGATAAATGCCACTACCAGAAATACGTAAGACTAAATCGCGCTAGGTTAGAACTTTCTCACTCAAGATAACTTTTAGAAAGAATTTCTTGAAGTCAGTAGAACACTCACTGTTATCGTCCTGGCATCTCAGCTTCAGTTACTTTCTCACCGCCATAAGGTAGCTTCTCTGTGCATTTTCTACAAATATTTTCATGGTAATAATTCTGATAAACTTTTCCTTTTGATGTCATGACACTACAAATTTAAGTTTAGTACTAGATTGACACTTAGGTCACATCATTTGAAATTGCTAAAGGTAATCATGAGTTCCATGCTAACAGTTTCTTCTCTCGCTTGTTTTTCTCGGGTTCTTTCGCTCTCACTAACCCCGTTGCGTCTTTGTGACTTTATCGCCTTGCTTGGGGTGAAAGAATTTAAGGTCTTGGATGTCAATAACTCACTGAGGCTTATGACAGATTATTTAATATTGCAATAAAAATATAATTACATACGAATACAGTTCGTGCTCTTAGTTTGAAAAGTTATTTGAAATTTTTAAACACGTCTACATGATTTTAAACACATCCACATATGTTATGGGAACTTACCCATAATAATAATGGACTATTCCGGACATCATAAATACTGCGCCTCAAGAGGGAGCAGTAGCAGATAGTCGGAGACAGAGTCAGACGATTACTGTAAGACATTGGAATAGTGATACTTGTCGAGACAACATAGTTCATTCTAACCAAATCTGATAGTCATTACTAATACTTCTACTTCTTTGTACATATTTCTGTTTGTAATTGTTGTGGAGTTATTTCCACAATAGAACTTGTAGTCGGACTAAATGCGTCCTAATTGGGGTAAACGTACAGAAACGTTAGGAACTTCTAATTACGCAGAGTAATCGAGTTGTGGTCGCTGATAACTTCTCTCCCTCGACTACCTACTGACTCCTACTTATAATAGGTGGGAGAGTCTATTCTCTAGACCAGGTGTCTTTCACTATAACAGTAATATATCTGTGTTATTCCATACCTGTGTTCGAGTTATTCCTCATTGGTTCTACATTGGACCATAACAAATTTACTGGCAACAAATGAAATTTTTTTTGTGTACAAAATATCAGGTTACACTAAGGAAAATATTTACACAAAAATTACATTAACATGGAAGATTTTAAGTCAACCATTGTGGAACTTATCAAAATCCAATTTGAACAGCTACCAAAGTACGAACAGAAACATCTTGAATTACAAGAATTATTGCTACGTGTAATGTCAAATAAAGTGCAAATCTCCGAAAAAAAAAACAGTTCTCTCACAAGACGCTATTTGGAGAACTATCGAAGATTTCACGTACGCACCCGACGAAGATAAATCTTTTGCAAATTACTTCCGAAGGTACGAAGGTCTATATGAATTTGACTGAAAAGATTGGTCAGACGCAGGTAAAGTACGTCTATTACTAAGAAAATTAGGCACATGCGAATATACCAAATTCGTAGATTATATCCTTCCAAGAAAAACAAATGGGTTAACGTTCAAATAAGCCATAAAACTGCTAACAGAACTTTTCAGCCATAATACCTCACTATTCCACAAAAGATGGAAATGTCTGAACCTTACAAAAAAGGACAGCGAAGATTACATAACTTTCGCGTCTATTGTTAATAAATATTGTGATGATTTTAAATTATCAGAACTCAGCGCGGACAATTTCAAATGCTTAATTTACGTCCAAGGCCTGGTTTCACCCAAAATACGCGGAAATGAGACGCATGATCCTTTCAAAATTGGAGAGGGGACAAGATTTGACACTTCAAAAACTAGCCGAAGACTGCCAGAGATGCATCAGTGTGAAGAAAAACTCAAAAGACATAGAAGAAGCTGGCATAGCACACATACGTAAAGTACGAAGACAAACCAACTTTCCCTCCTCAGAAACAAACCAAACCAATTTGTCCCCCTCAAGAACAGGTAAAACAAAATTTTCTAACTCTAAAACTCAATATCAGAAAAAACTACCACCTAGTCCATATTATTGCTGTGGGACTTAGCATTGGTTTAAAGACTGTACATACCGTTTTAAAACTTATCTATCATGTAAAAAATAGGACACAAAAGTTCACATTGTTGGAGTAGAAGAGAAAGCAAAAGCAGAAAAAGAATTAAGAAGACTGACCAAGTAGATGAGACTAACATAAGAAAATACGTACAAGTCGAAATGCAAAACAGACAAGTCAGGCTACAGCTGGATTCTGGCTCAGACTTAACTATTATAAACCTACAAACATGGAGAAAACTGAACAAACCTGCCATGTTAAAACGGATAAAATTGAAGAAAGATAAAATTCGAGGGTGAAGTAATTACAAATGTAACATTTAATGGAATGACGAAAAAAACTAAAAATGTACGTCTTAAGAAATACAGAAAACCTATTCGGAACGGACTGGGTTCAAAAATTCGAACTGTGGGATTTACCTATAAGTACGTACTGCCAAAATGTAAAAAGCTTACCAACCGAGGCAGACAAATTAAAAGAGAAACTAAAAACGAGTTTCTCGGAAGTATTTTCAGCAGGTCTAGGAAGATGTAAGAAAATGGCAGCAAATGGAAGAAAACGTTCAACCTATCTTCAAGAAAAAAAGGAGCGTACCGTTTGCGTCAATAGAAAAAAAATGATCAAGAATTAACTAGACTCGAAAACACTGACATATTGACAAAAGTATAATACAGTAAATGGGTTCGCACCGACGGTCTACGTCAAAAAGAAATCAGGAGAATTTCGAGTTTGCGCTGATTTTTCTACAAGTTTGAACGCAGCAATAAAGGACTACCACTATCTTCTACCCAGTCCAGAAGAAGTATTCACTAAATTAAATTGCGGAAAATATTTTTCTAAAATAGATTTAAGTGAAGCGTACCTGCAAATTCCAGTCGATGAGGAAAGTTCAAAATTACTGTGCATAAACACACACAAAGGATTGTACAAATACCAGAGACTACCATTTGGGATTAAGGTCGCGCCGGCTATATTCCAACAGACAATGGATACGATGCTTGCCGGACTAGAGTACACGATTGCATACCTGGATGACGCATTGATAGCGAAAACGTTGAACAACACCTACAACGTGTACAAGAGGTGTTTAAGAGAATACAAAGCTATGGATTCAAAGTAAAAGAAAACGAGTGCGATTTTTCATGAAGGAAATTAAATACCTTGGCCATATCATAGATCAAGAAGGTAAACGACCAGACCCTGAAAGGTCAACAGCAATAAAAAAAAATACCAGTTCCTAAGAATATAACAGAATTACAAAGTTTTCTGGGCTTAGTGAGTTACTACCAGGAATTCATACCTCAAATGCATAAACTTCGCGCACCACTGAACGAGCTGCTAAAGAAAGAAAAAGTTTGGCAGTGGACAGATCAATGCCAGGAAACATTTGAAAAAATAATTAAGAGGTTAACTTCAGATTTATTTTTGGCACACTACGATCCTAAACTAGAAATTATTGTAGCAAGTGACGCGAGCGCCTATGGAGTCGGGGCGTGTATATTACATAAAATGCCAGATGGGACAATAAAACCCATCGCACATGCTTCTCGAAAATTACTACCAGCGGAGAAAAATTACTCACAAATAAGGAAAGAAACCTTGCGAATTATCTTTGCGGTCACAAGGTTTCATATGGCAGAGATTTTACTCTACAGACGGATCACAAACCGTTACTAACAATTTTTGGTTTGAAAAAATGTCTACTGGTTTATACCGCAAATAGTTTACTTAGATGAGGAACAATTCTTCTGAACTACAATTTCAGATTGGAGTATTTACCAACGAGAAAAATCGGGCATGCGGATGGTCTGTCGAGACTTATACCAACAAAGACAGAGTCATTGGAAGATACGGTAATCGCAGCCCTAAGAAATGAAGAATATATCAGGACAGCACTATGTTGTACAGTTAGAAACCTCCCGGTCACACTACAAGACATAAAAAATGAAGCCAAAAATGATGAATTTATAAAAGAAACAAAATCAAAAATAGCAGAGAAAAATGAGCAAATATCGGACAGCTTTTCTCTATGAGATAATGTGCTACTTTACAACGAAAGGGTTGTAATTCACAAAACATTACAAAGGCGAATCTTAAAGGATTTCCACAGAGGCCATCCTGGTAAAAATAGAATGAAGTCGCTAATGCGAAGCTATGTATATTGGAAAAATATGGACCAGGATATTACTCAGATGGTGGAAATGTGCAAGGGTTGTAACTTAGCAGCCAAAGCACCGCCAATCATACATAAGCCATGGCCAGAGACTGATTGTCCGTGGTCAAGAATACACGCAGATTATGCAGGACCAATTGATGGTTTCTACTATTTAATCATAGTGGATAGCTATAGTAAATGGCCGGAGGTGTTTCGTTGCAAAAATCCTACTTCGGAAACGACCATAAATTGCCTCCACGATCTATTCGCTCGGTTTGGTGTAGTTGATTGCCTAGTCACAGATAATGGAACGCAATTCACATCAGCAGACTTCCAGGAGTTTTGCGAAATTTATCAAGTAAAACATATAAAATCTCCGCCTTATCACCCAAGATCAAATGGACAAGCGGAGAGATTTGTTGATACACTCAAAAGAGCGTTACGAAAAGCATACGATGTGCCTACGGAAAAAGCACTACAGCAATTTCTTCAGGTATATCCAATAACGCCAAATAATGCTACACCATCAACCTTATCACCCGCAGAAGTGATGTTTGCTAGAAAAATCAGATCAGCATTTGATAAATTGCTACCAAGTAAAACGAAACAAGTAACACAGCCTTACGCACCAAAAAGAAAATTACTCCCAGGAGAAAAAGTTTTTTTTTAAATCATATAAAAATAATACATCTTACTGGGAGCAAGGGACAATTGAGAAAAGAATCGGCAATATGGTTTACATAATACAGGGACAGAAATTCTCACATAGAAGACACGTAAACCAAATAAGGAAGAGACCGTTACAGAATGCTAACGGTCCACCTCAGGAAGAGGTAATGGACACGATTTTCGATACATTTGATATAAAAAGGCCGCAAACAATGCCAGAACCAAGAAAATCGTCCAGAAAAAGGAAGTTCACAGAACCTTTGGATCAAAAGAAAAAAAGATATCAAAAACCCCTGCTACGCAAAAGCTTCGGAAGGGGTGGGTGTTATGGGAACTTACCCATAATAATAATGGACTATTCCGGACATCATAAATACTGCGCCTCAAGAGGGAGCAGTAGCAGATAGTCGGAGACAGAGTCAGACGATTACTGTAAGACATTGGAATAGTGATACTTGTCGAGACAACATAGTTCATTCTAACCAAATCTGATAGTCATTACTAATACTTCTACTTCTTTGTACATATTTTTGTTTGTAATATATCTGTGTTATTCCATACCTGTGTTCGAGTTATTCTTCATTGGTTCTACCTTGGACCATCACCGTGGTACAAGGAACTTGGGCCATAACAACATAATTTTAAAAAACAGCAGTTTTTTTCTCAGTAACGTCTGGTTTAATGTGAATTCAAGAATAATGAACAAATCTGCAAAACACATCATAAACATCGTTATGGTTTCTAAGATTTTACAAGACAATAGCAAAAAAAATTAATCTTAGGGATGATTCAATTTTTACAAGAAATTAAACCAAATAAATGTCAAAATTGGAATAAAGAACAGAGACTAGAAGAATGTCAATTGGTGATTCATTTCCAGTTTAAGGAAATACTCAAAATACACGTAAAAGCTTTATGAGATTCTACAATCAAATCGAAGTGATTTTTTAACAACCGTTGGTGAGATCAAAATGAATAATAATTCCATTATAGTTCCAAATTATCAAAATCTGAAAGGAAAATATTGCAATGAAGAAGAAATAGGATCTTTATCTAATTTAAAACTTTGATCAATGACAACTTCTCGTCATTTGTCTTTTGCTACCTACGAAATTTAACTTGCACCACAGTAATATACTGTGTCTGTTTGTTTTTTTTTTCTATTTCGTTCGTTTATATTAATGTGATCTCGATTCAACCAGTGGTCAGATTGATTGATTGATGTAAATCTACAGAAATCTTGTTGAGAAAAATTCAGGTAATATTTTGAAAAAACAAAAAGATCATCATATTTTCAAAATCCTATGTCAACTGATACGAATACACAGCAAATTATAAATATTAATAATGCAGAATTAGAATGTTTTCTAATGTTCAGCGGATTAGTAAAGATTTATTTCTATTTTATTTCATAAATATATCGCAATGTTTATATTTACAAAAATAGTTGGAGACCAAATTGGAACATTTTATGATTGGTTTCCATAATAGTAATTGCATTCTCTGAATATTTAAAACATAAATTCGGGGAAGGCGAAATCTGTAACAATAGCTTTAAACATTTAAACAGACGCCACTTGATGTAAATACTTCCGCTGACAGAAATGATGGCGGATTTCCGAATTTGTCACGCCCACCTAAGATTCCTGGATGGAATAAATCAATTCGCCTGTGGTATATCAATTCAAACTGATTTTTGTAGTTGGCGTCTGGCCTAGGTTTTGCTGTTCTATTGAGCTCTCCAAAAAGGCTCTTTCCTCTGAATACATGTTATTTTCCCATTGCTCTAATTCCATTTTCTCAACGTGAATGAGGCATAATAATCTGTGTGTTATAAATGCCTATATTCGACAGTATTAGATCATTCTTTGTGAAATATCCAGTATCTATGTTTTAACAACTCGAGATTTCTGCACCAATGAATGAGTGACCAGCTGACCCAAGCATTATTGCTGCTATTTGAATATTTCGAATCAAACTATTGTTCACAAAAGTTATTTATTATAACAGAGAAATTGTATCTCTAACTCATAAAAGAAACTTGAATATTGACTCTGAGGTTGGAAAATACATAAAGGAAGGAACGAAAATGTTATTTATGGCTGCTTCATATGATTAGTTTTGAAACAACGACAACATAGCAACTCGACCTATTGAGTTGTCTAATATACCAATATAATATTACTGGTCAATATATATATATACATATATTTCTAAGAGGATAGAATCCAGGTAGAGCTCTATGTACAAGACAGAGGAAGAATATAATATAAAAGGCTCAAACACTAATATTCCATGGTTATAATTTATTACATTCGAATCGTAATAAAAACAGTAAAAACAGTCATTATTACTTACAATTTAAAAGAGTGAATTATAATTCATGTATTTAAAATACAGGGTATTCCAAAAGAGGTCTGAAAGTTTAATAACTTTTTGTTTAACTTTTTTTAGTTTTCTTTCAGATGTATTATAAAGGATGCTTTGAAAAATTAATCAAGTAAAAATAAATGGCTGAAAAAACGAAGACAAGTAGTGAAATTTTTCTACCAAACACAAGGATCAATAATTCAAACACAACGAGCATATCGTCGCAATTGCGGGGTGAGAAATTTTCCAAGTTTTGAGTGAACTTACACAATTATGGTAGGAACGATGGAGTATTTGAGCGAGTAAGAGAGAGTATCGAAGAAGATCCAAGCGAAGGCGATCTCGACAGGTTTGAATCTCTTGAACATCACTCCAACGAATGTTTAAATGCATCAACCTGTTACTGATGGAACAACAACTCATCTCATGGGCCACAATCCAGTTACTAAGGCAAATTTGTGAGAAAAGAATAATTTATCACGATTGATGCATAAACTGGCCGCCACGTTCTCTGATCTGACTCCTAGGAGGCTATCCCACCGAAAAGGTTTATGTTAAAAAGACTGTGCAACAACTGAGGATAGCATTCAGAGAGACATCAAAGCATTAGAGTCTGAAACACTACTGAGGGCTGTGATGGAAAAGGCCTTAGAAATGGGCACGTTCGGGCGAAGTTGAAAATGGATGCTACTTAAAAGATGTAGTGTAACAACTAGAGTAAATTTATTTCCCATATCTACTCTATATAATACGATTGTATTGTGAATTCAAGTTACAAAAATAAAAGAGTTTAATAACCCCTTTATCTTTAATTTTGAGATGCATTGAAAGACGCTGTACTTAATTTTCAAAACCTTCAGGAAAGTCGCTATTCCTCGTGGATAATCCTCTGTTCAATAATGTTCAAATCGCTTATCAGCCACTCTTCTGCATAACTTCATGGCGCGCCTTCCTGGTTCCTGCATCAGGAGAAAGGAAATCACATTCCAGCCTTGTTAACATTTTGGTGCTAAGGGTGTATTCTTTTATTTACATCTCTTTAGAGTTTTACATTGGAGCTCAAAGAATGTGCATCAAAATGCATATTTCTCAAAACAGCATGCACTCTTCATGATTTTTCTCTCGTCAGATTGGAAGCTTATAATTCTGCGCAGTCAAAGCACGGTCACAAAAGGAAGACTTTAAAGTTAGGATCACATAATTCATATTTTCTTCTGTGTATCGTATATAAACAAGAAAAGCGAAGAGACGATAAAAAATGGAAATGCCAAGTCCAGAATTATGTCTGATGCTAAAGATTATTCTGGTGGCTTTGGAATACAATGTCATCTGTAAAAGAAAATATGCTGCAATAGAAGACGTATGAAAAGACAATAAAGAAAGCGGGCTATTTTGCTAACCTTCATTCACAAAAAGGTAAACGAGACACGTATATTTAAATTTGAAATTTACCTTTCCAAGAATACCAGAATATAACAAAAAAACATTTTTGTCTGTGATACTGACAACATATACTTCGTCTTAATGACTGAAACAATCGACACTACTTAAACAAAGAGAGAACAAAATCATGAAATGTTCATCTACAATTTTGATGTACAAAATGAATGTAAAAGTTATTCGAAAACTGAAAAATCTTGTGAGACTTATTTATATATTCTGTAAAATTGTCCCAATGAAGCACAGCTTGCACTGCTTCTGGCACCAGCTTGTTTCTTTTTATGACTACCTGCTAAAGATGATTGGTGCCCTTTACAATTCAATGGAAGGCATTGAAATATGTGACAAAGGACATACAGGGTCATTTTATGTGTTAACGAAGAAGAATATATTTAAATCAATTTGTTTTTATATATTTGCATTTACCTACCTACATACATACATACATGCATACATACATACATACATATATACATACATACATACATACATATATACATACATACATACATACGAGTAAATTTTGCATTTGTTATGCTAGAATATGTATTTAAAAAATAAATACATTTTTTAAAATTTGACTCTGGAGTCAATTTTTCTTATTTTATGTACTTTTTTATATTTTGAATTGTGTTTTTCCCAATGGAAGAATATTCTGATTTAAGATTTGTTTTTGCTTAATACCAGGACGAGCGGCATCAGGTGTTGACTACAAATGTGTTTATTGATCAGGTGAGTTGTTAATATGTTTCATATTTTATTTACATAAATTCGCTGAACATCAAACAAAGAAATACATCTTTGATCAAACACATTAGAGTCTCCTTTTACTTTGTTGTTAATTGACTGCACTGCATAGTTAACAAATCACTCAATGTCATTTATAGATTCTCTTTTAAACTTTGACCTCTTCAAGATCTTAAATGCAACGCTTTCTGAAATGCTAATTTGTTTCTTTACAGTTTATTTATGAATTCACTTTTCTTTTACTTTATTTTATTTTTTCTTTCCATTTTACTTCCTATTTTTGATTTTTTCCTGGTTATTACTTTTTCATTCCCACCATATTTCCTTTCTTTTTCCTTCAGCCCTCTATATTATTTTCCTATTTATTTTCTCATTCTTTTATTTTTGTCTTTTATTGTTCATTTCTTCTTTCATCAAATGTTTGGTAATTTGTTTTTTTTTACCCTGCTAGGACGTGTGAATATTTCCAGATAGATAGATAGATAGATAGATAGATAGATAGATAGATAGATAGACAGATAGATAGATAGATGTTCGCATTTATTTGTATAGCCCTGTGTTTATTTTATTTTTCTCTCTGGCGACTAAAAGAGAGCAGTTTTGTTTTAGAAGCGATACAATTAATAAGCCACTCCCAGTTACCAAGAGATTGTAGATCATTTTTGCGATCAGCTACCAATTTGGCCACATCGAATAGATCAGATTTACTATTAAGACAGAAAGAAATGGTTGTGTCATCAGTATAGATACCAAGTTGAGGACTGAGTCCATCAGAAATGAAATTTAGGAACAACGTAGGTCCAAGGTTAGAGGCTTGGCAGCGCTTGCATTGACACAAACTGATCTAGAAGAGTGGCCGTTCAAAACAATGTTCATCTCGATAAGAAAGACTGAATCAGTTCAGAAATTCGCCAAGAAATACCTTTCAGTGTGCTAAACCCTGTAAAATACCTTAGAGATGCCCAAAGCAAACTTCATTCTTATCTAGAGTCTTTCGGCAATGACCGTTAACACATCAGCACTTAACCTAGAAAAGCAAAAGCCATATTGCTTATCTGAAAGAAAGGTCTGCGAGGTAAGAGACTTAAACAATTCAAAGTGGATTCGAGCCTCTAGTATTTTTGCCAAAAAGCGGTAGAATATCCAAATATTTGTTTTTAGACAATATCTAATTCGTTACCATTACTACAATGACGGTTGGTATGGCTCTTGAATAATTATACCTTAAAAATAGTTTCCACTGTACAAGCTATTAAGGATACTCCTGAATGGCTTGTATCTCATCGTCTTAACATATTTGGTCCTTAAAAAGCAATATCATTAACTACGCCAGATGTTCTTTCCTCTTTACAAATGTTTTCTTCAGGAAATATTTTCTTCTTAAAACATTTTTCTCTTATTTATTTTGGTTTATCTCAGACGATATTTGCCCTCTTGTCAATTTTACTGCATCCTCTGATTTGCCTTTTCATATGACGATCTTTCAGTACACCAAAGCTGATTGATATAGCTTTTGCTCTTACATGGTGGAAGTTCCTCTCTTAGCATTTTTAAGATATAGAACCTCTAAAAATTCCACTTATCAGTCCTATTTTATGCCAGAATGTGCGGCGGCAACCACTCATAAAATATCTATCACATGGAACAATGTAGTAAGAACTTTGCCGCATCCGAAACTGCCCGTCATCATTAAAAGAGATTTCTAGACAATGCAAATAGCATCTCTGCACAAGGAGTCCAAGCCAAAGACAAAAATGGTTTCTGGAAAATCTCTAACCAAATTCTCCGTTTACGCAAAACACCGGTGCCTGCTATCATAAATAATTCTGAAGTTATCTCATCCTCCTCACATAAGGCAATGTTCTTTCCAACAATCTTTGGGATAGATGACAAGGTTCATCCCCTTCCAGATTTCCCCCACCTCACGGAGAACAAAGTAATATCGCGGCCTGGGAAGTCTTCAGGCTAATCAAAAGGCTTGACCTTAAGAAGATTACCTGTTCAGATAAAATCCAGACATTTGTCATGAAGAACATTAGCCATGAGTTATCCCGCTCTCGGCAATTGGAAATATGGAATGTGTCAAGTGAAAAACCTGTTTTCAAGGATGCAAGTGATCACTCATCCCCATCTCAATATCAGCCCATCAGTCTCCTAAGGATCATCACCAAAGTCTTTGAAGCAATCATCAACAAGAAGATGGCTGATCACCTTAAAAGGATTAACCTTCCAAGCAAAAAAAATACGGATTTCGATCTCCTCGGTGCATTGCTCAGTCAACTAGGGATCTCGATTTCCTAACTTCACTGCTCAGTCCACTGCTCGGTCCACTATGGATTTCGATCTGCTAGGTTCATTCTTCGGTCTACTACTCGGTGCACTACGAAATTCGATCTGCTCGGTTGATTGTTGGGTCCACTCCTCGGTCGACTATGGATTTCGATCTGCCACGTTCACTGTTCGGTCCACTGCTCGGTCGATATGGAATTCGATCTGCTCGGTTCACTGTTCGGTCCACTTCTCGGATCACTACGGAATTCGATTTCCGAGATTCACTCTTCGATCCACTGCTCGGTCCACTACGGAATTCGACCTGCTACGTTCCCTGAACCAGTGAATCTTTAGACAATAAATACATCACGCGGACGATCGCCTAAATGATATTATAGGTCTTTGATAAAGTGTCGCAAACTGTAGCATAAAAGTTGCTACGCAAACTCTTAATCATTGGAAGAATTTTCTCAGTTATCACGTCTTTCCTAAGAAATATATGCATGAAGATTACTGTTAATTGCCAGTTCTCCGATACTACTTCTTGGTCCCAACTTTTTTCCACTTTACTTGATCTACCTAAGAGTATACTTCGATCTTTTTTTTTAATACATATTAATATGATGCAATAGTGTATCTCTAGAAATCTAGATGACCAGCGCCTGGCAACTGATCTCTCTTCTGACCCAGATGTAACAGCTCTATGCTTGAAAAAGTGGCTGGTCACAGCCAATACCTCATAAATTAAGCTTGTAACGTTCCAACATCATCGAACATTCGAATGTTCGACTCTATATCACTAAATGTGTGCCCTCTGAAGGAGGGTTCTTTACCTTGGACGCCTATTGAGACTCAAGCTCACTGGAATTCGTTATATAATCTATCGCCAAATATGCTGGGAAAATGGTCGATTCCCTGTATGGCTCTAGTATCAGACTCCTCCATCTTTTACAGGAGCCAGATCAGGTCGAAAATAGAGTACAGATGCTCCCAGTTTTCACTTTTCAATCCGGATAGCATTGAAAGCATCGAGGCGACTTTGTGGATGAGGAATTATTTTCTACCCTGCTGGTGAAACCTTTCAAGTCTCTCGATAGTATGAAAATAACTTCCATGGAAAATGTTCAAACGAGCTACACATTCTTTAGTTGCATCAAGTCCAGCCCTCACAGCAAAGACGTGCCAGGACACGAGCCATCCTTATTCCCATCGTATTCCATTAGTAAGAAGGAATTTCTACTCGAACGGCGGCTTCTCCTGAACTGATACTTTGTGAAACCGACTCCCAAGAGGATACATTCCCGATCACTACAAGCTTAACCTCCTCAGATCTAAGGTTAACTCTTAACTTTTCCACATAAACTGTGACTTTAACCTCTTATTCTTACCGCTCATACAACAATTTCCTTCACTAAACCTCTAACTTGTATGACACCTGGGCCTTATATAGGATGAACATTAATTTTAAAAAGCTTTCATCATCAACATCATCACTATCAATAACAATATAATTGCTTGTCCATAATTTCATAGTTTCTCTATAATCAAATATTTAATGTTTCACGCTCCAAAATTTCTCCTGCAGACAGAGTATTTTTTATTTTGCTTATTTATTTTTAGAAAATAATTTTCTTTTCTTTTAGGAATGGTCTGATGAGAATTTGTATTGGGAACCTCGGAAATACAACAGTGTACGCTCTTTAAGAGTTCCAGCCAAGAACGTATGGCTGCCGGACACTTTTATTTACAACAAGTGAGTTTGTTCGATTTCTTAATATAAAAATGTTGATTCTTAAAGTTGAACCGATCCACAATCGTAATTACTGCCTTTCTCTTCGAGGAGACAATGTGTACAATTCGCATAAGTCTGCCATTTGATTAACTATAGAAAACGGCGTAAATCATTTTGCATTTTTCTCAGTGTATTTTTTTTATAGCGGATACACACACACGCGCACATATACACATGCACGCACACACATGCACATACACGCACACACATGCACATACACGCACACACATGCACATACACGCACACAAATACAAATAGTGTTTACATTCAGACATATCCTAAATCAGAAAAATAATTTTTGTTCAGAAAAATATGTATTAATTTAAAATGAAACTGTATTTTCTCATATTTTTTGTTAAAATTAAAAGAAAAACATTTATTAACAATTATTATCCTTATAATAGTTGTAAGTGCAAGGCAAAGATGATGCCAGCAAAAGGTTTGAAAGTTGTTTCTTTGTTATTTCATCGTAAGCCATACTACTTCAAATTGTAAGTGTAAGGGACATAACTCTATAATTATAATCCTTTACATGTAATTAAAGTTTATAAATTACTCGCCTAGATTCAAATTTAATTATACCCAATGAATAATTACGTTTTATTTAAATTTAACTTTACTGCACGGACAGATGTCGTCCTAAGTTTTATCCACTGGCTATCAGTTGCGATCCTCTTTGCCTTTTTATGCATTTGTTCAGTTAAAGTTACTTTGTCACACTGTCTAGGCTCGAAGAACTGATTTTTTTACAAATGAAAGAGAACAATCATATTTCTAATAAATTAAATAAAAAACTTATAAATAAAATATAAATTCATAAAAAATAAAAATAAATCCATTTCCATTTCATTTTAGTATGATTTCTGTGGAAAAGTTCCAGTTTTAAAAATCGGTTCGATTATTCTAAACATTAACAAATCAATATTTATTTTGTTTAATCGAACAATTTGTTAATTGAACATTTCATTTTTATCACCACGTTTGCGTAATTCTTTCAAAATGTGGTATAAGGGAAGCCACTTATAAACTAAGTCTAAGGGAGATAATTAGAATCATTACTTATTTTTCATTGAAAAGAAAAGAGTCGATTATATTTGAGATATTTAAATTTATGAATTTTAATCAGAATAGATTCCACATTAAAATAAACTGATTCTCAAATTGATTTGTATTTGGTAAAATAAAAATTAAGTAACAGGAAATAGATAATGGATAGAACATAGCAAAACATTTGAAACAATAGGACTTTTTTTAAAACTGATGGATTCGTTCGTTAAAGTGGTTATGGCTGTTGAAGTATATGTTCTTGATTCTATAAAAGATAAAATATAATAAAAAAATATATAAATGAATAAGTTAAATATTTACAAAATTTTGACGTATTTGGGTATGCGAACGGTAATTATCTCCCTTTTCAATTCCAACAGGTCACGTTATCTCCCTTGAAATAGACTAGTTAAAATAAAATAACATCTCCGATCTTAGGAAAAAGTGTAGGATGACATAACCTCTATCATTGCTCGAAATTTGAAAAAATACGAATTCTAGCTAAATTTGATAGTGTCTTCTCAGTTCTAATGTTCGCGTAAAAGGCAGGAATTCGCATTTTCCTGCATTCTGCTACCTCGCTAAATATTTTGACAAAATTTCTCACTATCTTTATACAACGCTGGTTGATGGAAAAAGTGTTGGTGGGTAATAATTTAGGCAAATTCATTTCCCTTACTGGTCAGACAGAAGCAAATGAAAGCTATTACTGTAATAGTCAACCTTAACAGGGTCCAATATTAATGCAATACTAATGCTATAATATGCACTAAATCACTGTCAATTTTTGGTTCATCAATAAACTATTCAAGACTATCATTCATTATGAAAAGTAAATATCATTGATAATTTTACATTAATTCTCTTGGTTTATCTGTTTTCTTGTCTTCGAATACGAATCGATATATTAATTAGCAAAGAATAATTGAACATTATTTACATTATTCGGACTATTGTCCTCATCTTTGTCGCCATATTTATTACAACGTTACGGCCGTTGTACGCTCCGTCCTTCTTCAGGTATTTGGAATGTCGAACTGAACCCTTTATTTCGCTCACTGGGGTAGACTGTTCTAGTTCCACGTGCTATGTTTAATGGATGTCAGTTATCAGTTATCTCCTGTTAATTTTTCCCTCTGAAAGTTCTCCACTGCCTTAACCGGGTATTGAACTCACACTCTTTGGGTCCTGTCACTGGATCTAACCAACGCCTTTATCCACTGTGCCAGTGGAGAAAGGCACAGTGGATAAAAGGATAAAAAGAAAACATTAAGGACAGAGAACAACAAAAGAACAATAATTAAGAAAACCTAAGATAATGATTGACGTTACATTTAAATTTTTGAAGATCATACTTGGAAAAGAAGTCCAAAAGCGAAAAGTGCGAGGGGAATAGACTGTTAATATAGAACTTACTGTTACATGTAGTCGCCATTTCACCTGTAAAATAACGAGACCTTGTTGCCAATCTAAAACTGCGCTTAAATTCATAAAGTCTAAGTACCAAAGAAGAAAATTCCTCAAAACAATTACAATGAAAATATTAACAGAAAATACACTACGATACAGCGGTGGGGAAGTGGTTGAAGCCGAGATGCCACATCAGGTTCAATAACATAACAAATTCTTCTTTGTAATTTATTTAGAATCTCTAAATAATTCGGGTCAGATGTGACGGCAATATTCAATGCATGGATGATTGGTAGAATTATAAATGTAAAAGGTAGATTCTAGCGAGAAAATGTGTCTAGCTAGCACGACACAGTGAACCGACTTTCCTAGCAGCAGACCTAGTAATTGATTCGATGTAACCTATCAACTTCATGTTAGCCCGAGGAGGTGCAATGAGTCACTCTCCTGGAGGTTAGCATCAGCCATAATGATGGAAGGCAAAGGGAGTTCACTCAGACGATTAAATGATTGCAGTTTTGTTTTGAAGATGTTAAAATTAGCAAATCATTTCTTGTCCCAGTTAAAAACAGATTGTGGGTCAGTTTTGAGATCAGTTGCCTGTTTGACTATTAAAACAGAAGTAAATAATTGTGTAATCAGCATAGATAACAAGTTGGAAACTGATGAGATCAAAAAGGTTGGTGATGAAAATTAGGAAAAACGATTTTTCAATTAAATCAACAGAAATCTCTTACAGGATCACTAAATCCTTTTACATCGCAGAAGACTAAGATTAAAAGATTAATGGATATGTAGGAATACAGAAGACGCTTATCTCCCTTTGAGTTCCATAGGTAACGTAATGACCACATATATTATTCTCTGCGTGGGTCACTTGTATATATGTATATATAGTTTTATGTCTTATTAGTATAAAATTCTCTCTGAGAACAAAGTATGTTTGTCATTCCTTTTCCTTTCATCCATTCCGTTCGATCTGTGAAGTACGGTGTTATTACATCACGGATATAATAATGCCCATGAAGGAGGGAAACACAAATGGGAGAATAAATCTTTATTTCCATAGCTCTCTCCCGTTACAGATATATTCATTTATTTGTGTCGGTAACGGGTGTGCTTTGAGAATGAATTATGAATTTGTAAGCAATAAACTGAAAGCTTGGAATTATGATAGACTTTAAAAGATGGAGCAAAAAGCACAGAATTTGCCCTTTGTATACTTTCTTATGATTTCTTTGTTTAGATTTTAACTTTTAAATTTGCCAACGAAGAATACTTTGAATTAATACTACACTTTTTATTTTGCCTTATTTACTGTTAATTAAGTGTATTTAGCAATTTGCTATTTTCTAATTAAACCGGCTCATAAAATTATGAAATCATTATATTTCACCGTTCATGCATTTATTTCCTTTTTAGCGCAGATGACGGGTCCACAGGATTTATGCAAGGCACGTACGTGTTGGTTGACTACAATGGTACGGTATTGTGGCCAGTTCCGGTCAAATTGAAAAGTTCTTGCAAAGTAGACATAACTTACTTCCCCTTTGACGACCAACAATGTATTCTACGCTTCGGTTCCTGGATTTACAGCGGTCTATGGATCGATTATGTTACCATGATGGAGGACAAACCAGTTGATTTGACCACCTATGTCAACAATAGTGAGTGGGACCTTTTGGCCATCACGCTGGACAAGAACATACGTACTCACTCGTGTTGTCCGGACCCACATCCTGATATGACTTACACGTTGTACATCCGACGACGGACATTCTATTATATCTTCAACATCATCATCCCGTGTGTCATGTTGTCAGCACTCACTTTACTCACCTTTTGGTTACCCCCAACTTCTGGCGAAAAGATCACGCTTGGACTGTCAGTCTTTCTCGCCTTTTCTATGTTTATGCTACTAATTGCTGAGCAAGTACCCGCTACATCCGAATCCGTTCCGCTAATAGGTATGTAAATCATTGAACTTAATCTTTATTCGTAAGTGAGATACTATACAATGTAATCCCAATGTACCTCCTCCAAAAAGATATAAAAATGCACGTACGCGTGAATATCTAAAGTGAATTTTAATTTTATTTCTTTCTTTTAATCATTTCACCACATGCAAGGCAATGAAGCCACTGAGATACAACGGGTTACTGAGTGTGGAAAGGATAGGGGAAAAAAACATTATTAAGGAGCGAGAACATTAAAAGAAGAGTCATCAAGAAGACAGTAGATAACGATTGACATTGCATTTGAATTTTTGAAGAATAAAGAGAAAGAGAAAAAGAGAAGAGTTAACATAGAACTTGCGCTTACAGCTAGGCAATTCAACTGTAAAATGATGAGACCTGGCCGCCAATCTAGTACTGCGTTTAAATTCATAAAGTTTAGGTACTATAGCAGAAAAGTTCGTCCGAACAATTACCAGGAATGTATTTACTTTTTAAAAAAAAACACAAAGAAGCTACACTACGGCATTTCATGAAATTTGGAAAATAAGTTTAAAGACTATTGTCTACATCTTTGTTGTTGTTATCACAACGTTTCGGTCGTTATGCCCTCTGGTCTTCCTCAGGTGTATCATACACCTAAGAAAGGCCAGAGGACACAACGGCCGAAACGTTGTGATAATAACAACAAAGATGAGGACAAAAGTTCGAATATATAAAGAACGAAAACTCTTCATCCCAGAAATTCATGCAGATATTTCTAAAGATGTCTTTACTCAATGAATGGGACGCTATTTGAAATGACAACAAATATTTCTAATACCGTTTCTATTTTGTAGATGTAAATTGATTATATAATAAGGTTTTCCTTAAAATTCGTAACGGTTTCTTTTTTGTATTAATAAAATATATGACTTTTGGGTTTTATGGCAAAATTTCAAAAAGGCACTATCGAGTGCATCTTTGAAATTTTATCATAAAATCCAAATTTTTACAAGTACTACTCTTAATAATAAATGTATCATTAAGTTTTGTTTTGAAATCTGATTCCCAATTAGGACTATTCCCCATTCTCTGAAGCATATAAATTCCACATTCTCTGTAATATATAAATTTCACATTCTCTGTAGTATATAAATTCCACATTCTCTGAAGTATATAAATTTCACATTCTCTGTAGTATATAAATTTCACATTCTCTGTAGTATATAAATTTCACATTCTCTGTAGTATATAAATTCCACATTCTCTTAAGTATATATATAAGTAATGTGATAGACTTCTAGGGAAAGCCGGAAGATACGAAAATCAAAAGTTATCACCGACTACTAAAAACTAAATTCGATGAAAATATCAACTTTGGCACTCCTACTGAGGAATTATCTTCTTAGAAATGTGGTTCGTATGGCTAAAATATTGACAACATAATTATGATTAATGTCTTAAGTAAAAATAAAATGAAAATAATGACAAATCTGATCAAATTAACAAGCAAACAAATATTCACATACACAGAAAAAAGAAAAGTTTAATTTTTGAAAAATATTTTTCTGGTATCAACATTTTTATATTTCCTCTGGTGTTCACATAGATTTCAACATTCCAATAATTCCAAACGAGAATATTCGAGAGTTGATAAGTTGTTATCCATGTAGCCCTTAATGATTCTACTAGAAGAGAAAAAATCATTGTGTTTAATGAAAATAAAAAAAAACAAGAACAAAGTTTTTAGATAGCTTGAATGTATTTTGCATAACCATAATTTTAGCACATACAATTTCGTGTTACCAAATCCTTTTTTATCGACAAATCTAATCGTTCACAACATATATTTAATCCAAAGGATTTTTACGAAGCGTTTATACATTGTTAAATTAGAAAACGCGTGTTTCAAACTAAATAAGCAGAATTTTGTGTTTTGACTTATAAAAGTTAAAACTGAGCATTTGTTAAATTTCCACATGTCCTGCATGTTGTGGGCATTTCTTTTGCTTGGAAGCTGAAAGGATAAAACACTTAAAAGCAATGGATTTTTGACGAAGATTAAGCGTTATTTGATTAGATCACTCAACTGCTTCGATCGTCTTTCATTTCAGAAAAAGGAAATCAGCCTTGAAAAACCTAGAAAATGAATCGTTTCCCTTTAATTATTTCTATAGTTCTTATGCAAATGTATTTTTATTTTTAGGTATTTATTTGTGTCTGGTCATGACAATGACGTCCGTGTCTGTTATTATGGCTGTGATGGTAATCAATCTTTATAATCGAGGAATGAAAACGAGACGAGCCCCGAAATGGTTACGAAAACTTATCCTGGAAATCGCCTCCAGTCCCTTAAAAATGAAGCATGATATAGAACATTTAGCGAAAGTTATCACTTTGGTAAGTCATTTGGTTTCTATCAAATTTCCCACTTTAGCAAACTTGACGCGTATATTAAAACACATAAATGTTAAAACAAGAAATTTCTACAACGGCAATTCGTATGTTGCATGATGAACCTTGGCAAATGAGGGATAAAGAAGGGGGCGGAGAAGCTGATTGTCTGAACCGAAGGAACTTTAGCGTAAAAAATATCGAGTCATTTACTGTACTGTATTACTGACCGCAACCCAATTTACAGAGGTGTAAAGCTAACCCAGGCTTACTGTACCTATTTATGACAATGTGATAAATAAATTTACTTTATGACAATAGATTTCATGCAGGTTGACATGCGAAACCTCATATCAAAGTTATGAACAAAACTAAAATCATTTATCATTATCCTTAAATCCATTTGCAAAAATATTTTTACATGCCATCTAAAGTAAAGGTGTATCAACATTGAGTTCAAATTATTACGATTATTTCGGTTTATATATAATTAAATTGTTAAACCATCTTTTCAAGTATAAAAGTATGTGTATTTAAAAATTGAACTGAAGAAGCATGCTTAAATTCATGTAGACGAGTCACCAAGGAAGAAATCTCATCGGAACAATTGCCATGAAAATATTTGTAGAAAAGTAAGAGGGAAGCACACCACGGCGGTGGGAAAGTGACTAAGACCGAGATGCTATGCCAGGGTCAATGACATTACTGACCTTTCTTTGAATTTTGTCAAGAATCTCGAGATATATAACAGGAGCACCAGATCTGATATGGCATCAATATTCAATGCACGGACGAATGGTAGATTTATAAATGTGCAAGATGGATTCAGGCGAAATTTATCTGGCACAAGACAGTGAACCAACTTTTCTAGCAATATAATCACTCTGTTTAATGGAAAAGGCGAGCCCCAAAAGGCGCAATGAATTTCTCTCTTGGAGGATAGCATCAGCCATACTGATAGGCAAAATAAAGGTTCTCTATGGTGCTTAAAAGAAAGCAGGTTTGTTTTTGGATTTATAAGCTATCCCTTGCCCCAGTTAAACACTGATTGGAGGTAATTTTTTAGAGTAGTTGCCAGTTTTATTTTATCGGACCTGCCAGACTTTCTACTAAGACTGGAGTAAATAGTTGTGTCATCAACATAAATACCGACTTTGGAACTTATGAGATCAGGAAGTTCGTTGATGATGATAAGAAACAACGTAGATCCAAGGATATAGCCCTGTAGATCCCCGCATTGATGTGAAGCGTGGCTGGTTAACACGATCTTCATTACCGATTTGAGTTTGTGGGGGAAGGTCAGCATGGCAAATCCTGTCAAACGGCTTCGAGATATCGAAAGCGACAGCCTCTGAGCTTCGGCGTTATCTAAAGCCTGATAGAGAAATTCAAATTTCTAAATAGATTCCCGATGAACAGTCACCGACCACATCTAAAAGTTTCATGCGTTTTCATGCAATCTTCAGGGAGCCGGCAACTGTTATTTGTGGACATGGGCATTTTATACCCGCTCGGCATGTTCAAGATGTTACAATGAGGGTAGCTGATGTGTATATACATGCACCCACCAACTAAACTAACAGAGGTGGGGAAAAGCCCATACTGCCAAGATGGAAATACTGAAGAATCACTATAACCTGGGGAAAGAAAAAACAAAATACACACACGCGAGTGCGCGCGCGCACACACACACACACACACACACACATACACACACATATATATATATATATATATAGATATATATATATTTAATATAAGAGATTATGCAAATAAGAATATATTATCAGAATATATATGGGAACTGTAGGATCATAGGAGGAGTGACCAGTTATCGTGAAAGTGAAACACTCTAAACGTAAGTTATTTCTGTTGTATCGATAACGTCAGCCGACATATAAGTGCTTTGTGATTCAAATCCCAACTGATCTTGTAATTTTCGGAACAAGATTAATGGTACCTTAGATAAGCAGTACTAAACACCAAACGTGATTTGCCAAACATCGGTGGGCAGCAGAAATGTTCCAGAAGAAAATGTTCCATATTGGGGCGACAAACCCAACAAGAAAAGTTACCATGCAAGAAAAGTTACCATGCAAGAAAAGTTACAGGTTGAATTGAGATTGGTATCACTCGTACAAAGCACTTTTCAGTTGTGCTTTTTGTTTTCTGTGTTGACGCTATCCACACAACAGTAACTTATTTCTAGGATATTTCTGTTAAATCATTTGTGAAACTTGCTAATTTTTCTTACTTTGCTCTTTATCGCTTTGATGAATAGGTAGAGTTAAAACTAGATTCTTTGTATTTTTATATTATTTTTCGTCATGACAGTCTGTTGCATAGATACTGTAAACAGGAAAGTGATTATGAGCATCATAAATAGACGTTTCAGTGTACTCCTTTTTATATAGGAACGATAAATCTATTTTTCAAGATTCAGAGTAACGTTTAAAGGAAAAAAGCAATTTACATCAAATCAAATCTTCCTTCGATTTACGGGATATCGACGCGGAATGTGGAACCGGCGGCCGAGATCTAGCAAGCAGAATTCTTGCGTAGTCTTTTGCATTTACTTTCGCACAAATTCTCATGTGAAAATATATAAATCCATATCTTATCTCCCATCAACTATGGGTTAGACAGCAGTGTAGGCAATACTCTCTAGCATTGGTTGGCAATCAGAAGGAAAACTATGAATTACAAACGATGGCAAAGGGAGACTACTCCAACATCTTTTCCACGAATGCAGGTAAATTCAGTTATAATTGTCTCCGTCCTAACCGGACGTGACATTAAAATAATTGTTACATTTGGTTTTTCTTTTCCTTTAAAACTTTTCGCTTAGATCTTAGGAATTGGTATGTGTATTGTATGTTTTTTTAAACCATTGTTATACAACTTTAATCAAAATCTCTTCCTGATTCACAAATTAATTAACAAAATAAAAATGTCGGCTTTTCACTAAGAAAGCAAAACGCAAAATAAAAAATAGTTTTCTGTGCATAGGTCCCGAGCATGTCATCACATCACACAAAACAAATCCTTGCAAAAATCTAAAATAAAATAACCAATCACGAACGTTGCCACCAAAAAGAAAAAAAAAGAATTGACCTGGGAGCCAGCACTTGTTAAACCACAGATATAAAAAACGGTACTCCTCGCCGACAACAGACAGTTCGGCTCAATACTTCGACCTTTTCATAGAACCGCCATCCCATCTACACACATCACCTGTGTCGATTTTGAACCCTGAAGATAGATGGATCGACCTCACCAACGATCCCCCACCACAATCTTGCTACCACGTGGTTTCACTAAGCCACTCCAAGTTTCTCTCCTGAAATTAATCGTAACCTCCGTCAACCACCGACCTGCTACCCGCATCCGACCTTACCTGTCACTTAATCAGTTCCTTTACCAACGGCAACTAAAGAACCGCATATCAACAATTTTGTCGCCCTTTCACACAATTATGTATATATTCTGAAAATTGGTCAATGCATGCTGTTGAAACTTTAATCGTTGTTTGTTATTTTCTTTGTAACCATACGCTCGTTATAACACCATCTACCATTGACTGAGTTGAACGATCATAGCTCTCAACAGCTTCCTTTGCTTTTAATGTCTTTAAATTGTGAATTGCTATGACCGATCTTGAGAAATGTATAAGGGTAATAATCCTGTTTTCCTTTCCTAGACTAGTTGCCACAGGCTAGATATCCCAGTTAATTCTACAGGAAGAGATGGATTCCTATCTTTTCCGAGAGCATTAGTGCGGAGTAAACGGCTTAGCATTTTCATTTTCCGTACAGTCAGTCGCTTCACCACTTGTACATCCTCGTATTATACTTACGATAAAAAAACAGCTGTTTATACTGATTTAATGATATTTAAATTACAATTTAATATTGTATTTATACTGATTTACAATAAAATCCTATTATTCAAAAACGTATGTCACTTTATTCTTTTTCAGACTGAGGAAAAGGAGGGCCTATACACGTGCACAAAGCACGGCAAAGATAAGAAACAGAACGGGACGATTGGTTCAATCGCAGCCCAGCGCGAAAAACACCCTCGCTCCCTCTACGACGTGGGCAGGGTACGACACCGGCGTTATACCAAGAGCGATATAGACACTACGGATACTGCCGAAGTTGCCAACGAGGGCGAGGTCACGTGGCTCAGGGAGGAGGAAATAATTCCAGAAACACCCGCGCCGCAACCGGAAGTCTCGCGTAAATCTCCAGAATGTGAGAATAACAACCACTTCCCGCGTCAGTTGTCGGTGAAGACGCAGAACGAAAAGAACGTGGACTTTGAGTGCAAGCAGACTGATGAAAAATGGCCCTGTGCTGTCTACCAGGCACTGCTCTCTCGCAAAATTGTTGTCGCTGAGTGGCAAAGGATAGCCTGCGTCATAGATCGGTTTTTATTCTGGTTTTATTTCATTTCAACCATTGTAGCTTACGTCGTAATCCTTGTTATTATTCCAGGTCAGCGCCGAGACGCGCGTGAAGAAGCGAAGCGAGTGAGGCAAAACTCCATTTTCAACACGACTATTATATGAGAGACAAACCTGTGTATGACACGCGTATGACAACATTCGCCCTCATATACACATACATTAGAAACGCGCATACATTGAATAGCAGATACAGAAATATAGTTACACAAAGGTACAGGTGCACTGAAATACTTACAGAATTATGTGTGTATATATTGCAAAGTCTATGTGCATAAACATCATAGTAAAAAAGTTTATAATTAATAAATATTTAATATAATATCTTGTCTAGTATAATGCAATAGTTCATTCCTATAACCGGCAAAGAAGTTATTACGATTCGCTCGTCTAATAAAAGGTTTAATTTTTAATCAAAAGCGAGCAAATTCTTTATTATATTTTTAGAAGCATTGGGGTTTGAGATACGATTTATTTTGGGAAAGTAACACCAGAAATCTATTGGAAATAGTGCAATCAATAGGCATCTATATTTAAAATATACTAATCACAACAGGGAAAATTAATATGGTTTAGTTTTAAAAATAAATGAAAGAAATATGACATCTGAAAAGTTTCCTGTGGATAGTAATATGAAAAATATATCGTGTGAGACGAGAAGAAATAAGAATGAACATAACACGGGTTTATATAAAGTAATGTTCCTGGCGGCTAAATTTTGTTTTGTAACTCATTCATATATTATAAAATGGAGCTTTGTGTGTACAGCTCATTTTAAAAATAATGCAACCAAATGCGGAACAAATCACCAGCAAAATGCTTGAAAATATGATTTTTAATGAATAGCACAGAGAAACGAAAAGCAAAATATGGATAACAAAATTTACGGACGATTTGAAGTTCTTAACTAATAATAATAATAATAATAATAATAATAATAATAATAATAAGAAGAAGAAGAAGAAGAAGAAGAAGAAGAAGAAGAAGAAGAAGAAGAAGAAGAACTTTACTTTTGCAGTATTTTAATATGAGTTAAAAACTAAAAGTGAGAAAAACTGAAAACTTTATTTTGTGTTAAATTAAACAGTTCTTTTTTATTTCTTATTGAAAATGTTTCCTTTTACTAAGAAATGTAACTTTTCATAGTGGTAGTGTTAGGAAAACAGGAATTAATTTTGAAATCAATCCAATCGTAAATAATTGTATTAATAACAATGATAGTCGAATCCTCTAATGAAAGTCTCTTAATTCATATTTACAATATTGAATCAGTTGTTTTTTGTTGTTTTTTTATTATGATAGTACGTTAATTTGAAGGAAATGAAAAACTGTGAATCTGATTGGTGAATATTTTATGACAAAGAACTTTCATCGTTTGCGTAATAATTAAAATTGTTTTACATGAACTAACGGCAATGTATTCTTTGAAAATATTTTCGTGATTTCTGTGCTGACAAAGAAAAACATAGCATTTAGCTGAGTGACCTGCTTCAAACATTAACTTGAAATAAGGAGAAAGCAAAGGCAAAGGGTTTTAAATAGAATGATTGAAAACAGAAGTGATTTTGAAGACTAAACTTAATTTGAAACGGCGACAAATGCAAAAAGAATATACATATGCATATAAGGAAGATAAAAATAGAGAAAGATAAAAATGAAACTACGTTGACTGAAAGGAATTTACTTGGAGTAAAACTGTTCGTTTATCACTCGATTTCCTAAAAGCGGATATTTTTTGTATATTTATTGTAGCGATGCTTGTCTCAGCAACTCACTAGTATACATGAAGACAAACAATTTTTTTTTTTTTTTTTTTTTGTAAAATATCCTTTCCTTCTCTTTTTGGGTAGGAAGACGGTAAAATTCATGTTTAAAATGATATTTCCGGAGTTCAAGAAAGAAGTTATCACTAAATATATATATATATATATATATATATATATATATATATATATATATATATATATATATATATATATATATATAAGATCAAAGTCATTAATTCAGAAAAACCTTCAGTATTAAAAAGAAAGATATATTAATCAATTCAGCAATAAACTCTTGTTATTCGGCGACTTCTGATTTATTTTATTTCTACAATCATAGATAACAAAAGCAAACATCAAAATAACCAGCAATGGGATTTGAATCAATGGTTTAACTTTCGAAACTGAGTCTCAAATACATCCAAGACTTCCACTTAACAATTTTTCAGAAACATTATATCGTTTTGTTAATTTAAGTAATTCAGGCTTGACAAGTTCCTGTAATTATTAAACGTAAATTTCTAAAATAGGATTAATTCCAGATTGAAATGTTTTAAGTTTTATCTACTGGGCAATAATTTTGCCTGTCATTGTAAGGTGTCTGGAAAAAAAATGATAAACTACACAAAAACCGAAATTAATTTACATTGAAAATTTAAGGTACAATAAACAGACGAAAATTCCTGAGAATTTTTAACGATTTGCACATCATCCGGTGACAGCCATCATGTATCCGATCGTAGTTTTAAATAATCCCTCCAATGGCAAACATATCACAAATTAGTTTTCATTCACACACACACACACACACACACACACACACACACACATATATATATATAACTCTGTGTGTGTGTGTATGCGCGCGCGCGTGTATGTTATAATATCTCGTTATCAACCTGATCTTCCGGCAAATTGACTTCATATCTACCAATGTTTACGAGGTTCAATATGAAACTGATTA
>OZ038513.1:20331487-20772487 GCA_964036315.1 Acanthosepion esculentum
TGACGAAACAATATATATAAAATGAAAAATATGTGAAATATGGAGAACAAACATGGATGTATAAAAATCTATTTTCCCATTTAATGCATGTTTAGTGAAGAAGATAGCAACCTGTGAGCTGGCAATTTAACTCTTTCAACTCCTCGATTCTTCTGTCAAGTAAAACTTTTTTTTTGTAGTGTTCAGAAACTCCATCAATAGAAACTATAAGATCTTCATTTTAATATAGTAATTCACAAGTAGCTGCTCTAAAGTTTCTTACATTGCTGGTAGACTTCAGTGCATTTATCTCCCTTGAACACGTTCAGCTTGAAACGCATGTATCTTCCCTCACTGCTTTTTTGGTATAAAAACATGAAAAAGCCTATAGGATTATCGGCCATTTTAGAATAAAAGTGCTTCAGTAAAGTACAGAACGCCTACGTTTGTATCTAGAAATACAGTAAATGGATTTTAATAGAATTATTGCAATTACATTTTTCTTGGAATAAGTTTTGTTGTTAGAATGAAATAGAAAAATTGTAAAATAATAGAGGAAAATTTAACGTGAAATTATTTTAAAACTTACCGAATAAATATGACTTAATGAATATTTTAACACTAAAACAGGCAAGAAAAAATGAACCAAAATATTTTCCAACACTAGTCGCAAAATCAGACATATCATTTAATCCTTGAAAATTTGTTGAAAATCATACATTTTTGGTCTTTCTTTGTGCAAAGAAAATTTAGGACAATTGAGTTTTCCAGTACTTCAAGCAAGAAGGCTAACATCAGCCAAAATGCATGGCGTTACATGCACATCAAGAACTGTAAAATTACATAACTACGGAATAAAAAAATCACTGTTTCTAAATTCTGATTTTCAACGAATTCTCAGACAATAAAGGATTTGTCTGATATGACACTTTGTCTTGAAAAGAAACTATGAATTAATTGACAATCAAACTATTTCTACTGAAAGAGAAGATAATATTTTTTTTTAGTTTTCATCTACAAACATTTTACTTTGTATTAAATAGCTTGACTTTTGTTTTTCGCTCCATATCACAATTTTGACAACATCTCTGATCCGTTTTTATTGCCATTGCGTAAACACTAGACACAAAACTGTTTTAACAGCAAACTATGTCTTTATTGAAACTTTTTTCGGCTTCATTTTCGATTTAGCCTGATCTTGATAGATAGAATGAATAATGACTACAAGTCGCCAGTTTCGACGTAGGCATCAGCATGATGGATACAATGATAAATTGTTTTGTTATTCGAAACTGGATCAAGTTGATCGAATTCTACATCCTTTTAACTTATTTCTTTACTTCTGTACAACTATTTGTTTTGACTCAATTAAAAAGAAATATTTGAAATAACCAAATGTTGTTGGGCATTTTCTTTCCTTTCGTCAAGAATCAGCAACAAACTGATGACGCTTCAAGGACAATCTTAAATACAATTTAAATTCTGCAAACATCCCTATAGAGGAGTTTGAACTTGCTGTTAAAAACCGAGCAAACTGGAGAAACACCTGCCACCAAGGTAAACTAACTTTGAAAAGAATCGTCTCAACCATCTGAGATAATTAAGAACCAACACTAAATCTTAGGCTAATACCCATATGACGGTAAACCCTTCAGAATGTCCCTCGTGTGAACTTGTTTGCAAATACTGTGCAGGATTATTGTCTCATACGAAACATAAACATAAAAACTGAACTGAAAGACACTCATATGTCGAAAACGACGAGAGAGTTTATCATATATATATATATATATATATATGTGTGTGTGTGTGCGTGTGTGTGTGTATGTGTGTGTGTGTGTGTGTGTGTGCGTGTGTGTGTGTTTAATATATATAGGATGCAACTGATAATCGAGAAAAATTCTAATGAAAAACATATTTAATAGGATAAGTCAATCCCGTGATCCATTTGTTCAACTTCAAAAAACAGAAGAAAAACATTTTTCAATAAAATGGCCCTTGACTTCAATGATGGCTTTAACGAAGCTTCGGAAACAACTGCATAACTGAATCAGGTCGTTCCTGTTAAAATTTTCGTCGTATGATAGAATTCTTGGTATTGTGAAGCTGCTTGTTGGTCTTTTTGTCGACAACGCCATCGAGGTCCAGGGATTTCACATCAGGGGAGAGAGAAAGCCACATTTTTACATGTTACAAAATTCTCCTATTCAGTTACTCATTAGTTACGTGTGCCATGTAAGATAGAGCATGTAAAAATTATTTAACATGAAATGACTGGATAGGGGATGAACCCGATAACGAACTAAAAAGAAACCAAAACATTCAAATTAAAATAAAATGATGTTAGTAAGACCCGTCTACCCCACAGAAAAATAAGAGCGGGCGTTGTAGTCTGTCAATGAGCAGAATCAAGAAACTCGCTCGCCAAAGGCAGAGGAGGAGCAAAGCAAATTACGGAGTGGTAAAATATCAAGGGCTGATTCAGCCAAGTTAAAATGGGGACAAAAACAGGGGAGGTTGGGAAGGTTGACAATGATCATAACAAAAGCGAATGCCAGGGACAGGTCGGGAATACTCAACACTCACATTAACTAGGTGAACAAAACGTCTAGCTTAACCAGGGAAGGAATCCGTCAAATCCCCTTTGTGTCTATAGGGGTCGAAAAAAAGATTGGCCTGAAAGGTCACTGGACCGAGAAGTAGCATGAAAGGCCTTTCAGCACTCGGTGAAGAATTCAGACTGATTCTGAGGTTTACATCGGCGCTCAACCGCGGATTGGAAAGGAGTAACGGTAAAGCTAGGGAAGGCGTCCTAACACTCCTCGACAACAGCAAATCTTCTGTCAACGGGTGGCGTAGGAAAACCAATCTCTAGGCGAGTCGATGTTTCACCAGGAGAGGTATTACCTACCCCTCCGGTCCCAACAGAATCTTGGCAACTGACTGCACACACTCCATCATGATCTTGTCTCAAGTCTTTTTTCAACAGCGCAATCACACCCCGGAGATTTGTCACTTCAAACCTTCTTCAATGTGATGTGGACTTTGCCCTCTGTGATCTCACCTCGCAGCCAACCGCTTCAGTCGACGATAGCTAACTCTTGATCACAGTTCTGGAAATGCTGCCGAAATGCCACGCGCATGTTGTTGGTATCCCGCGGGTATCGACCTGCTGAATGTAACGTTCGGAACCTCCATGAGCAATTCTGCGCCCATATTCACGGCTTTGTTAGACATCTTGTTTAACCTATGTTTAACTAACTAACCCTGGTAGTGCTCGCTAGCGGTTTCTCCAGGGCTTGCCTAGTTAGGCCTATCTCTAGGGAACCCCCGACCTATTCCCTGGCCAGACTTTACCGTCTTAGCCTTATCTAGGGCGAGTCGTTGGCTAACTTCGATGGTGAAAGACCTAATCCTATTCTTAAGCCTCTCCCAACATTTATTCTCAATAACCACCCCCACTAATTACCGCCGCAATAACGTAATCAGCTGTTGCCTAAAGTCCCTCTTGTCCAATAAGGATAAGTTGAATTTCCAGTGTCCAGCCATTCTAGGCATAGAGTCTAACGCCATCCGGGCACAAAGATTGTGGTCCGAACAGGAACGTGGGACAATCTAACAGATCTAATTCGACCCTTGTCAATAACATTTTATCCAGATAGCTGACCACCTGAGTAGACAGCAACATAACAGCCCACATCCACATCCACAGGTGATCGAACCGGTATCTATCGACGCAACTAAACTCTCCAATCAAATAGACAAGGCTACGATCACACAACTTTCCGCCAGCTCCCTACCCCCTATCTAACTTGGGCTGCCCTTGCCGATCCTTCTGAGTCGACTACTGCTGAACAGGATGCAATACAGTAAGCTGCTGAGTCTGTTACTTCTCCGCACTCTTCTGCTACTGCTGAAGCTGCTGCTGCTACTGGGTGTGGTGCTTTTGGGTATTCCGCCACTAATCTTTTGTTCTTGACGTCCATTATCAACAGAGAGATTGTCCTTGTTGCCACCGCCTCCATGGCTCGTTACCCGATATAAATTCCTTGTAATACTTCTTCATGTCTGCAAAATGCTATGCATCTTTCATTATTAGAGGCCCACGACGACTTGGCTGGTGACTTGGCTGGTGAGGTAAGTTTCACCTGCTCATCCGGCTGCTCGGGTGAATCCGCCATTTTGGCCGCTCACCCACTCACTCGCTGCAGTATGCCAAAACATTAAAAAGGTCCAACTAAAAAAAAACGCTGGAAAAATGAGCCGAAAACAGTTAAGAAAAATCAAGTTCGAAACGATATCCCGATCTCTGGGAAACAAAAGATAATGCCAACAAGTCAAAGTTACACGAAGAGCAAAGAACAATCAACCAATCAGTAGTCAACTTCTTGAGAAATTCTACTCAAATCTTCAACTACTCCTAAAATTATATTTATTATATATAGAAAATGTGGCACAAGACCAAAAGGGAAGATTGGAAAGGCTTGGTCATCAATATGTCTTATCCCAAACCTAACTAGCCCCAATCACTGATCCAAACAAACTATACAATATTACACTAAAACACCATACCATTACCATTCTTACTACAGCTACCATGAAACCTCAAAGTCTCTATGAAATCCTAACTATTCCCCATATGTACAATTTGTCTGTTATTCAATTTAATGAAGGCATAAAGTATAAATGTCAAACACAAAATTTAACAACATTGTAAAATGGAAAATTGAATGACAACAACAGGTTTTCTTGACCTCGATTATGGTAAGTATTATTGTTGAAACCCACTCGTTTTATCAATCATATGACTTGTTGTTCTTGTTGTTCTTCTTCTTCTTCATCTTCTTCTTCTTCTTCTTGCCTGATCTCTTCAGGGCATAGGCGATTATGGTTCTCCAGAGCAATTTTCTCCATTTGCATGGTGAATGGATGGCGAAACGAGGGGCACGGTAAGAGTGCTACCAGTTACTTTTTTTCCTCATCTGTTGGAAGATTGTCCAACATTCATTATCATATAAGAGTATGGATATTACATAGCAATCCAGCACTATTTGCTTTGATTTTTCCCGAGCTTTTAGGATGCTTGTTTCGCTAGTCTAATGCGTGTTCGGATCTCGGTGTCACATTTTCCATTCTCTGTTAAAACGCTTCCCAGATATTTGAGCTTCGGCATCTGCTAGATGTTTATATCTCCAATTAGTAAATCGCATGTACATCAAAACCATCATATATATCTGCGCTTGTGTATAGGCAAACATATTCGTAAGAAGGCATAAATAAATTTCCTTTTTCGCTCTAGCCAGTCGACAAATACCTTGATTGTTGGCGGGGAAGAGACTTCTTGAGCAAACCACTCTTACCTTACTGCCCGTAACAACACAAGCTTATTTCAAGCTTTAATGAGAAAAGAAATATATTTTTTACAGTGGTGTTCACACTGTACAAGGCCCTGTGGCCAGTCGAAGTAGACGGTTACAGAGTAAAAGGTACAGCTTATGTGGATATGTTCGGAAGGTAAAGATTAACCCTAGACTTGAACAGGTTAAGATTGTAATGATCGGGAAATCAGTCACTTGGGAGTCGGTTCCCCAAGGCAGCGGTTCGGGGAAAGACGCTGCTCCAGTGAGCACTTCACCAGAAGTAGGGTATGAAGCGAATGAGGGTGGTTCGCTACAATGTACGTGGCATGGTGGGACATAGATGTAAAAGGTTAGGACTGGTGGAACTAAAGAGTGTAGTGCATCAGAACACTCGCCATGGAAAATAGCGATAGAGCAATGAGAGACTTGCTACATCTCGTCTGTGAGAGAAGGGTTGCTGAGTGGAAAAATATCGTCGCCTACAAGGACGCGGAGACGCATTTGAATTGTAATGTTAAAAGTGAGATAAACACTATGCTGTAGTAAAAGATAATAAAATGACAATAATATTTTCATTTGCAATACTTTGAATAGATTGAAATCTTTGATTTAATACGATATTCACACGGAATAAATTCCTAATTATGGCAAAATTACCGTGAAAAATTATAAAATAAAGATTATTAAAACTATAGGCCTTGAAAATATCTTATTATCATCATCATCATCATCATCATCATCATCATCTTCATCATTATCAATATTATTACAACTGCTGTTAACAGTTGATTTTTGTTTTTTGTTTTGTTTTATTTTGTTTTTGTGTAGTGATGATTTCCAATTTCTTCAAGGAAAGATTAGAACCAAATTTTTCGTAAAGTTGAACCAAATCTATGTATGGTCATGTAAATGACAGATGTGTTTTAAATTTCCTTGAAGAGGATATATCAGCCAACAGCGAGCAGAATCATTATGAAACAACACACATAGTGTAATAAATATTTGTACATTGCTTTTAAAAACTGTCACATAAAACGTTGTATTTTCAGTTTACTAATAATTTTATTAATAGAAAACAGTGATACGACATTGAACAAAATAATCGTATGAAAGCAACAACAGTTAACAACTGGACGATTGTTCATATCTTGCTACGAGAAATATGAATAGCCCAACAATATTATTAAGCATTTTTGTAAATTGTCCGAACGTATATCAAGAATGTTTTATGTGGTTTCATTTCATCCATTTAAAAACGAATTCTCGAAATAGAAGTAAAGATGATACAATTTTAAAGATTATATTTTAACATTATAATTAACATTGATATTATAATATCACCAAATTGATATTGCAATACTAAATGTAATGCTGAGGATAATATCAATAACAATGGCACAACGTCACATATTTCATTACTACAATATAAATAACGCACAATATTAGAAACTGACAATTGTCAAGTTGATTACATCAATATTATAACTAACGGAATATATTTGTATTAACATTGATAAATAATATTAAATAAACATTGGTTATAAAACCATTTTTATTCAGTCGGTTTTATTAACTTAATTTCAACATCGACGATAATGCCAAAATCACTTTCAAAATAATGATTACATTAAAAGCACTAATGAATTATTATTTTGATGCCGACTAGAATTATTTAATTGCAATCAATGCAAAAGAGAATAACATGTCTGCCTGACATTGATTACAATTAAAACAAAAATTATATTACTACCAAATTAAACTATTTTTTTTATTTATGGAAGCATTTGTCAGTCAACGCTTTTATATTCAATGAAGATACTGCCCATAATTTTTTAATATAATAATTAAAGATAATCCCATTAATAACTACAATATTAGCAATATTATTAATTATTAGTTGAAATATTTTTGCGGTGTCAGCATTGTTACTAATATTATCATGATTATCGTAATAATAATAATTATTATTATTACATTTATAACTTTCAGAAAGATTATCTACTTCCGATTAATAGAAAAAACAATGATTTGAGTTTCGTCATGTTAAAATAATTGGAATAAATTTCCAAACAGTTTCGATTTTTTGTGACGATTGTGTGTCAATCTTTATGCACATTTTCGTTCTTTTTCTTCATTTTTAATGTATTATGTACGTTAATCTTGTTGTGTTGATTTTTATGTATTTATTGGTAAAATAATCGTACTGAACCCTTATCGTCCATCGTTCCAAAGTTGCAATGCATTTTACTTGATGTGTACGGCATGTAGGTGAGAGAATCCATAGTGGTAGCACGCACAAGAACGTCGCCGTTCGAGTGAAACACAAAGGTGACAAAATTTAGCACAAACTTGTGGTAGCCGCGGTAACTAGTCAGTTGACGACTCATAGAAACTTCAAGGAATTTTTCTGATTCCATGACATCATAATCTGGAAAATAAAGTTTTAAAAACAACTTTAAAAGTCAAACTAAAAATTTATAAATGTAAAACATTTTACAGGGGAAAAACAACGTCGATTCAAATATTTTCTTCTCATGCTAACTTGTCAAAAATACAAAATTTTAATTGTCATATCATAACAGATTGGCAATACAACTCTAGAAAAACTATCCTGCGTAAATGCTGCATTTTACTGCATCGACTGAAGCATTTAAACAGAAGAAAGGCAAAATTAAAAAGAATTCAAGACACTGTGTCATTTTTAGATAAGCTGAGATGGGATTTTATAAAATGTTAATTCAAACACGCAAATCGGCTCGACCTACGGAGAGGGTTGTGGTTTCACCTGGTATTTCTGAGAAGGAACAAAAGCACCAATGCCGAAGAAATCTCTGTAGTACATTTCGCAATAGGAAGGTTAAGAATCTCAATCCAAGTGACATCATGAAGAAAGTCACGAAATGAAACCCAATCAGTATGCTGGTAACAGAAAGAAGTCTTGTGAATAGGAGGATGTTGCTTTCTAATAGACAACACAAAAGAAATATCAAGAGAAACCACTCCATGATTTAAATTGTCAAGAGATCAAAGTTGTAATGCTCAACAAGAGGAGAAAGGAGGTAACGAATAAATCAAGTAAAGAAGAATATTGACCAGATTTATTAGGAAAACTTGGAAGGAAATCCACTATTCTTTTATTTTGTATAACAGACAAAATTGTTGAAGAAATAATGACGCACACATTGATATAAATGAAATTACAATCAAGAATATTAACGTTTTTATTTGTTATTTAATTTGCCCTATTTTATTTTAAATGAAAAAAATATTTATGTTAGCAACAATCTTAAATTAATTAATCTGATTAAAACAGCTTCAGTTGCATCTTTAACTAATTAAAATTTTTCAGATTTAAATCTTTCATAAATTTTCTGAAGTATTACAAAGATTAAATTGTGAAGCAAAAGTGCATTTATGTAAATGTAATCACAACGGCGTCATTCTTTCTCAGTGACTCACTGACTCTCACAAGCTATATATATGCATTCTGTCTATATATATATATATATATATATATATATATATATATATATATATATATATATATATATATATATATACTTTGCCAATTTGTCTGTCGCCATAAAACACACACAAATATATATATATATATATATATATACTAGGGATGCTAAAAAAAACCTTCTAAAACCCTTACTCCATAATAATTAGGTGGTTATCCTTTCTTGATAGATTACAGAATGTCATGCATACATTCAAAATTTCTATACAGAAATGATCCAGCTAATTAATTTCATTAATGAAAAGGTAAAAGTATTTTAAGCAGTACAATGGCGCTTAAGTCTCTTCAAATTACGTTGGAACCTTAAATACTTAGTCAAGCGTTACTCCCTCTTTTCAAAACAGTCTCCAAAGGCGCCTTTCTGGATTGCTATTACCTAATCGCGTCCATGATCTGAAATCACTTCTCTTTCAACGACGATTTTATCTTCGAAAAAGCCCAATTTTGTAAATCCAAATATGGTTTCGTGGGTGGGTAGGGGTGAGAGACGAAGATGATACGACATTCTGCTAAAAAATAGAAATTTTTTTAACAAAAAGTCTTGCACGAAATATGAAGGCCTTCGAGATATTAAAAATTTCCGAGTATTCCCGGAATGACGAGTTACTTTCCTCGAGTTACTTTCCCTCGAGTTCCTTCGAATTTTCGCACTGATAATCGTCAATTCCTTTCATTTGCAATCTGCACGTGTTCAACATTTTCACGTTTTGCTTTGTGAAAACCTTCCAGAATGTGAATCGATTCTAACTTTCCAAATTTTTTAACAGAAATTTTATACTTAGCTTCCAAATGAATCTGCATATTTTTATCTGCGCTTCGTTCATTTAATGTACGCATACGCATGAAATAAGCTTCTTGCTGATTTATTATCAAATTGCACCAAAAGCCGAGCCACCGGTTCTTAAGATATTCAAAATTGTCATATAGACTCCGTGTTTTGCTTGTTGGTTACAAAGCTTTACTAAAGATAATTCTTTGTGTGCATATTCTTGGGAATATAAAATTATATATTTTTATATAAAAAAGTTCTTCCTCGGTAGTATAGTTAAGAATATCCATATTTCTTTTTCGTTTAGATCTTATGGTTTGATTCAAGTACTTCTTACAATATCTTGTATCCATCAACTCTCTCATATAACAAAAAGAAAAGAAAATTAATCTCTGAAAGTGCCTCTTTCCTCAGGTAAATTTATCTTCAAGTGAGATTTATGAAACAGATTTTGAAATGAAAATGATATCAGTAATTTCCGTATCTCCATTTCAGTTGATGTTTGTATAACTAACAATTTGTGTTCTGAAAACTATAAAAAAAAAACGACACCAATTAAGTAAGCTGGTAAGCTGTATTTATTTTTCATTTTCTCTTTTCACTTGATACACCTTCAAAGAAAGCACACTGACACGAGAATTACGTATTGCACTTACGGGGATGCTGTCTGTCATGCTTCCATTGACAGATTGATTGATGTGTTTCATTCAACTGAAGGCTAATCTGAAGTGTTAATGCGAACGCCTTTGTATAAATGACGCTTACACAATGTTTCACATTATTTTCTCAAAGAAGAGTGTTTTGAAGAACATCTCGAGGTTGTTGTCATATGATATAATTTTGTTAAAGCAAGTTAAGTAGAGATTTTGAAAATGGTAATCGGCAAAATGGGTTCAGTTTCTGCTTCTCGTCCTGGTCTTCCTTTTGCATCAATGATTTTCAGAAACTGAAACATTCTAAAATGTGACGTTCATTTTAACTATAGTTCTGTTCACTGGCCAACGCAGATGATTGACATTTTTCTCAGGTATGAGTTGTACAATTAACAAAACGAAAACCAAATTTTTTTTCAACAAAAATCAAAATATTTTCGTTGGATATTAGTTCATTTTTTTATATTTTCAAATTAACGGAATTTATAAAACATCAAAGAATCGCTAATTTATTCGTCTTCTTAAGTCTTACTTGATGAAATGCGATACAGTAAAAAATATATAAAAGTAAAACATATGACAATTCTTGAAAACTGTCAATTCTCCATATCGTTTTCAAGAAGGACATGCTATCAATTGTGGTACTGAAGACCAAGAATCTTATGCCAAAAGTTTTGTATGTCTTTCTAAGAATATTGGCATTAAATGAATAATAGTAATCGATCGAAATTTAAAATGCGTGAAATCCACGAATCAACCATAATTGAAATAGAGATTAAATCTGACTCGATTATGAGAATAAGAATTTTAATGTTTTCAAACAGTTTTCCCTATTTGCTTCGAAATAAATTGTTTATATAAAACCTTTCTTTCTTTAAGATTTAAATTCAAATGAATTAAAATATCTTATCTTAAGGATTGCCTACATAGCAAGTAGAAAATATTACACCAACTAAAATAGAGAAAATATTAGTTCGCTTATGTTAACAAACGCCATCAATGTTTTCCATTTACAGATAGCATGAGATTAATTTCCTCATCAAGCATCAAGGTGAGTTCCCCAATTCCTAACAAATATCGTCTCTCTAAATTCATAATTCTGTTTCGGATCGAGCATTTAATTTTAAGTCAGAAAAACATATATGATTTATATCTTTTTACTAACTTTGTATTTCGACGACTTTCTGTATCGATCGATGACGACCCCCCTTCGACTTGACATTTCATTCAAATTTCCTTTTATAAACGCGTACGATAGTAGCTCTGCTCAATACGCTAGTAGGTAACAAACAAGTGTTGTAATTGTTGTAACACTTGAATATTTTTTCTTTTAGATTCTGAGATATGTTTTTCTTTCGTAGTTCGTCTTATTTTTAGCGGATAGGTATTAGATTGAACAATAATATCGCCATGAAAAGCAAAAAAATGAAAAATTACTCAACATTAATTATCAAATCCTTCATCTCAGAATCCCTTCAGGGATTCGAAATTCAAATCTATGCAGACTCGCCATCTTTATTCTGATTTCACGCTAGTTTATTCAATGTACGTAACTGATGATGTTGTATTAGATAAAAATGAAGAAGAAATAAAAAAAAAAAAAATAAACCATACAAATCCTCTTTCGAATACATGTACTTGTGTGTGTGTGTGTGTGTGTGTGTGTGTGTGTGTGTGTGTGTGTGTGTGTGTGTGTGTGTGTGTGTGTGTGTTATAATAGTTTACAAATCATTTTAATATATAACAATGAAGTTAATGCATTTGGTTTCCTGATTCTTTTTCTTTCTCGGCACTTATTACAATTCAGTTTTATCTGAAATCTTCAACGCCCTAGTTTAAGAAGTAAAGATACAAGAACCTCATTAAAATTTAAGGACTACTAAATTGATTTGAGGTCAAATTGCATGACCTGACGTTTCTTTTCGCCTTCACCATTGCCTTACACATGAATTGTTCTTCTTTCTTCGCTGCAATGTTTTATTTCATTTGACCATTAATATCATTTTAAAAGAAAACATTTATTGCGTAGAAACAATTATAACTTTCCAATATTATGCATCCTTATTTGTATATATTTGTATGTACAGCAAAGATTAAAAATAATAGAGAGAGAGAGATTTTGTGTATGTATATATATATATATATATATATATATATATATATATATATATATATATATATAAATAGAGAGAGAGTGTGTGTGATATGCCTTTTCTAAGTAACGGTTACTTTCAACATGACTGATTTGTAAACACTTATGGGAGCATTTCCTGTTCTTCGAGTAAAGTACATGCTTATATGTCTGATCGAGATTCAAGTGTTCGCCTACGAGCAGTGAAAGCTGGCATTCAGTTTTTGGTGTTATTTCATCTAAACCAATGAATGATAAAACTAAAAGGGATAATTAAGTGTATGTAATTTCAAAAAGATATTTCCCACCAAGTTCATTCGTGTTCATAGAAATCTGTAATCCATTACGATACGTAATTTAAGTGGATTTATGATAAGCCATTATAAGTTGACCATGATAAAGATGTTATTCATTTTATGGTTATCATAGAGGACACTTGTTGGTCGGCAAATGCAAAGTCCCGTGAAATGCAATATACTATGTATATTGGCTGATGAATTCAGTGTCAACAGCGATGAATTCAGATGTGATTTGGTGCAGCATTTCCTTTTGTTGGATGGTTCCTTTCTGACATCAACCTCAGACATTCAAATTCATCAAAGTGCTGATCAGAGTCGAAATCTACTTACTCTGGTATTCTTTTGCTGCCTGGGATAAATCTCAATCAGTTGCTAGAGAGAATACTCCGTCTTTCCGTTACTATTTTGCTGAAGTATACTACTGTCTATAATTTGTTGGTATTTCACTGCAATGATGTACATGCACCATTGTAGATCGTATATCAGAATAATGTTTCTGACATTTCCAAAATACATTATTTATGCTGTCAAGTCATACCTTGCAACTCACGGACCTTCAAATGTTTCATCCCTTCTTACGTACTGACTATATGAGTAACGTTACCTTTTTCTATACAGAAAAGTTTCATCTTAAATTTCTCTAAGTCATTCGATTATTAGGAATATTCTTGCAACAACCAGCATTTATACAATATGAACTTTATTTTCATAGCCATTACATTGCCGGTGCTAGAAAAGCTTAAAGTTATTAAAGGAAGCAGAAAGAAATGAAAAATAGGTGCAGAGAAAATATAATCTTTTTAAATTATGTAAATGTAAGGCTAATAATATTTGTGAAGCGTATATGTATTAACTAATGAATGAAGAGGATCATTTTTAAAATGCAATAACATTAAATAAATTCAAAAAGGAAGGAAACCTTGGAAATCCTTCGAGTTTTGATAGTCAAATATTTGCTCGACAAAGAGGAGTCATGTATTTTTATGTACAATTTGTAATTGTGTTTAATGCAAAATACAAGCATTATGATGGAAGAATAATGTCTTTAAAAATCATTCCACTGCGGAAGCAACAGCTATCTCCAGAAGTTGTTTTTAATGCCATGTCTCTTCAAGACGTAGGCAATCATGGCTTCCCACAGATTCCGTATCTTTAATATGAATTGCTATGATTTTTTGGAAAGATCATAGTGGAATTGGTTTGTCCACAATTTTGAATTCAGAATTGTTATTCTCTTATGCCGACATCCACAAAAAGCTATAGCAATTGGTCTACATTCCGATTCAAATGTGGGAAGGGAAGAGATGGATTCCTATCTTTTCCCAACGGCAGGCATGGAATCCCACTTCACACACGAATAACCGCTAGGCTACCTTCACATCATCATAAATGTGTATAAATATGTATATATATATATATATATATATATATATATATATATATATATGTATGTATGCATGCATGTATGTATGTATAATATTTCAGTAGAGATAATTTAATCGCTATATACATGAATATGCCATTTGTTACCGTTCAGAGCACATGGTCAACAAGGTTTCCATTATATCGTAGAGTCAGACATAATCGGATCAATTCATCAATCCAAAGTAAGAAAAAACGTGTATAATAAATCACATATAGAAACAGATGTTAATCATTCTTCGGGTTGTTGATTGCAAAAGCGCGCTGTGTTTCTCTTGTTTTTTGTCTACTATTTCATGATTATAAAAGATGGAAAATTACTATATTACAAAAGGTTTACAATTTAATAAAAAACAACACTACAATACATCGACTCCATTGCGACAATCATCTTTGTTAACGACATATTCAGCCATGAAGGTATGTATGTATTATTCCAGCATTCAAAGTAGGGAGTGATCACGTGATAATTAAAGACAATATGTGATCTGGTAAGAATACAAACTTGCTCGGTTATCTTTCTTTGCATTTCAAATCTGTATTGTGAAAACCACGCCATCCAAGAATTCCTAAGATATATATATCTAATTTTCAATAGATTAATAACTGAAACGGCAGACTAATAAAATAAGGCAAAGTTAGAAATAAATCACACCAACATACCTGTGATTTCGCCACCGGAAATGGCTTTGGTCCGTGCGCCAGCACAAATATTATAATCCACCGACATCCGGACAAGTCGGCCCTTTTGCAATAACGACAGAAGTGAAGAGAATTTCTTGATTGGCATGACGTTCTTGTGAGGCTCTGTAATAAACTTTAGACTGCCGTCTCTGAAAAGAAAATCCAGTCAATATAAAATTAATATTTGGCAATTATAAAAAATGTATATTGTTTCATTGTCTGTCTATGTGGATTGTTCCGAAAGTAATTCCACCTATTTTATCATGCTGTCTACATCTCGATGACAGAGGAGGATATTGGTGGCATTGCTGTAGATATTGTACCTCCTCACCAATAACATACATTTTTTTACATCAATGCATGCTGAACATTTACAGAAACTAAACTGTGAATTTGAGCACTGTTAAGTTGTGGATAATGCGTTTGTGATATAGATGTGTACGAAAAGTCATATTTAAAGACACGCTACATCGTAGTTAACCACTAAGATATTCATAGCTGACTAAAATTCATAGCTGTCAGCACCTGAAGATTGCGTTGTATATGAAAGTCAGAGTTGTGCTACAGGTGAGGAAAAATATATATATATAATTTATATTTTTGTTATTCTACATCGAACACTATTCTATTAAAGTCAGCACTCTATGTGATATATATATATATATATATATATATATATATATATATATATATATTGCGTATATTTTGCCAGCATGCTTTCATTAAGACATGTCTCATTGAATAATTTAGACAAGTTTTGTCTACTTATTTTAAATAGGATCCTCTCATAGCTTCTTAGTATAAGAAAGGAAAGAGAGAAAATTACCATGTTGATACATATTCATTTATTCCGAGTACTTTTGACATTAGCACACAATGTCATCCTCAGGGTGTTTTTTCCTAAGACAAAATTGCTGTGTTCATCTGAAAGTTAAAGTTTTTAACTGCGACGCGAGGAACGCTAAGGTTATGCACTGTACCATTTAAATTAAAGATATAAATGTCAGGGGAGGTAACTAAGAAAAAAGGAACCATCAGTTTTTAAAAAGAAACTATCAGCTAAAACCAAAATAATTTAAACTATCTACTGTAAACATTTTAAAACATTTGTGCAGTATTCATAATTAATTTTATTAAGGGTTGGTTTCAATTTTTTAATATAGATAGTTTCAAAAACTTTTAGTTTATGTTTATTATTTTCATAAAAAGTATATATGTATTTTGAAAAAGAATTTTTCTACATTGCGAATTTTGAAAGGCATGTTGATGGAAATGTTGTGATATGTTTGATGCACCATTCAAATGAAAATTAAACCGTCGAAACAACATGGTAGTAGTATGGCCAACATAGATTATCTTTTCTTTTGGATATACAAGGGACATTAAAATTTATTTACAATATTCGTTTCTGCAACATGTTAGTTGGTGGGGAGGAGTCATTATGAATGATTAAACTGGATATATTGAATTTAGTAGGGTATATAATTATTTTTTACTAGGATCTGTGGCGGATTAGTATTTATTATTTTTTCAGGATGTTTTCTTCGTGTTTATAATTAGAATGTGTTTGACTGCGATATAAAAGATTAATATGATTAGGGTTAATTGAAGAAATATTATATTCTATTTGCTTTGCATTATAATTTTAATAAATATAATCTTAAAAAAACTACAAATATATATATATGTGTGTGTGTGTGTGTGTGTGTGTGTGTAAAGGGACATTACACTGAAGTCAACACTGAACAGCGATAGTCTGTTTGTTACATGAACGCAATCGTCAGGCCATCATATATATATATATATATATATATATATATATATAGAGAGAGAGAGAGAGAGAGAGAGAGAGAGAGAGATGGGTGGGTGGGTTCAATGCTGTTTTGCAAATCTTCATCATTCTACCAATATTGAACAAATGTGTCTGAACCAAATAAAAAGATTTACTAAAACAATACATGAAGGATATTTTTTCTGTCACACCCAAAGCGATCATCAGATGAGGATCAGATAACATAGTAAGTTAAATGTCGTCACCCTTTTCCCTCTGGTGCTAGGATTTGTCCTAAAAAATGCTGGGAAATTAATGACATTTGACTGCTTAAAAAGTGGTCCATTTCAGAAAAATGCATAAAACAACTGAAAATATTTGCACAGAACTACATGTGTGCGCTTAAAACTAAATTGCATGGCGTATGACGACGACATATGATCAAATCCATTCACCGTATCAGGTTGATAAACTGATCGGAGAACGTCAGAAAGATTTCCCAAATATCTCTTCTCAACAGCAACATTTAATTTTGATTTTGTCATTGATACTCCAAAAGAATTAATGACTTTTTTCATGTAACGTTCAACGAGAAAATTGTCATTGTATTCTCTTAGATAAAATTCCATTTTGATTTTTTAATTGAAAGAAAACAGTAATTCTATGAAAAATCTATAAAAATACATCAATCTTTCTGTTCCGATAACGATTAAAATATGAATCGATTGAAGTATATAATTGAAATATGTTAATCCAAGTGTAAAATGCGTCTTTTTCATGGAAAATGTTAAAATGTACATAATAAATTTAAATTTAAAAAGAAAGGAAATAATATAAATAAAAATCGTTTAAGAAAATGCAAAATGTTGACACAGCAATTTTGTCTGCGTTTTTCTTATTTATTTATTTCCAGAACGTTGTGTATTCTCTTTAGGAAAGGTCATTCTAACGTACAACTCCTAAATACCTTCTTCTGTCAGTAGTCACCTTAGGAAAGTGAGCCTCCAAGCAGTCAGGTGAATCAGCAGATACACTATTATTCTCATACATTCATTGCATGAAAAGTGACTTTCACTGTAAACTACTGGTTTTCCATACAGATCAAGAAGACGCTTTGCTAGAATATCGACATCTGATTCGCAGGTAAAGCAGACAAAGGATAAATAATGGCAATAATTTTGCACATGATGCTCAATTTCATTTTATTCTTTCTGGATAACTACTTTTGGATTATCTCCATTAAGATTCTAAATTTTGCATGCATCTACGAATGATTCTTATTCATTGGAGATCGATTAAAATCTAAACTCTAAGCAGCAAATAAACCTGTCTATTCGATTCAAGTGTTTTGAAAAAGATAGTCATATCTGGTTGACTTCAGTCTTTCAATTAATGTTAGCCCCTGCTATTTGCTGATGTTATTCAATCTGATAATCTCAGACTGACCAGGAATAATTAATGATTAAAGCGGTAGAGTAGCCATGATTGAAGCTATCAAATTCTTTCTTGTGATGATGTCGCTTCCTGTCCCGTTTATGGTCAAACCCCACGGCTGCAAATAGGGCTTTTCTTCACGGTGCAATTTTGCTAGAAGGTCGCTCAATGTACTAACGGATCTCCAAGTAGCCAGTAAGGTAGGATCTTTAAAAATGTGTTTAGTAGATTTTAAGGGGGTATCTGGCATTTTCACCATTGTTATTCTTCATTAATAATGTGATAAAGAACTCTGGTCTCTAGCTAAACAAGTTGTTGTAGAAATGTCTGCAACAGACTCAAATACAACTTGCAGAGTAAACCATCCAACCCATTGGAACTTATTACTTCTTCAATAGCTCCAAGATTACGCGCTCACTAATCATTTCTAGCTTGTCTGTATGGTTTTATTCTAGGAAATTTGTATTACGATTTCGAATAAGCAAAGCTCTCTTTTAAACATCTGCCAGAAATACAACTGTAAGCCAGTGGAGATAATGCTCCGCGTCATTCGGAGGAGCACTCTTGCAACTTACTAACTTTACCAACGCAACGTTCAGGATCTTGATGAAATTTCTCCTTGCATATCTCTATCCCAAAACAATACTTTGCAACCAATAGCCTTATGGCTTTTCTAACTAACTCAAACCTTAAAGACTGGTAAATCGTTCTGCTTTAGTCTGAATCTTATCTAAACGGTTCATTTAGAATATAAGACAGCAAATGCATTAATCTTAACTTTCAAGGCAATCCCTTACCTGTTCTCTTCTAAATTTTGCATTTTCTATTTAATATTTTAATATTAAACTTATAAAGTTATCTTTTTTAATTGCTTATTTTGATTTTCCTAGTCATAAGACAAGCTTCCATATTTTACAATCCGAAATATTTAAGCATTATAAAATTTTAGATAACAGCTGCAGGTTAAAATAAAACAAAAAGGAACAGTAATTTGAAAAAATAACTTACTTTTGTGCAAAATCATAAAGGCGACAGTACCACTGACCCTGCTTAAAAACATGGTTGCTAGCCGGAAGTAGGTACGTGACTGTCACGATGACAGTTGAGTTGCTATGAACGATGATTTCCTTCAGAATAGACATGAAACCTACAAGAAAATAGAACGGAAAAATGACTCCACAAATTTTTTCCCTTTTTTTCATATATTATGTTTTTTATTAGTTTTCATATTTTGTAAACTCTTCATTCGTTATTATGATCAGGTTTTTGTTGTGCATTTTCAAAAAGGTGAGTTTTACTTGGTTTAGAACCCTAGCAATTGCTGCTAGTTCAACCGCAATTTCAGTTATGACGATCAAAATAAAATAATATAATCTCAAAACATTTTCTTATTGTGCTTGAATGAGTCAAAGCAAAAATCTCTTTGTTGATAGATTTAAAAAAAGAAAAATAAGATGAATACAGAGAAACACTTCCAAACTCAAAATCACGTAAAATTAACGCCAAATTTCTCTTTTAACAGAAGCCATATTGTGAAGACGCGTACCGTAAGTTGCCGCCGACAAGGAAATGTAAAAGTATCAAGCTTGATTTATACTGGGAAAGGCAAACAATAAATAAAGAAATGAGATTAACACAGACTTCTCACAATTAAGGGACTAGTCAGCTCTCTTGAAATATAAATGATTCTTTGTGCCGAAAATCGCAAATAAATTATCCTTTGTATGTTGGCCAATTCTGACAAGTTGAGTTTATTTTTTTGTTTTATATTTTTATTTTATTTGGATAAGCGCGTAGCATAGCGGTTATCGGCGTGGCATGCTGAGTTCATATTTTGGTCGATATTGTTGCATTCGCTTTCACACAAATCTCCTTGACAAAATTATGAATCGATTTCTTCTTCTCCCATCTAAGGATTAAATAGCAGGACGGACTAGGATAGTTAGCCTTGAGTGGAAACCAGTCTAGAATTCAAAACCTACGACGGAACAATGCCCTGTCCTCTCAACCCTCAGGGTGACGATATTTAATGATAAGAGCAGCAAAGCTGAACCGACATGCAGTATTCTGGTCGGTCACGTTGGGTGGTAAGTACACCAATCATAAGCGGAATACTTTATTATTACTATTATACTGTATAACATCAGGCAAGTCTCTTTAAATAAATAGATGCCCCACACATACGTCTATATATATATAGACACACAATTTAATCCGGGACTCCCGGAAACGATTTATAAAACCGCTAAAAAATTGGCCAAGATATTAATTATAGTTTTACTTCACCTGTTTTTAGTTTGTTTTAGTTGTTTTAGCTCTCTTGGCGTTGTTACATTTGCAGAACATCTACTGCTATCTCTGTTTAACAACTATATGGATACATGGAATTTGTGCGTGCTGCAACTCAGTTAATGGAAGTATCAGTTAGAAAACATAGGCCTATAAACAGTTTTGTAGCGTTTTAAATTCTCTTAGTTTATAGCTAGATTTGTCCAGCGTTGACAAAAGACAATATTTCGAAATATTCAGCATGTGTCAGCATTCAGCAGATAAAACAGACAGACCCTTAGTGATCTTGCACCCACTCACCGTTTCAAACACTGTATGCTTAATGCTTAATCAAAAATTCTTTTTCAGCTAAGTGAAATCCACTATCAAGAATGGTGTTTCAAAGTTGAGTTGCATTGGAATTAAAACTTCAGAAAAGTTGAAAATAGGACATATTTCTCTTAACTTGCTTGGACAAAAAAGCCTCCTTTTCACAAAGAAGAGAGACCATGATATACAGTAACATTAATGAATTTAGAAAATGAATGAAAACCCCCTGAAAATGATAAATTCAAAGGTTTATGTAGTGACGTTCTTGGCCACGTTAATCTTCTTGATCATTATCTTGTTGTTCACGCCTTGAGTATTTTGAATCGTGTTAAACAAGAGAATATTTGCTTCATGTTTTGAATATAGCCCACAGAAAAGCACATCTAAAAAATCCGATGCATAATAAAAAAAAATCTGCTTATGGCAAGATGAACCAATCAGAATTAGCATAATATTTGTAGATTATTTTGGGTGCTAAACGGAAAATAGTCTGTTTACTTTTGTCTTTTCTCGTGCTGTACAAACTCAAAATAACTTATAAAGAAAGGAAAAGATTGAAAGGAACAATATATGAGGAATATGAAAAATTAAATTGAAGTATTATTTGCAATTTGAATACAAGCAACATTTTAACTTATTCATAGCCATGTCTTAATAATCACGTGTCTTTATTAAATACCTCAACCTGTAATTGGTTCTCCTTTGTTACCAGATTTCGTTAAGTTTAAACGGGAATTTTATGTCGTTGCTCTCTCTTTTTTGATGGATGGGGTCATTTTCTTGTCAGAAGGTTCACTGGTATCCAAATTTTGCGATTGACTGATATGTCGCTCCTAAATATGAATATACTGTTCTTTCTTCATGATTACATCCACTTCAACCTTTCAGACTAACAGAGCCACTGACTGAAAAACAACACTATTCTTTCGATTGAAAGCTTACCCGGTTTTTGCCAAACAACAAGAACTTCAAATATTTTTATGTGACCAAAGAATTGATGGCGTGTGATCAGTCTTATTGAATTTATCAAAACTGAAAATACTTTTGAAAATTTCAATTTTGAATATTTCCTAGACAAAAAATGAAGCCACAAAATACAATATGAATATATGGGCTTGTAGATATTGGCGTTGACATAATGTTACGACTTTTTCATAATTACTGTTATATGAATTTGGAATTTGGCACTTACAAAAGCAAATTAGTTTCATTAATTCTTCGACTATCGCTACACGGATATGACATTAACTGAAAAAGCTGGTTCGTTGAAGACTGTTAACTTTGTCCTTTGAAATAACAACCCATGAATTTTTTTCTTTTCATTTTAAATAGAATAAATCAAAAGACTGGCTTATTAAATCATGAAACAATGATCTTTTGAATGTAGGCCACAGTTTTTGTAAGTTTTGGCAACTGGAAAAAATTATAATCTGTGTAAGAAAACAATTCAATTGTTAGATGTATTACCAACAAGACTGTCTATCTAACTCATTTCTATACGTGCATATTAAAGAAGCAAGACGTAGAAAGAAAAAGAGAAGCCCTGAGGAGAATGATGTGCTTGTGAACCAGTGTCATTGTGTTCACACACTATTTGACCAAAACAATGATTTTATGGCATACATAAATTGAATGAATAACGCATTTCAGTTATACAATATTAAATGCCAGTATTTGTGAATAGACACACACAGACACACATATATATATATATATATATATATATATATATACATATATATATATACATATATATATATATATATATATATATACACACACATATATATATATATATATATATACACACACACATATATATATATATATATATATATATATATATATATATATATTTGTGTATTTAGGCAGTAATCCTTCTTTCATAAACATTTCATTAAAAACGACTGACAAGGTGCTTTAGTTTTTTATATAATTTCTCGTGCGATCTAATAATGTTTTTTCTTTTCAGATGATAAATTATATAAAAACTGTCAAAATGTTCTTTTTATCCGAGCGCTTTCGGCTATACATTTAGCCATTTTCAAGGATTATATTTCAACTGTTAGAATTAGAAATAGTTTGTTATATGTATGTTTTATAAAATGTTTCATTTTTTTGTTTCAAAACACGGTCAAGATATTATGTCCATGTTCAAACTTAATATTTGTGTTGGTTTGTTTGTTTTTATTAATAAGGCTTCCATTATTTTTAGCCTTTTTTGCATGTGGATGATGCTATTATATTAGTGTTGTCGACAAGTATGTTCCGAATAGTGTCCGGTAGGTCTCCATGAATATTTAAATGAGATCTAATTCAGAAAGGTGTAGAGTTAGTCTGAGTGTTAAACAATTTGTAGTGTGGCTTATATAATTATTTACGAAAGTTGATTCTTGAGGAATACACTTCCTTAATGGACATTTGAATTCGTAAATAATATTTGCTCTATTTAATTTTGTTCTAGGAGGTGAATTGTTATTTTTAACTATAAGGTTAGAAGTTTTAAATTTTTTGTAATAAATAATTAATCTAATTTTTTTGCTATTGTCAACTGGTGTTATGCATTTTTTTATAATGTTCTTAATTCTGCATTCATCCTGTTTATAATTTTCGTTCATCTGATTTTTATAAAAAATATTAATATTATTGTTTATGTTTCTATTCTCGCCGTTGCTATTAGTTACTTTGGACAAGAAACGCCTAATGTGGAAATCCAACAATTGATTAGGAAATCCGTTATTAATCAGCGTTTGCTTTATATTGTTTAATTCTTTAAAGAAAAGCGTACGAGAGGATGAGTTCTCGTGCGCTCGCGTGAGGAAATTCTTAATAACACGTATTTTATATGTAAGAGGGCATTCGCTAGACAAATTAAGATGGCAAGAGTCTTTACTAATTGTTTTTTTATAAACAGAAGTTTTAAAAGTATTATTACTAAAATCGACGAGAACATCTAAGAAAGGAAGTTTATAAGTAAAATTTAGGACAGAATTTTGTTGAAATGTCGCTTTCAGATTATCTATTTCTTTCTTGTTTTCAGCCAAAATAAAAAATATCGTCAGCATAACAAACATATATTTTAGGTTTAATAACTTTAGTAAAAACCTTGTTTTCAACATAGGACATAATAATTGGAGAAGCACGGCCCCATACTTACTCCATCAGTTTGTGTGTAAATAGTACCATTCTGTCTATAAAAAGGTACTCTAGTGGTGCAAGCAAGCGGTAGTTTTCTTAAAATATTGGGTTGGATTGATGGAGGTGGAATAAAATTATTTTTATTCACCGAATTAATGATAATATCAATAGTTTCGGAGACGGGAACATTAGTAAATAAATTTTCTACGTCAAGTGACGCAAGAATGCCGTTTGTTTTTAATTTTGTGCTTTTAAGTATTTGGAGGAATTCATGGGTAGATTTAATGCTATAGTTAGTAGGGAGATATGGGGTAATAATATCATTGAGAAATTTTCCCGGTTTATATATATATTCCCCTATTTATCTTTATCGTTCTCTCTCACTCTCTTTCTCTCTCTCTCTCTCTCTCTCTTTTTCAATATATTTCAATATATATATATATATATATATATATATATATATATAAAGAAACAATGGATTTTATTTTTAATTCGACACTTCTTTATTTCGAACGTCATTTTTAGTGGATACCCGTATTTGAGTAGACGCTTCGTATTTTTTTTTTGGGGGGGGGTGATGGGTAACTATATTTATTTCGTCTACCGGTCCACTCGAGAAAACTTATTAAAGTAAATTAACCCTCCGGCAGGATTCTAACCTGCGTTCGCTTTTGCAGGAGTAACCTCCGTCTGATCCGACGTACTTTAATCGCTAGGTCACTAAAGCCATTACAATTAAGCAAGGTTCTATTTGGCTTTAAAGTACACTCACTCGTTCAGATTTCTCAAATCTTCAAATCTGTTTAGTTTTGTATCCGAAACATAAACAAGGCAATTTCTAAAGAACTAATGAGTTTTATTTTTTAGTCCAACAAATTTTTATTACTTCAATGCTTACTTTTAGTGGAATCTTGTATTTGAGTAGACGCTCCATTTTTTTTTTATTTCAAACGGTATTTATTTCGTGTAGCGATCTGCACATTTGAGGAATCTGAACGATTATGTGTGCTCTAAAGATATATAGAACCTTGCTTGACTGTTATGCCCTTCGTGGCCTATTGGCGAAAGTACGCCTGATCAGACAGTCGTTTCTCTAGCAAATGTTGAGCCAGGTTTGAATCCTGCCGGAAGGCACATTTTCTTAATCTTTAAAATAAAAACGGAGCGTGTACTCAAATACGGATAAACGCTTAATGTAATGATTGAAGTAATATGTATACTAGCCGAATTACCCGCGCCTTGCTGCGCGTCACACATTTTTTGTAAGAAAATGATGATTGATTTTAAATCAGTGTTATAATTTGTGGGGAAAATGATGCATTTCAATATTACTCAATGATCTTGTCAATTTGACCTCCATCTTCTGGCTTTCTCCTTCTATATTTTGGATAGGAGTCATTCCCTTGTTCAAATTAAAATTTAATTTAAATCAAATAGAAACAAATTTCAGTGGGACCATCTTTGATCAAAATGAAATATACTTATCTAAGTACACGGTAATATAGTTTAAGAATATATATGGTTGTGGGGGTCTATCTCCACAACCCAAGGAGGACTTCGATAAAAAACAGAAGACTACAACCATCTTAGAAAAGATAAAGTGATAATAAAAGAAAGACTGAATCTCACGAACAGAGACAGATCCATTCAAATCAAATCTCCTCAAGCTGAAAAACTTTTACACTGAAATGAGCCTTTTGTCAGTTTAGAAATTACGGTTAAATTAAAGTTTTACTAAAGTTTTGCCTGAAGCACAAATTTACAAATCATATGCTGTTAAGCTTCTTCCTGGTTTAAACCAAATCTTGCCACGAAGTTAAAAATGAAACAGGTTTTACTTGACACATAAGCAATACCTTTTACTCGTTATTATATTATCATTATGGTAATGATACCGTTGATTTGCTACCGAATGCCCAAATCTACATACACAGTTAACCATAACGGTAATGATAGTAGCAACATTAGTAGTCATTTCTTTATGAGGAAGCATTCGACATTCATTGATCGAGCAACCACTGCTAATTTAGTTTGAAAATTATAAAATTCTAATCAAACAATTTTTCGCGAAAATAGGTTTTTAAAGTCCAGTAACTGGTATTTCTTTTGTCTGTATTGATGGAGGGGGGAGAGCTTTCTTCTTAACTTTTTGTTTGAAGAAATGTGGGACTTGATTATGTCATTATTTTTTAGCGAGTTACATGCGCTATCCATTTTAGTTGTTCCTGTTATTGAAAGTCATCAAATGATGTTGCATAGTTTTTTGAGGTACAGTTCTTTGTTAGTTATTCTGTAGCATCAGTCTACAATGTTCGAAAAGGCATGCTCCTTGTATAGCACCAAATATTTTTCTCGGCAAAAGCAAAATAACAACATGGTATAAATATTTTGCGTTTTGGGGTGTAAAAAGATAGTTTCTTTCTGTTGTATCATTTCAAAAGCATCATTTAAATATATATATATATATATATATATATATATATATATATATTTTTTTTTTATTTTTATTGTCTTTTATTACAGTAAAAAAAGGAGAGTAACTATGATAGAACATCTACTATCCAGCTCATCCCAAAACATATTTGTCCAGACAGTCGCTTTTGTGCTTTGGTAAATCACGTTCCTCTACTTGTCATAATTGTTGACAGACAAAGATCTATACGATCTCAGTATTGTTTTCAAGCCCAAATAGCATCCACTAACTTATTAAGTCAAGTTAACTTATTAAGTCAAGTTAACTTATTAAGTCAAGTTAACTCAATGTTAAATAACTTTCTAAAAATAATTATTACGTGCTTACCATGATCCCCGTGAATAAGTTTTCGATGCGAAAACTCCAATTGTGTGATCTCTTGCGTAACAAGGTCCTTGTATATTTCATAGGTATTAACATAATCTCCGAAAGACAGACGATCAATTCCACCGCCCGACATTAAGAAGCAGTTGGTCAAGTTGACGGTGTATCTCACACTGTGGCCGGAAGTGAGTGCTCCCTCCAAACTAACCAAGTCTCGTAACTCCCATGGGCCTATGTAAACATTGGTAAGGTCCGGTGAATCTTTTTGTGGACGACGTGATCGACCGAATCTTAATCTGTAACATGGAAAAGAGAGAAAAAGACGAATAAGAAAACGGTTAATTAATGCAACAAAATCAAGAAAATAACAATCTGTTCATTAGTTTAATGAATGGAGTAATTTGATAAATATGAATCCTACGCAGGCAACATGCAAGTGATCTTACGGCTAATCAGTGGTATGTCAGTTGGGCACATACTCTAGAGCATAAATCTCTGTCGACATTTCTTGTCTCGGAATCGAACAATGCCGACTCTATATGCTAATGTAAGAAGATTAAATATGTATTTTTATTTATTAACCTTAGTTTAGTACACAAGTTCCCATGTATATGAGGATCGAACATACTACTTTATTATAGTGGTCAACCAAACTAGTTTGCTAAACCTTAGCAAACGTCGAAACGCACATGATGAAATATGTTTAGGCATATCTCTATAGATGCATCTGCAATGTATTTTTGTCATTTCGAGAGAGAAAGCATGTCCATTACAAGTTCGCAAAATATCTTAATGAAATACAAATGCATTTATTAATCTGACATTTTGCTTATATAACAAAGTGATTTTTATCGCTATAGTAAATGCAAAGAATGAATGAAAAAAAAAGGTCAGTCGCCAATCATTTTCTTTCTTAAGTAGAGATGTCACTTTCAATCTACATTTCATGTTGTCGACACCTTAACCTTTCATTCCAGTCCCCTACTCGTGTCGTTGCTAATTTATTCGTTTAGAGGCTCGAGGAGTACCACAAAACATAAGTGTTTGCGTGTACTTCCATACAAGTACACACCCAGTTCATTCATGAATTTTGGACTGTGGTAGCTACTTAGGCGCAAAAAAACGAAACACAAGTATATACATATGTGCACGACGTGAATGCACACACATGCACATATATGCATAAGCACATTCACAAATACTCGTGAAAATCTTAATAGTGTTTATCGCCAATAACAATACTGTTTAGTAAAATTGAACAACGTTAAAGAACGTGTTATCGAAAAATAATTACAAAAAATGTTCCTTTTATGACGATAAGAAAGCACATCTAACAACATAGCATAAAATTACACACACACATGCACACACACACAAACACACACACACACAAACACACACACACACACACACACACACACACATATATATATATATATATATATATATATATATATATATATATATATAAAATAAAAAGACTTAAACACTAATATTCCATGGTCATAATTTATTCCATTGGAATCGTAAGAACGATCCAATTCATCAGACCTACAGATTCAAAAAGAAAACATATATATATATATATAAATTATGGATCAGCAAATACTGAAGTCTTTGTTGTTTACGTACGTTTTAGTAAATGCTTATCTGCATCATGATGCAGTTGGTATGCGTTCCATTTGCGTATATATGTTTGATATATATACTCATATATATATATATATATATATATATATATGTGTGTGTGTGTGTGTGTGTGTGTGTGTGTGTGTGTGTGTGTGTGTGTGTGTGTGTGTGGATATATATGTTTGTTTTGCGTCATCAGAAACCATATCGAGATACTTTTTTAATTGTCCGGAAGTCAGTAATTTGGCAATTAAGACTTCTTTAACTTTAGCCTGACACTTACTAAAATGTTGAAGGAAAATGAAATTTGAACACACATAGAAGAAGAGGAAAAGTGAAATAAGAAACTACAAGAAATATTAATTCAAAGATCAAATATAATTCATCTTCGTCATCTTCAGAACAAAATGACTTTGATCCTGACTTGCTAGTTTGGTATCAGGTTTTACAGATTACCATTTCATGGTTCAACATAAATCGGCATTTTTAAGCATTTTACCCCAAGAAAGCGAGAGTGCCACTAATACGCAAGAGGTTACAGAGAGTGAAAGTAAGAGAAAAGACTGTGTATAGGGGGGGGGGTCGGAAAGGATCAAAAGAAAAACAGGGATCAAGGCATCAGAAGATGGCGTCTGACATTGCATTTCAATCTTTGAAGATTGTAGTTATCAGGGAAGCAAGTAATCGGGGGGGTCACTGTCGGGAAGTAAGGGAGCTTTTGGAGTAGAAGTGGTGGTTACATTTAATTGTTTCAACAGTAAATATAGTCGGGGACACCAGGGGAAAATAGCTCATCAGAGCAATTGCCATGAAAAGTTTTGTAGAAAAGATAGGCGTGATGTCTGTGAGAAAGTGACTGGAATCGAGATGCCAAGTCAGGACCGATTACAGTGCAGATCCTTCTTTGGATTTTGTCGAAAAGCAGGGGCACAGGACCATATATGGCAACTGCATTCAATGCATGGACGAATGGTAGATTTGTTGATGTATAGGGTGAACTCAGACGAGAAGAAACCTGGCACCACACAGAGAACCAACTTTCCTTGTGGTAGATGCAGCTACTGATTCAATGTAGTTATCTCACCTCAAGTCAGTTGTAGACGTAAGGCTAAAAAGGCGCAGTGACACGCTCTCCGGGAGTCGAGCATCAGCCAGGGAAGCTTCTCTATGGTACGTTTCTCTCAATGAGAGTAGTTTAGTTTTGGAGGCATTCAAATTTACAAGCTATTTCCTGCCCCAGTTAACCACAGATTGATGCTCCTTTTCGAGACAAACTGACAGTCCAGCTTTGTCAGCATTGCCGAATTTACTATTAAAACAGGAGCAAATGGTAATCTCGTATGCATAGGTGCCTACTTGAGAGCTGATGACATCAAGAAGATCTTTGATGAAGATCAGAAACAATGTACGTCCCAGGATAGAGCCTTGGGGAACACCCAAGTTCGTATAAAAGGAACTGGAAGAGAACCCGATGAGGCCGACCTTCATTTCACGATTTCATGGGATTGAATTAAATCAAATAATCCTCATGTATTACTGTAGCCATGAATCTTACGTAGAACGCCTTCGAGATATCTAGAGCCACAGCTCGATCTTCGCTGTTATTATCAATAGCTTGCTATACATATTTAGTTTCAAGCACATCACCGGTCTGATATGGTTTTAATCTTCACCTGTTGCTATCTTGTGAAATGTCTGGCATTTTAAAGTCTGTCTAAACTCGTTACTGGATAGGTATTTGGTGACACTATTACTAGTACGCATTTTACAAGTAAGTTACATTTGGAAACCATTCGGAATAGGGTTAACATTACAAGTTTAAAGGGAAAAGCCTGGAGGGCCGATTTAGGTAATTTGAATTAAGTTAACTAGAAAACTCACGCTAGCATTGATATTCCAACGGCACTTCCTCTTTTAGTGCAATGAAGAGTTGGAATCCCTGGCACCAGGCGTCTTATCCATTAATTATATGGAGCACAAATACTAAGATTTTATCCCGGTCAAAAGGATATTCTTGTCCTCGAGTAATTGTTGCTGGAAGACGCCGGTAGAAGCAACCAGCAACCTTCATTAACGGACAAACCAATTAAGCTCATTTCTCAGCCATATATGTGACGGAAATTTGTCATCGAAAGTCAAGGCGACAAAGATTAAAGACAAACTTTGATTGTAGGCCCGACACAATAGTTCATTGTCCGTATCAAGTCAGCTATCTATTCAACGAACAAATGAAAGTTGACCATACGACAACCTTAGGAAAACCACAGTATTGCTATATGAGAAGGGTTAATAGTGAATTGTTTTTGTCAATTGCTTTTTTCATAAACAGATGTTTTTCGTATATCTTTTAAATTATGTTCTTTTTCTAGTGATTCGGCTGGACGGACGTTTCAACCAACTATTTTCTCAGATCTATAATAAACATGGTGCGAAGGCTGACAGGCGGTAACAGATTTGTACTGGTGGGGGGATATAAATCCAATAAATACAGCGCAAAGTTTTATTTCTTGAATGTTCTTAAAGCAGGCAACTAGACAAGCAATTGCCGCAAGATAATGTAGGGAAATTTCCCAAATCTATTTAATACGTTTAATGTCTTTTGAGCAAATTTAGAATCAAAACATTTGTATCATTGGTGTTCAGAAATATTTATTCATTAGACGAATTCAAGTACTTGTTATTTTACTTTTTCTTTCTTTTCCATCAGTTGACGTCATTATTGGTTTCTACCGACCTAGCAGTTCCTTTCTCCTTGAACTTTGAATTGGCCTGAAGTGTTTTCTTAAATGAGCGTTGTCTACTTACTTTCATGATATCAGGACGCGCACCTGCCGTTATGCGGTGACCAGTGTGCTAGTCCCGCAAACCAGCAAACAATAAGTTTATTCCTTGCAGTATTGTTCATGAATACGCTCTATTATTTGAGTTGGTGTGATCCAAATCATACCAATTATTATGAAAACTGCCAGGACTCTTAAGTCTAGTCAAATGGGGGGAAATTACAGTCAAAATGCGCAACACTTTATCTTTCTTTCACAATTCTTCCATCATTCACAGCGCCATTTACTTCTTTTTCATTCATTCTTTCTTTCTTTCTTACTTTTCTATTGCTTGTTTCTCTCTATTTATCTTTCGACTTGCTTTCTATACATCTACTTTTTCGATATTTCATATTTTATTACTCGAATAAGAAAAAGAGTAATAAAAACATTTCTTTATTGTTTGTTATTTATTCCTTTAAATTTTGCACTTTATATTTTTATTTCTTTATATTTGTCATAAAATCCTTTTTATAATAAACATCATCATTATTGCTATTTAAAGTGTTGTCATTTTGTTTTAACTTTTTCTCTTGTTTTGTTCTGCTATATACTTTATATATAAAATTTGCGTTTTCAACACGAGAGCCAAAATGGAAGTAAACCTCTTCAACTCTCCTTCACTCTCCTTCACTCTCCTTTACTCTCCTTTACTCTGATCTGCACCGCGTCGTAATTCATCCTTAGTTCTCGAGAAGTTTCTGCCAGGGTTTTTCCTTGTCAAATCGTATTTTTCATATTTCTACCACAATCGAACAATATACTGATGTCATTAGCTTAGCTAAATCGTCTTTATAACAAATTTTAATTTCCTTTTTTTCATTTGATATCCTGGAATATTCATTTTAGTTATTCTTGGTTCATTTTAAATACACATTTTCTCAAGTTTCTTCAAGTTTCTCTTCCTCTTTATTCTTGCATCATCATCATCATCATCATCATCATCATCATCATCATCATCATCATCATCATCGTCATCATCATCATCATCATCATCATCATCATCATCATCGCCAGCAGCAGCAACTGCAAAAAATATCTTACACTTTTTTGTTTACGTGATTTCCATTAAGGCATACTTTATGTACTTTAAAGTCTGCCGTACTTTATGTCTTTAAGTTTAGGTATAAATATTGAAATGTGTATATATCAGATGGATAACGGCAGACTGAGATTAGCAAATAGAAAGCAAATATATACACTGATGCCTGAAATTAATGGAACATTTTTTTCATTTAGAATAATTTTTTTATTGTTATATGTATATTTAACAATCAAGTAAAATAATTAAATATTGAAAATATTTGTCTATATATTTACTAACTTCATAACTAAAGCTACTTCCATTTTTTCAGAAAGTTTTTAATATTCAGTTATCTGTGTAATTATTTCCGGTATATTTAAAAAAATAAAAAATGCTAATAATTTCAATTAGCCGTATAAATAAAGTCGAAGATTTTCCAATAGATTTACTGATTTAAGTAGAGTTTCATAGATTATGCAAAAGTGTTTGATAAAATACGACACAAAGAACTGTTTGAAATGCCAGGTAAGAAAAAAGCGTAAGACAAGGATGTGTCTTCTCAATGAAATTATTCAACCATTAAAGTTAGGCGATCCTGAGAAAATTAGTCCTACCATGAGTCATTATTGGGGGTCACAATATAAGATAAAAGATATGTAGATGACACAGTGTTGATAGAAGATACAGAAACTAAACTACAGGAGCTTCCTACAGAAGGTAATAAAGGAAAGAGAAAAGAATTGACTATCCCTTACTTGTAAGAAGACAGAATGTATGGTTGTCAGCAAAATGAACAGCCAAAGAGGCGAACTACAAATTAGAGATAACAAAATTAAGCAAGTACAAAAATTAAATATCTAGGATGTGGACGGAAAATGCAACATCGAAATCCGAACGTGCATTGGAAGAGTGAAAGATGCCTTCCAAAAGCTAAACCTAGTATTAAGAAACGGGAACATTTCGTTAGAAACACGTAAAAGCGTACTGTTACATAATATCAATCCTCCTATATGACAGCGAATGCTTGACAATCGTCTTACAGTTAAAAAAAAGAGACTTAAAACAACAGAAATTTAGTTTTACAAAAGAATACTAAGAATCTCATGAACTGAACAAAGGACGTTATAGGGAAACCCGAAACAAAAAGGGCATTTCTAGAATTAATCAGAAAGAGACAATTGACATTTCTCAGGGACATAATGAAGAAAGAGGAGAATTTGACACTCACAAGGCATAGTGAAGGCAAGCAGGACAGAGGAAAACAACGGATAATATACTTAACGAGTATGTGTAAATGGTTGGCAGAATAGAGATTAGAAAAGATAGCAAAAAGACAAAGGAGAGGAAGTAGTGGAGAGCCATGGTATAAAACGTTCTGAATGGACACAGCACATAGAAGAAGCGCAATAATTTCACTCGAATTTTCATTTATTTAACTTTAATAAAACTAAATTTGCTTTTACGGGAAAACTCAATAATGGCGAAAATCACTATGAAAGCTTTGCTTGGACAATGTGTTTGATTCTCCCCTTCTTGAAACAATTGTCTTCTTTGTATAGTGAAAGGAAACGATTGGGAACATTGAACTAAAATAACTACTCCTCTCTTTTGTTGTGAGATAACCGATGTTTACTGCTTCTGTCTTTTACAGTGGAGTTCGTTATTGTATTTTTGACGTAAGCATAGTGAAAGATGAGGGCTATATGGGTGATAAACAGGTTTTCTTGCGCCTTCCTTCTAAGTAATTTTAGTAAAATGAATAAATATTAGATATTTTCCACTGAAATTTCAACAACTTTGTGCTAAGTAATCGAACATTATCCAGGACTCTATGATATCGATTTACAATCTCTATTTCTATGGAATAGCGGAAAATCTATGATTATTAATATTTAAGGGGAGGTACAGTAACAATTAATTCATTAATCTTAATGTCATTGTTTCGAAATTAACTTAAGTGCTTACAAACTAGAATGATCAACTTGTTTTCGAAAGAAATGACAGCAAAAGAATCAACTATAAAATTGAAACTGGATTCTATCCACATATCAATACAGGACGACCAAAAATACTTTACTATAATGTACATATTAGTACTTTACTATAATGTACATATTAGTACTTTACTACAATGTACATATTAGTACTTTACTATAATGTACATATAAGTACTTTACTATAATGTACATATTAGTACTTTAAAACTGAGTGGGACAATCTATCTTTTATTTTTAATCATTTCACCGCAAAAAAGCACTTATCATATTTGGTCAGATTTCGAGCAGAGCCGATAACTTTTCAGTACCTCCTCCTTATATAGACATGGATGAGATAGAAGAGAGACTGAGATTTAGAATTAAAGTTAAGGCGAATGCGTGCAATGTTTCTCTTTCTTTCATTTTTATAACACTGGAAATGAAACAAAAAGAAAACAAATTTTTCTCTTCACGTATTTTCACATAATTCACAGATATACTAAACTGTCAATCCTGACAGAAAAGAACTATTTAGCAAACGGACAACCTGTTTTTTAAATTATAATCTCAAAACTCAAAGCTTTTTAAAGCGTTTAATTTTTCTTATTTTGTCTGTTGCCTCGGGAAGTATTCACTTTGTTTCACTGTCGCTACATGACATTTATGTCAGTGTTTCTACTGACCTACGTGTTAGCGCTACAGAATGACATCTTTTACTTTTTCGTTAATGGATAGACAGTTTGGAACAAAAGTATCACGTGCAGTTGAATTAACTTTTTCTTTTTTTTTCTTTTTTTTTTTGTTAATGAGCAAGCAAACCTTCAACATGATTAGATCCAGTATATATTCTCAAAATGTTATATTCTGCTAAAACATTCCTATTTTTAACTGAAAGCTATTTTTGCTGGTAAGAAGATATTAACTGCAAAAGTAAAATGACGAACTATAAAAGAAGCAACAACCCATCTATTTAGTGTATGTGAATCAGATGGGACATGGACTTGAATTTGTAATAATGTAGAAAAACAGAAAGAGAAGCTGACGACACCAAACAAAATACATTTGTTTCATGTTCTCGAATAAAATGAAAATAGACATCAAAACAATGTCAGAAGGGAATCTTAACCACCAAAGCGCTAATAATTAAGTGAATTCTTCATGCTAAATAATAATAAAATTCGGTATCAACAGATTTACACTTTCGAAAAATAATGTAAAGCCTATTCGTTTTCTCGAAAGCACTCAACATGGATTTCACATTTAAAGGTGTACACCATGCCGAATACTCACCAGATGTACACCATACCGAATACTCACCAGATGTATACCATACAGAATACTCACCAGATCTTAAGTTGGAATAACACTGATTTTATCTTGCAGACTTTTTGTTTTTCCACTCCTGAAGATGATGAGACAAAAAAGGAAAATGTATTAACGACACGTTTCGTCAAGAGCGTCTGCCTTATTTGTCTAAGAATGAAATAAAGACAAAACTGTATGCATGGAATGCCTTGGGATCTCTGAGGATAAGTTGATCCCATAAATCAAATCAAATTAGATTATCTTATCACCTCCAATGTCCCGAATCAAGATTGTTCACCAATATTAGAGCCGTTTGGTGCCGTTGGATTTTAAATCAGTACACCGAAACTAGGGTGTGCTTTTTTATTATATATATATATGTATACTTGCATTACGCGTAAATACATATACACGCATCCATGTATATACATATATTAGAGCATTTTTGTATACTTGTACATACATATACACATATACATATCCACTCATATATGTCTGTGCGTACACACACACATACGCACACACACACGCACACACATATATATACATATAATTATACATTCATATACACATTATAGAGCCTTTTTATGTACACACATATACATACATACAACTATTTCATATATATATATATATGCCTGTACACACATATACATGTATATGTGCCCCTCATATATATCCGTACACACACACATACATACATATATACATACACATAATATTTATATAGATAGATAGATAGATAGATAGATAGATAGATATGCATTACAGTCATTTTTTATTATTTTGTTGGGTGCGCTGTTTTTCCTAATATTATGGGTCACACTGAGTTGCCTGATTTGCTTGATTTTTCCTTTATATATACATATATATGAAGAAATATACTCTTAAGGTGTGCTATATTTATGGGATAAAGTGCTCAATATCAGAGATAGAGCGTGTGTAAATATAAAAGTGAACATTGAAGTTTATACTTATATACACATATATATATATATATATATATATATATATATATATATATATATATATATATATATATATATATATATATATACACACACACACACACATGCACATATATACATTTGGGGCCTATAGGTTTTCAAATCAGCCGACTCAAAGTAGAGCTTTGTTTTTTCTCTACGATCTTGTATACCGCATTGGGCGATTATTGTTTTTGCGATGATCGGTGACATATGGTCCTCGTCTTAGATTTAAAGATGAGACCTGCGAGATCAGCGCAATCGTAATACATTTTCTTCTCAGTGAATCCTGTTCTGATCAGACTGGCATTTTTTAAGTCAAAACTGTGGTCAGATATATTACGGTGAATAGCAATGCGCTTGGATTGTTGTAGGATTATGTGTTTAATTTAGTTATGGTTGTCGGAATTATTATTATTATTATTATTATTATTATTATTATTATTATTATTTGTGGATTTTGTTGGCTTTGCGTTTGGCATTTTCCAAGTGTTGGAAGAATTTGAAGGGGGTTTCAATGTATTTCTCATCTTCAGGCACGAATTGTGGCTACGTGGAAATATCAGGGGAAAACAGCGCACCCCACAAAATAAAAAAAAATATTGGATCTAATATATATATATATATATATATATATATATATATATATATATATATATATATATATATATTGTATGGGTATTTATGAATATGCGTGTGTTTCTGTTTGTATGCAGGGGTATATGTGAGGGGGAACATACACATGCATATATGTGTACAGGCATATACATTTATATATCAGAAATAGTTGAATGTACGTATATATATGTATAAGTATACATAAAAGGCTCTATAATTTGTATATGCGTTTGTGTGTACGTGTGTGTGCACGTAAGCACGGATATATATGAGGGCATGTATAAGTGTACATATATAAAAAAAGGGTTTAATATATGTTTATACCTGGGTTGGTGAGTATGCATGTACGCGTAATGCAAGTACACACACACACACACATATATATATATATATATATATATATATATATATATATATATATATATATATATACACTCTTTAGTTTCGGTGAACCGATTTATCATCCAACAACACCTAGCAGCTCTAATATGGATAAATAAATAAAACATGTAGACAGATACACTTTTGAGTTGGTCTTGATATTGGAGGGTGATAAGATAATCTAATTTGATTTATTTATGGTCACCACTTATCCTCAGAAATCCCAAGGCATTTCCTCGCATACTGAATTGTCTTTCTTTTATTCTAAACTAAAGAATCCAAAGAGAGTAGACGCGTCGTTAATATATTTTCCAATATGTCTCATCATCTTCACTTTTGTTTCGGATGCTATTGCACATCCTACTAACACACTTTCCCACTGCAGCAATTGCATTATTTTCAGCTGTCAGGGAGAACGGGTGATCTTTTCTTTCTGGTTTGTACAAGATGAATTCTAGATGGCGCTTAGGGTAAAAGGAAAACTCGCCTAATGAATGTTTCTTGCTGGTATATACAGTATTTTGACCAAACTCTGTCTACTTGACTTTAATGGCATCACGGTAATATCTAATCGATCCAAGATCTTGAAGTGCAAATGAAACATTTCGTAAAGTACTTCCAGTTCGCTTTATATAATACCCATAATTATAGTGATTCGATTGTGAATCTGATAAAAAGTTGCAGTCACTTCCATAAAAAATCATGTCTACGTTATTTGTGCTATAACTGTTGATATGTACATTTTCAGATCAGGGAAGATGTTTTTACAGTGATCATATCCGGCAATATTCTATAATGTGGAACTTGTCTCTGAAAGTTATTTTAACAAACCTTCATAATCTTACTCTCTTGTATACACTTGAGCATCAGGACATCCGTCTTTGCTGTCAAGTACTTTCAGCTTTATGGAAATAGCGGAAAGAGAAAAAAGGCTATGTAAATTTTGTTTCTACACTATTTCTATTATTTTTCTGGGTTAATTTGGTACAGTCATTAATGCAGATTGATATAACATACCAAACAGTCCTACTATATACCAATCCGCCTCAGATATATAATTTATTTATACAGTATTCCAAATTCTGATGGAATCTACTTAAAATGTTTATTGCTACATCACATAAACATAAACTGCAATATCATCGCCTAAACATTGCAGGCACGCATGTGTCAAAGTGAAAAGGTTTCTTACCATGGTGATAAGCTGTTTCTTCCTGCATAACGTTTCTTATATTACAGAACATGTAACTGAAACTTAGAAGACAAATGATGCTAACAGTGGCGTAACGTAAGTTAAAACTTAATTCAATGTGCTACATGTATCAACATACACAATCTAAACTGCAAATCACAGTATTGGCTATTTCCTGTTACATCGATATATACAATAATTATCGGAAAATATAGCTTTATTTGCTGAATAGTGGTAGTGTTTTTCTGCGTAGCTATATTAAAAACCACTTTATTCTGCGCAGTTGTAAATAGACAGCTGCGATTTGTATGAAACATCCTGAATTTCAAAGTTTCAAATAAAAACGCCATTTCCCGAGTTTCATGCTTTAAAGTGAGTAAAAAAATGATTTATCGGATACTTAGATAAAAATTTATAATTTGCAAAATGAAAGACAACGTTGGAAATTATAAAAAATATGATCGGCAGGTTCCATTGAAACCTGAAGGAATTTGCTAAAGATCACAGATGATTGTGACACAGGTCTGATAAGGACAAGTTAAAGACTTTATCATGTCCCGTAATAACAGAGTTATGAAAAAAGTATTTGCCACTCTTTGTAAGCATTTTCACAGTGCAGAAGAATAAAAAAGCACAAGATGTTGGTTTCTAAATCATGTGGCAATATATATCGTTAGAAATCCATATGAAAAACGATGGAATTAAAGAACACTAGAAGACTTATTTTTTATTCTTCTAATCACCGAAGAATGCGGTGATACCCTCGCTTCCATAACTTAACTCTGATTGGTTCTTTTATGACTGATTAATTGCTGCTCGACCTTGTGACTCGTCATGTAAAGGTTATTTGCAGACAACTTTCGTCTTTCGTTCTGCCTTTCTCATATGGTTAAACAACTCACTGATTTTGTGTGTCAAGTTATCGTACTTTTCAAAGGACATCCGACGTGGGGATTGTGACGAAATGTGCAGAAACTCTTCTTGGATTTTCTGTCACATCAGTCGTCACCCGTTTTCAACGGTTGGCTCACGTCTTTCTGAATCTACCGCTTTTTTACTGGGCACCCTGTATATGAAATTGTCCATACAGTTTGAAACGTCAACAAAGTCGATGCGGTGTGATTCTTGTGGGTGGAATTATAGGTGGTAAAATTATGGGCCCATGACGATTTCCAGGCCCTGTAGAGATGACGATGTTAATGTTAACTTCTAAATGCAGACGTAGAGCCATGGTTCACTAAGTGCCAAACTCTTTCAGAAAGAAAATGATTTCTATACGCAAAAAAAAAAAAAATTTTTTAAAAGACTCGTTCAATAAAACGTTTGCTTTCTTCACCCGATTGTAAATTTATGGCTTCTGGTGTACAACATTTTACAAAGTGAAGATGAACTTAAGAATGCGGGCCTTGATGCTGTGCGGTTTCATATAACTTCTAAAATTAGCTACAAAACATGGGCTATGCATTTCACATTAATGCTATCGTTGTAAAATTGTCATCACTAGTTTGACACTGTTTTCAATACTTCAATACTTTAGTTTTCGTTTGACACTGTTTTCAATACTTCAATACTTTAGTTTTAGTAAAATCTGCATACATCCTATCATTATATTTTTAATTGGAACATCATGTCTTTTGGAGTTTCAATAAACTAATAATGTGGAACTTGAAAATCTGATAAAATTTATTAAACTGTTGCTAAGAGTAACCTGTTGTAAGAGTAACATGTAATCTGCTATAATTTATACATATTATGTAATATATTCTGAATGGTAATAGTGCAACTATTTCCGTGGGTCTATTCATTCTTTTTCCTTAAAATTATGAAAAGTAAAAAGCAATCAGTAATATGGTAGACATGAGAGTAAACTGAATAAACTGAAGCCGTAAAGAATTAAAGATGATATCAACAAAATGACTTTAATTACGTGTGTTCTTTGAAAACGCATGAATCTAATATGATTATACTAGCCGACTAATTCTGAACGAGAGCCTGTATATTTTTGCAGTTGTCAGCCAAAGAATTAATCCTCATTAGAAATCATTAAAATTGTACCAGAAAAAATAACAGAAAGTTGTTGTGGAAGCTGAAACGCAAATAAACTGGTGACACTGAAAAAAAAGTTTAAATAACATTAGATGTTAGGCAAATATTGAATGGCAAAGTTGAAAAATTATATGTAATGTGTTACATCCTCGGGAAGGACTTGATCAGTCTAAACTAATATTTTTGTTGATGGAATTATATTTGTAAGAAATTGTAGCGTTATAAAAATGCAAGTGCCAATAGGAAACGCTGAAGATGTTGGAACGCTGAAATCTAAACTTTTTAAATTTAACTTTTTTTAAAGATGCCTGGCCAATTTAATTCAGTTTCCTTATGATTTTGGTTTTATCACTTTTATTATTAAGTATCCCATATTGTGAAAATAGAAGATCTTCCAAGAAAGATGAAATGTTGTAAGAACCTAGATGCAAATTTACCGTCGATGATCTAGCAATCGAAGCACTTTCGTTTTACTATATTGCTTTCTCCTTTAACTAAAGCAATTTTTAATTATCCTTAGATTCATTACTAATGCATTAAGTGTGTTGTGTTGTAAAAGATCTCTTTTCTGTTCATATAATCTTTTATTAAGGGTTTCTCCTATGTATTCTTGGTGGAAATTATTACAGGTGATAGAGTAAATGAAGTTTTAGCTAATTATTGTTTTGTATGAAGTGTCTTATTGTTTTGGTAGCTGTAAGAAAGTTTATGTTAAGCTGAGATAAATTCTTTCCAATTGTAGTTGGTATAGAGTGGGTAGTTAAAGTAATATTCCTCGATTTGCTAGAATGGTTCATTCTTTTATTTTGAAATCTTTGACGAGCTATTTATTTCCCGCTGAATATGAAATAATTAGGGTATTAAAAGTATTAGTCCTCATCATGTAAATACTGAGGGTTCCAAATTCTGAGTTCTCTTAAACAGAATTCGATAATTATTTTATTGTTATGATGAGAGCAGAAATTTATGAGGTCATTTTTATTAGTTGATTTACGATAGATACTTAGTTTTAGGTCATTATCAGTACGTTTTTAATATGATATCGAGGAAAGACAATGTGTTGCTTGTTTCTGTTTCATAAGTAAATTCTATCTTACGTTCGACTTTGTTTAGTTCATCTATAAAGTCAGGTAATGTTGATTTGCTGGTATATATTAATAGATCCTCATCAATGTATCGGAAATATGTTGATTGTTTAGGTACTGCTTCAGCCGAAATTTGAAACCGGCTCACCGATTCCATGCTGATAACCGTTACACTACCAGAACATTTTATGAGTTAAAGCTAATGAAATAGAAAATAAAATAAATTATCGTAAAATTGCACTGAATAAGGATATCTCCTGTAATTTGCACGGTAAGGTCATCAAATAATATCTGAAAATTTAATGAGCAATAAATGAGTAAATAAAATAAATAAAAGAAAACCCGAAACAAACTTTTAAAGTTCTCAGTGACTTCTGTGTCCTATACTGCAGCATGAAAACGTTTAGTACCAACACATTGACAACATAGCAGAACGAAATGGCATAACAAGCATATATTAATTGATGCTTTTAAAGTGTTAAGATTTTAATCTTTACTAAGACTAAGTATTAATACTAAATGCATGCAAGCTTAGTAGACACATATTTTTGGTTGAGTGGGAAGGACAAACAAAAAAGAAAGCGGCATACACTTTGATATGATCATCAGGTGGAGGGGATATCTCACGTATTTCCACTGTGTAACGGGAAATCGTAGGTTAGGAACTAAATTAGTAAGACGAGTAATAAAGTAGAATTAATTCCAAATTTCTAGGAAACAAATAAAACTCTAAAAGAACAAAAATATGATGTATAATTTACATTTATGTACAAAGATGAAATTAGTCGACTAATTTATCAAGTTTATATTTTTATAAATAAGTCCGCTTCCAGTAACCGTTTGCAATCTTGCAAAACAATCCTTTAAGCGTTTTTCCAAAGAGAAAGATTACACACACATATCCTCCTGATATGCTCACCGATGTAATTTTATATACTATTTCTAGAGTGGCACAGCTGAAATTCGAACCCGGTTTGCTGATTCATTTTTCCACGCCGATAAATGTTGTGTTACTTCGCGTCTCTATCTATCTGTATGTACTAGGGGTGGTTTATCTGACCGACCAAGAAGCCCTTCCCCATCCAAAAATAATATTGAAGTTTATTTGGCCAAATTTTGGGAAGTGTGTCAAACCGGGGAATTTTCAACACCGCTGAATCTACCTTATCTAGAAATTACTGAACGTTATTCATTATCGTGATTAATATTCAACAGTGAATTAAGTGCATTGACAAGGAAAGCGATAGCGGGTGTCATGATAGTGGGTGCCAGACAAATGAGGTATTGCATTTCTGAAATTGGTGGATATTGGAGATCCCTCGATCTATATTGTCACGTGTGTAGTTCAAATATCGAAGCCAACGCAGCAGGTATGAGACGCATATCCAAAAGGTCATGTCAGCTTTCTTTAACTTCCCATCAATGGATTCGATGTACCCCACCCCCCAAAAAAATCATCAGGCCCACGATGATCAGAATTGGTTTGAAGTGCAATATGAACGATTCCGATGGATGGTGTTGCTACCACATTCACCCAACAAAAACATGATGGAGAGAATCTACATCTATAAAGACCAGAGAGAGTTTAGGCCTCTGAGGAAGCAACTGACAGGTAATGAATTTAAGGATAAGTAATGGATATGAGCAATATGAAAAGAATAGAAAAATAACAAAATACGAATAGAATGTGAAAATAAGGAGAAATAATAAAAAGAGAACGAGTGATTGTGAATTTGTGGAACCTAATGAGGGACTGGTGGAGCAGGGTTAGTGGTCAGGGGTGAGCCACGATAGAAAAATGCCGAGAGGGTTTGGCCTTGTACTTGTGAGGAGCAATATGAGGAGGAGGAGGAGGTAATTGGATGGACAAGGCGGACAGGTTGGTCATACATACCTAGACCTCCTTCCTCTATTTAATGTAAGTCGTCGTCTTGGAACGAAGAAGAGTCTGCAATAGAAAGGGCTTATGAGAAAAATGACAAGAAATATGAAAATGAATTTCCTTCTTACGTTCTTATTAATGCAATATTAATTAGTAATATTTTTAATTATTTGCTTTTATTCCAACGTTGGGTTCATCTTCATCTCCACATGATTTACAATGTGGTATGGGATTAACTTTTAATTTATGTATTTATTTTCTCATGACATCGAACCTGATTCAATATCGTTTCTTAAATGATATTCTTTCCCGAGAATAAAATTTACAAATCTGTTCCTTGTGATCTTCACACAACATGCTTATCCCGCAACGAGGTGGGGATGTGCGTGGTGGATGAATTCTTGCTATCCAGGCCATAAAACAGATATACATCTGAAGTAAATATTACTGGGAAATATCCATATTTGGTATTGATGCTATTTGCGAAATCAGTTAACAGCTACCATTTCAAATTCTATTCCAGTTGTGGAAATAAAAATTGTTAAGTCATTTCGATATTCTACAGCTGGGAAAACTAGTTATTTCACGTGTGAAAAATTAGTTATTGACAGAATTTTGAAAAGTAAAATGTTCTCGCAATCTTTTTTCTTGTTTTTTCTACTCATTTCAGTAAAAGAATAGGCATTTAGAATTTCAGTAAATCTTTATTCGTGCAGAAAGTGACTCTTTTGTTACAAAATTAAATATTTAGGAAAAAAATAACTATATACGATAATTTAATTTTTGTTTCTAAAGTTATCTGGTGTACTACTTCAGAATAATTGTTGTTTTAAATAAATCTTCGCAGATTTATATTATTGATTTGACTCTTAAATGATTAAATACATCGACAGATAAAATAAGTCATTATCTATTAGTAAAAATTCGAAACCACTGTGTTCATTATTACTAATAGATGTCAAAAAACAATATGGCACAGAGAAAATCGTATAAATAAAAATATATTCAAATTTGAATTTCATTTTTTGATGCTGGACGTCCATGGCCTAATCGATAAAATGTTGTCACTCTCAGACAGGCTCCCAGGGATTTGGGGTGTAAATTCCAATTCTCTCCCAACCTTCTTCTTTATTTAATATCTTTGCTTTTTACCTAACTTTTGTAGAATTAAAAACGATCTGAATGTTGCAATAAAAAGCAAAAACATAAATAAATAAATAACATGAAAGTAAATTAGTCAACATCAATAATGGCGATGCTTCATTAGATAAATTCAAACTGACGTTATGGTAATCACCTATTCTAGACTGTGGACATGGAAGCTTAACTCCAATGATAAGACAATATTATGATAGACAATTTTTACTACTCTAGTTTTTGTTAGTATATTTTAATGTTAAACAAAGTATATGTACTCAGAATCAGTAGTCCGTACATTTATAAAGTTAAATCTTCTAAGATAAAAGAATATCAACAAGTTTGCACAAAAGTATAACAATATGAATTTTATTTATATGACGAATATTTGATAAGAGTCAGTACAGGATTCAAGGAATCATATTTCTATTTATATCAAATCATAAATTCGCTAAAATATTTCATGATATGTACTAAAATGGACTATAGACTTATATGTAGTAAGTACTAAAAATGATATGATGAAATGAAAATTATTTAATTTGGATTTGAGGTTTTTAGAGACAGACATGTTCTTCACCAAAACGAAGATTCGATAACATGCAGGAGTATGTATAGAAATGAACATGAAAATAGTAAAACAAGAAGTTCCAGAAAGAAAATGGAAATTTCAAATGCTTGAAAAAACTGCGAAATAGTTCGTGCCGAGGAAAAACGAGGATTTTTTAAAATTATTTTGTGCAATTCTTAAAATGCTGCTATCATTTAGTATGATGTAAGCGATTAGTGGTTCGCGGGTTCTGATTAAAAGTCGGTGTCAAATGTTAATAAAAGAGACAACAAACAAAATAACTCAGAAATTAAGATCGTGAGATATTCTAATTTTGGTTCCTCCTATCGTTTATTAAGATTAACGGTTTCACAGCAGTAAATTATTGCTTTGTTAAAAATGGAAATTTATGATTTTCATTCGCCGGATGGGTGAACTTTTATTTTGTTCCTTCCGTCTTTGCATCATTTCCCATTTTAATAATAAGAAAATAAAGGAATTTTGAGGAAAGCGGTGTCGAATTTCACTCTTCTATTGCAACTAAGATTAATAATCAAAGTTATATTTATTATTTTGAAATAGCCTATACATTCGAGAACACATGTCATTAACACTGTAAATACCATAAAAAATATTTAATCAAGGCAAAGGTGACGTCAGTACAGTCGAACAAATCAAGATAGTTTTTTTAACGATGTTACTGGAACTGCTCGGAAGGAATCGAAAAAAGTGAATTGATAGTGACTGGTACACAGTTAATAAAGAATGTTGACAGTAATGTTATCAAAGATTTAGCAACCATTCTGCCACAAATGTGCCACATACGATTCATGAAATGAATTGAATATTCATTTTCGAGAACATGGTTTTACCTTATTATTGCAAATTAGCGAAATTTATCTCCTTTCAAAATTTTGTTGTAGCCTTTTTGAAGAAATTCTAATGACACGTTGCATAAGTTACTATTTTGTTAATAATTCTTTAACTCAATAAGCAAATTGCTTTAGCAATTAGAACGTATGACTAAGAGATTTATTAAAATTAATCGGCATCCGCATTTTTAATGAGCCCTCCGTGTAGCACTCCTGTTGATAATGGACTGTTTGGTGTCAATTTGTTTTCGCTTATTTAAATTCATAGTTTGTAAATGATTGCTATCGTATTAGTTGCACATATCTTTGCCACGGGGTCGCATATTAACTTTGTCCCCAGTAGAACGACATTTTTCGTGGTCACCTTCAACTATGACTAGGTCTGCAATTTTGAAATGACTTGTCGGAAATTTAGAGTAAAAATCTTTCTCGGTTTTATGAACAAGCATAAATATATATAAATATCTGTCTAATGCCAAATATATGTGAACTAGATTAGATTAAATATTATTTTTTATTTGTCGTAATGAAAATAAATTATTTCTGATGAAAAAGCTCTAGCACCTACTTATAAGTAATTAAGTTTCTAATGCACACTTTATCATATACTACGAGATCTTGGTGCTTCTTTGTAATATATGATATCAATCATATATTTCAATAATCTAGAAAATAGTTATTAAATGCAGCTAGTTAGCAGCTGCACAGGGACATATATTGGGCACTGTCATTGATCAAAACTTAAGTTGTATTTATTATAACATTCATTTTGCAAATATTAAGTGTATACATATATATATATACATATGTATACATACATATATGTACACACACACACACACACAAATATATATATATATATATATACACATATATATATATACACGAATATTCAAGGAATTCGCAAGGACAATTTTATGCGTTAAATATAGTCTTTGGGTTCTTTAGTAAGCGCTAAAAGTTTTTTCTATTTCAAAATTTGACCAAAGAACTTATTTTTTATGAAGAGGGAATTCTTCTTGGTCAGACTGAGAACTTTTCAAGGCTTCGCGTAATAATTTAATATTTTGTAATTCTGTCACTATTGTTCCTTTTATTCCTCGAAAATAACATTTTTTATCATGTGTAAAAAATGAATTGCAGAGAAAATCTTAATTCACTTAGGAAACGAACATTTCTGAAGGTTGAGGCGGAATGAAAACTTAAACGTTTCTAAAAATATAACAAAATGTCAGAAATCCTTAAGCCAAGGAAATAGTGAAATAATGACCATCGCTTTCCCAAAATAGTCATTCCTCCCACCTTTAAGTTCCTCTGCTTTGTTTCCTGGCCCTTAAGTGTCGCATAACATGAACGATACAGTTTTTGCCTTCATTTTTTAATCTTCCATTATTTTTACTTTGAATTTTTACTTTCAAAATACTTATATTCTAATTTGGCAGAATAAATATCTAGAAAGCATAGAATATATATTCATATAAAGACGTTAGATGCCTACAAGTGATTCAATGAAAAATCTTATCATGTGTGCCAGAGATAAAAGGTACACTATCTCAGACAGATGTAAACTGAAATGATGTAGCTTCTAGAGGTACACAAGACGATAAACTAAGAAAAGTTTGGTCTGTAAACAACTAAATATCACCTGTAACTCTAATTCCAACGCATTTATTGAGTGAACCCAACTTTAATTTGCTTGTCTATGATAAATAACTGGAAGTGAAAATTATAGTGAGAATATACATACAATGTTTAGTATCTGTAAATATATTCTAAGCAATTGTAGAGCTCGATGTTACATCACATATTGACAGAAAGCAGTTCACTTCAGAACTAAAAGGTTATTCTTGTTACAAAAGTTTTAATCTCACATCTTTTCAAATTTTTAAAACTTATTTTCCTCTTACAATTTGATTACTGATATTTATTTTTACTTAAAATTTATTGAAATGCCTTAATTTTTGAAATTTAAAAAAGAAATAAGGAAACTGAAAACCACTTTCAGGTAAGCCTCATGTCATCACGTTTGATTTTTTAAAGGCAGTTGTCACACTCTAAAGATAGAGGATTTCCTCATCTTAATGATGATCATAGCTTCAGGATCTTCAAGAAGTTGCTGAAAGAAAGAAATTCAAATATTCTACCGGCCACCTTTGACTACAGGAGTCAAAAAAGGATCCGAAGCCAAAATTGATCTGGAAGAAAAAAAGCTCTTAATTCAAGAGACAAGAATAATAACCAAAATAACTTTTACAGACATGATGCAAACGATCTCTTCTTTGCTCAATTTCTAGTTGAGTTTCCAAAAATGTAATAAAAGTTCCATAGACCGTTGCTTCTAATCAAAAAAAAAAGGAGTTGTGATATAGGGGTGTTGAAGCACCACTAATTCTCTAGAATAAAATGGCACTGCCACATAAGACAATGAAGAAACATCACAATCGCCAAATTGTTTTTATGCTAGCCTGGCCAGCAGGATAAGCTTCCTCTGTAATTCAAAATATATTCCAATTCTTTAGATATCGACAGATTTAAGATCTTAACAGAGAATTTGTGGCAAATATATTCGAATTGAGTCCAAGAGGATTCACAAAATTCATTATGTTCAGCAATTCAATAAGAATTTGATCGCCTAATTCTTGGAAAAGTATCGTGATAAAAATTGACGGATATCAATGAAAAGTATTAACTTTTGTCAGAAAACATAAATTTTGTTTTCATTATTTTTTAAATATAGTAAATGATATATTTTTTGAAAATCTAAAAAAAAATGGCAAGTATTCAGTAATCTAAATATAATAAACTTTATTTCAAATGCTAAAATTTAGAATCGAAGAAAATACACAAAACAAATAAATGAAATTACTATATATAATAATAAATTTAAAATCAGAAATAAACATATAAATAAATGATCAAATACGGTTCATGAATATTTTATATCCATGAATTTTAGTTTGTTTATTTAACCCAAATTATTGCTTATTAAATCTAAATAATAGATTTGTAAAGGAAAGATTTCCTCGTTTCCCCACTTCCTTTATCATTTATTCATATATATATATATATATATATATATATATATATATATATATATATATATATATATATGGGGGGCTGGGTGTGTGGCCCGCGAAAGGAGTAGTTAAATATGGTTTACAGACTACTTGAGTCAGGAAACTAAAAGTCATCAATATTGATAGCTATGCACACTCCGTATATATATATATATATATATATATATATATATATATATATATATATATATATATATATATAAAGCCAAAACAATATAGACATTTTCCTATTAAATGTTGGTCCGTTATATTCATATGGACACGTAAAACAGCCTCTGCAGGATCAGACATTGATTTTATATGACCTTTAAAACTTTTCCTTGGGACCTGGTGCAGCTCCTTTAACTGATACAAGTTACCACCATTGATACAAGTTGGTAGAGATTAAGCAAACATTGTTGGTCCAGCACATTGGTCAATGTGTTGAGATATGATTAGTTTTCTGGTCAAATTTTGTTAATGTTTCAGAAAACCATGCATGTACAACTCGCCCAGTGTGGCAGGATGTAATTTGAGATGAAAAATTCCAGTGCCATGACATGAAGCTTTTCAATTATGTTGAATTAGGTGATAATCAACAAAGTACTTACCACAAGTAGGTATAGAATCCAGTGCCCCAAACAGAACATTGCCCAAATCATTACACTGTTTTAAGCTGACTGGTGTTTTCTCACAATGCATTCACGTAACATCGCTACCCCGAATAACAATGCACAGATACCCTACTGCCCACTTTATGCAAGAGAGAGAAAGAGAGAGAGACATTCACTGGATTACACGTACTTCTTCATTCATACAAGTCCAATACTCAAGTACGAAGTTAAGACAATTTCGGTGACCGGCCTGTGTCAACGAATTCATACACAACAAGAATCGATTACTTCCTTCACCTGGATCGAAGCTTTCCGTTATGGGTGCCACGATAATGCAGGTCGATTTTAGAACTTTGGTATTGCACTAAATTTGAAAGTTGAGAAATAATAAGTATGAATTATAATGGCACAAAATATTATTTTCCAAATCGTTACTGTTTTTTGAAGAAACAAGTTTAAAAGATTAAGTTTAAGTTCAAAATTGTAACGTTGGAATTTCATTCCGGTGATCAGTGAAAGCCTTATAGCACAGCCTTATAAAATGTATAATTGACTGAAACTTTACAAATTGTTATATGAACAAAATGCACACGCATATTATTACTAAATTATTGTGCCATTAAATAAGGCCTTCATTTACTTCAAAGGGAAATTATACTGAACAATATCGCTCTATTATGACGTAATATATTGTACAGTGCAGGAGTTTTAGCGCGATTCTTTAATAAAAAATGCAAATTTAAAACATTTTGTTTTATAATTTGCGCCCAGCATTACTATGGTGTTAAATACACTTTTTATCTTTTTTTTGTTTTTATTAATCTAACAAAGATTGTTTTTATTAATCTAACAAAGATCGTATTCATTGAGTAGACTTTTTTGTAATCTTTTACAATTTTTTTTACTTATCGAATACAGTAAAAACATTGTATATTTTACTCGTATTGATTCATAATTAGAAATCTTGTTTTTAACATATTTTCCATTCAATGTATCAAATATCATCTTTTTGGGGTTTTATTTTTGAAATAGTATAATTTTGAAGTCAGTTTGTAAGCGGAACTTCAGAATAAATGCTCAAAAATTGGTAAAATCTATTAATTACTTTTTTGTGTCAGTACTTACCACATCAAACCTCAGCTTTTTTTTTACACCGAGTAAAATGTTAATTTTCTAAAGAAAGTGAAAAATCAACCTTCCCTACTGCCAAAAAAAAATATATATATATATATAGACGAAATTACGACGCTGGACGATTTTTCGACCTACTCGGATGTTTTTAGTCTTTTCTTTTTTCCAAATTTTTCTCTGTATACCAATATGTTTTAATATATTATTATTTGCAAATTGTACTATCCGTGTATATATATATATATATATATATATATATATATATATATATATGTGTGTGTGTGTGTGTGTGTGTGTGTGTGTGTGTGTGTGTGTGTGTGTAGGGGATGAATGAAGAAATAAACAACAGAAAGAGAAGGGTAAACGCGACCGAGTTTGATTCCATTGTATTTAGCGTCCCCAAAACTTTTAGATTTTTTATTATTACTACTTTTCTTCACTGTATAAGGAATTTAATAATAATAATGATATTTTAGAAAGCGACAAGGGAAATTCAGGATCAGGGAAAATAATTACGATATGAAGAAAACAATACAGGAAGTTGAAAAAAATGACTTAAGAGAATTTATAAAAACACAGAACTCTAAAATGTTATAAAGAAAAACAAATGATAATAATTAAATATTACATAGTTCGGGTTCCCTAATATCTTTTAAGAGTGTTTTTATGTGAAAGGATCATAAAGAATAGTGATTTTAAAAGAAAATATAAATTGCACGCAAAATAAATGTAAACAAACTACGGAGACGCAAGAGGTTACTGAAGTGTGAAAGAATATTGTATACGAAGAAAGATCATGCCGAATTAAGATGTCGAATAGAGATAAAATAATTTTATTATTTCTAAATTCTTATAACTTTTACGTACATAGGACGTAGAAGGTAAAAGCCGAAGGCCTAAAATCCCTTCGCGGGAGCTAGCCTAAAGTACACCGGATGGGCGGCTTCTTGGATAATATAGAATAAAGAAGGAAATGGCATAGCAACTACAAAAAGGTATTAAAGTAGTACATCCAACTAAAAGCGCAAATTTTATAAATCAAATATTTTACAGTGAAATGGGAGAAATTAATGAAGCTTATGGAAAGATCGCCATCACGTGAAGAATTAAAAGATTATTAAAATAGGTTATGTTGAAATTAATATAAATATAAATAAAAGAGTCCAGAAACAAGTAAAAACACAGAACGGAAGAAGAAATAGAGGAACAGGAATGGAGTAACATAAATATTAAGGAAGACATGCTCTTACATAATCACGAAATATCTAACACAAGGTGTTACATATTTAATCTCCTAAACTGACGACATTGGTAAACCCACAAAACTTTGTAATATTAGTACTACAAAGTACTAATATCAATTTAACTGAAAGAATATATAATTTCCTTGAAAAAAATAGCATTCTCCCATAACAAAAATTTGCAAGAAAGATTCTTTTGATTGTAAATATCAACTACTGATCAACAACAAGTTAATGGAAAAGTGTTATAGACTATACATACGTATTTGATAGCGTTCAACGTCACTGGATCATAAAGGCATTAAACAATGAATGAAAATACTTCCGCTCCTCATCAATGTTTTAATATCCGGTATAAAAATTGGAAAACTACTTCAATCCTAAATCGCCTTAATTGTGAAATCCAATGTGACAACTTACATAGCAAGATATAAATACCTATACTAAGTTAAATAAATAACATACCTTACGGTTATCAGATATATAACAGATTATTTAATTATTTATTTTACATAGAAGACATAAACCTTATATATATATATATATATATATATATATATATATATATATATATATATATATATATATATATATATTTCTGAGATGAAGTATTATGTACATTATTTACATTATTCGGACTATTGTCGCCATATTTATCACAACGTTTCTGTACACAAACAACACACTTCGGAATGGAATCACACATATATCGATAGGATGAGGGCTTAGCAATGGGCTCGCCATTATCACCAGCAATGGCGAATATATACATGGAATACTTTGAGAAAATGGCATTAGAATCTATATCTTTAAAGCCAACTCTATGGTTAAGGTACGTAGATGATACTTTCATACACTGGCCACACCAGGAAGATGTTCAGGTTCTACTGGACCATGTAAATTCAATAAAACCTTCAATAGAGTTCACGATGGAGAAAGAGAGTAACAACACGCTCCCATTCCTGGATATTAGAATATCTCAAACAGAGCATGGGTTCAAGACATCCGTATACCGTAAACCGACATCCACCGGACAGTACCTCAATTTCCCACCATCCATACAGCGTAAAGAAAGGGATCGTCCACTGCTTACAACACCGAGAAAAATTCATAAGTGGCGACCCAGATAAAGAATTGTTAATATAAGTAGTACCCTACAACGTAACAACTACCCTGGGTACATGGCAGCAGCCCCAATAAACTGGGATACAAGAGGAGGACAACAACACTCAGAAAACAGTCTGCCTGCCTTATTTGAAGGGATTATCAGAGACAATACAAAGGATCTGCGGTCCATATAACATCAGGACAACCTTCAAAAGCTGGACGACACTTCGCAGATATCTCTCCAGAGTAAGACACCATAGACAGGCCTCCTCCTTAAGGTAAGGCTTCAAGAACACCAAAAAGCTATAACACAATGGGAAGTGGAAAAACCAGGCGTGTCTGACGACATATGGAGAAAAAAGGGAGATCACCACCCTTTGAGGGATCAGGTTAAGTTCATAGACAAAGAACATCATTGGAAAATTTGTAAACTTAAGGAATCATCACATATGCTAGGACACAAAAATCTCCTGATCCAACCAAGCATAGAAATGAATACAATATGGGAACCAGTAATAAGGAGTGCCAGAGAAAAGCGATAATAACAAAAAATTGCAATATGAGCTCGGGTAAAAACATGAGTGATAACAGAAAAATTCGCAATATGAGCACTGGTAAAAAAATGTTTATAATACCCAGAAATTAATACACAATGTCCTTAAGGACACATGGCACAGTGGATAAAGGCGCTAGTTAGATCCACTGACAAGACCCAAAGATTATATATATATATATATATATATATATATATATATATATATATATAATTAATAATTTAAACTAATCCTTTTACCTCATATAGGAAATAGGCTATTTCGGCAGACGACTAAAGTGGTCGTCTGTCTTTTCAACCCCAGTTTGGAATGAAATGAAGTTCATGTCTGTAAGCTTAGAGGAAACAGCGTGTAGCAGTTAACTGTGAGGGATTGAGATTGCAAGCTAAAGAGTCAACTTAAACCTTAACTTGTCGAAAATACCTAATACAGAGTTTACACTTTTCACTATTTCAATCAGATGCAAGGAATGAGGCAGGGTTCAAGGAGGGTAGTGCCACACGATTGCAACCTCATTGAACCAATCAGGTAGACCCGTAGCTTTCTTTTCAAAAGCCTTCAGTACCAGCAAACGTAAACACACTTCTATAGAAAAAGGAAGCCCAAGCTATCGTCGAGGCCTTACGTAAATGGCGGTACAATTTAACGGGACAACACTTCACTTTACTTACGTATCAAAGATCAGTAGCATTCATATTTGGTTCGTAACTGGCTGGAAAAATAAAAAATGATAAAATCCAAAGATGGAGGGTTGGACTTGACTGTTACAGTTTCGACATTAAATACCGCCCAAGGAGAGATAATGTCACTGATTATACGTTATACAGAGCTTATTGTTCAGTTGTAAGTTTGGACACCCTAGAGAAATTATACAACTCTCTTTTTCACCCTGGTCTTACGCGAATGATGCATTTTGTTAGGACTAGGAAACTTCCTTCCTCTTTGGAGGATGTGAAGAGAGTATCTACTGCTTGCCCTGTATGTGCCGAAGGCAAACCTCGATTTTACCGACCTGGCGCTCTGCATCTAATAAAAGCAACCATGCCTTTTGAAAGGCTCAGCGTTGACTTCAAAGAACCCCTGTCATAGTCTTCTCGAAATCGGTTTCTATTTACAATAATAGACGAATATTCTCGCTTCCCATTTGCCTTTGCTTGTCCTGATATGTCGCTGCAAACAATCATCCGGTGCTTCAACCAACTCTTTGTTATCTTCGGTATGCCAATGCACGTGCCTTTGGACAGGGGTTGCAGCTTCATTTCCGCTGAGGTGAAATACTTCTTGCATGGGCACGAAATCTCAACTAGCCGTACCAGCCCTTATAACCCCCAGTGTAATGGGCAATGCGAAACGTATAATGGTGTTTTGTGGAAAACAATAACTTTGGCACTCAAAACGCAACGCCTACCTATAAATCGATGGGAGAATGTTCTGCCAGATGCTTTACATTCAATGCGCACACTGCTTTCAACAGATACGAATGCTACACCTCATGAACGGCTATTAAACTATCTTCGCCGAACCTCCAGTGGCTATTCTGTTCCAACATGGCTAACAACACCAGGAAAGGTTCTTCTGAGACGACATGTCAGACAATCGAAGTACGACCTATTGTGGAGGGGGCGTAAAATTATAGAAGCCAATCCTCGTTATGCACACATTCGTCTTCAAAACGGCAAAGAAACCACAGTATCACTACGAGATCTCGACCCCGCTGGTCTCGTTCAGAACTGTTCTCCTGAAATACAAGACTCTGACTTACCCACTCAAAACTTTGAGACCTAGGATCTCGACAAGGCTGAATCTAGTACATATACACCAGAAAATGAAATCGAAATTCCATTACGTCGATCAGAGCGATCGCGTAAACCTCCTGACCGATTAACTTATGAATAAATCTGATTTCCTTAAATCGAATAGGGTTATAAAGGAGATACTTAAAAATTGAAGTAAATCCTACTAGGATATAACTTTCCTTAATACTGATTGACTAACTGCCACTAATTATTACTAGAAATAGGGGAGATTGTGGTGAACCTTCCTTCTCCCCCCCCCACCAGCCTGTTATCAAAAATGAACTGTGCCTCCTTATAAATAGTTTTTGTTTCTACTAACTGTTCTATTGTGCGGAATAAATCCTAATTTGGGTTACTATGTTCCGTGTCTTTTCTTACAATGTGTATCTATTATTGTATTCCTATGTTTTATTGATTTTTACCCCACCCACAACACCCCGTAAATAAAATGAATTATTCAAGGCTCATTATAGTACACGGTATAAATATCAATTTCTAAATCACGCAACGCTCAATTTTCAATCACCACCATTGTGTATGAAACTCCTGAGCAAGAAAAAAAATATTTATATATAACGCAATCATAACGGCGTGAAACAGACTGTCGCCTCTGGGTGTTAACTTCAATGTCCATTTTTATATTTACATACGCCCTATCCTTTAACCAATAAATAAAGCATACCTTAAAACTATATTTTGACATCTATGTATGTGTGCGCACGCGCGTGTCTGTCTGTCTAATATTATATAATATATATAATGATATATATTAAACACAAACACACACACACACACACACACACACGTATATATATATATTAAAAAAAACTTTCAAATTTTCGAATCCTGTAAGTCCGAAAGGATAAACTGTTGAGTAGATTATTCACGACATCTGTGGCATCCTGCAGAGGTTTCTGTCCATGCAGATGCATCTGAATTCTACTAATATTTTATCAGAATCCCAAACCAGTGAGTGTTTATTTCTGCTCGTATTAAATTAAAGCAAAGCAAAATCTTTGCACAATTGCTTACTTGTAAAGTTACGTGCCTCATCATTCTCTCGGCTTCTTGACTTATCATCTGTGAATAATTGAAGCATCATTCTTTAAAACAGTTTGCCTCACGTACTAAATTACTTTCAGCTAATGTTTTCTATTTACTTTTTACATTCCTGAGTTAATCCAAGTTTCAAGTGTCAATTATATTTCATTCCTTTATGGATTAGCTAAATGGTAAACGTATTCAACTGAAATTCATAAGCAACATTTTTTGTTTTCCCATCTTGCACGGTTAACATCTATAACTACAAGAACATCTTAAAATAACGCTTAACAATGATATTAAATTTCAAGTCAAGGGAGATTGATCAATCTTACAATTTGAAATAAATACTTTGCCATAAAAAAATATTCCCACTAAGGTATTCAGTTTAGGAGCCCACTTTTATCTTTCTGCCACCATTCAACATTTAAAAGCCTAATTTTAAAATCCCTATTAAATCATTATTTACACTATGTGCACGGTGTATTTACATTTTATGGGCGGTGGGAGCGGAAGTTGATGTATTGTCTGGCGAAGGTTGGCTTGTGATATACGAATGTTTTAGACCTATTCTCTGTGCGAGTTATTAGTACATCCAGGAAGGCTAGCTTATTATTATTTTCTTCTTCCATTGTGGATCGAAAGTCTTAATGAGTTCACATAGTCGAACAGTATTTGTACAGCTTCCTGGTACATAAAGTGTGAAGAAAGTGATCTGTCGATGCCTACAACCGCGGGAAAAGTTAATAAATGGCGACCCAGATACATGCCAACAAAAAATGATCAGCATCAAGGATAAACTTCAAAATAATAACTACCCTGAAAACATAGCATCATCGTCTAGAGGTGGAAACCGAAGGATTAGGGAGGAAGACCAGAAGATTGGCATTTTGTTTGTCTGCTTTACGTCAAGGGCTTACCGGAAAAGATTCAGAAGATCTGTGGTCCATACATCATCAGGAAAATATTCAGACGTAACTCCACTGTACGGAGAAATCTCTCCTGACTAACACGCCTAACACGGGGGAGAACGTGACCAAGAATTGCGTTTACTCCATTCCTTGCCGTTGTAGAGAAGAATCAAAAGGTAGAACAACCCGCCCCCTAAAAGTAAGGCTGGAGGAACATCGAAAACCAGCTTGAGACAATAAAATCGAGCCTGGAGTATCATGTCCGGGGGGAAATGGAATGACGCGAAAATACAGGACAAAGGAGAACACCGTAGAGTGAGACGCCTGAAAGAATCAGCGCAGATGCTGAATTATGAAGAGACCTATTTAGTGAGACCTAAATACAATATGTGATCCGCTAATAAAGAAAGAAAGACAAATGACAACAAGTCTTCAACAGTAACACCAGCAGTCAAACATGACAGGCAGCAGCAGCAGCAGAAGAGCAACAGCACTAGGCAGCAGGCAGATTATGTTTAAGGCCTAGTGGATTAAAGCGTTGGCTTGGGAATTTGATGACATCCTACTTGGACTCAGTGGAAACGAGTGAGCAACAAGCAGTACTAAAGAATAAAAACCAGACAAGATATACGTAGATATGAGGTGTGGAATGACAACAGTCTAACCCCATAGATTAAATAAAGCATTCAGTTCGGAATTCTCTGTAGGTTACCCAGATCAATATACACTTGATGAAGTACGGAGGATACAATGATCAAAACGTTGTGGTAACAACAACAAATATGAGACCAATAGTCTGAATGTAAATAGTTGAAATAATGATAACTCCTCATCCCAGAAATTCAGACAGAGATTCTGGAATCCTGTTAAATCGTTTGATGTTCATCTATAAGTCATTTTATGCTAATCTTTATTTTATGTTTGGCGTTGAGTTTTTCAATATCTCAAAATATTCCATCCGCACTAACTCTCTATTTTTTCAGAACTGAATTTGCTAAGAGAGGAAACTTTAAGAAATTCTGATGAAGAATGCGGAAAATTAATATGCTTATATTACATCAATCTGCAACTTCAGAAAAGTAACGCCACCTTTCACTTTAGTCAACTATTATCTATTTACTGCATTTTCCCCAATCTCTTTAAGGCATTCCAGATATTCCGTCCGACAATTATGTATTTCTTGGCTTTCTCTGAAGTTGCTTTCGCCCTGAGAACACGAAGAATTTTCAGGAATCAATGGTAAGTCACTTTGCTCAGATTTTCAAACAAAAAATAATAACATTGTTTTTAATTGAATTATTATTGATATTTCTTAAGCTTATCTACGTACTGCAAAACGCCAAACGTGTGAAGTGCTTGAATTAATTTTCTTTTATAATAGATATATCTTTATGACAGCATAGACACATTTTAATTTAGTGAATTCAATCCTTTCAGAAGTAATATGTCGTTAATTTAAATAAAAAGTTTCGTATAATAGACACTATGGTGACCTCAAGCCTATCAAAAGAATTGAATCCAAGAGAATTTGATTGAAGATATAATGGTTGCTTGTCATCATTTCACTAAAAGGCATAAAGGCATATACAAGAACAACATAATTTAACTTTACGAGTATGCCAAGAAATGGTTCCTCACTCATTTATTCACTCACAATGCACGCATACGAATGCACACACACAATGCATATCGAAAAACAGATAAGGTAAACACATTCATTTTGAAATATTAATTCAAAGACTTCTTGTTAAAAATATGAAAATCTAAATAATAAACAATGTTATTTCATCTTTTTTCTAAATCTTTGTAGAGTATTTATCCTTCTTTTTCTATTTTATTTGTTTCTTTTTTCTTGTTATACTTACTTTTGTTTGATCTTCTTAACTTTGATTAGCTTATAAGGTACTCCAGTCTCTGTGACCGTACTTTGGTCCGCTAATCGATACCATCCTTCTTGCGTATTAATATATGTCGGTGTCAGTACAATGGACACCAGAATTTTTACCTGGAAAATACAGAAGAAATAAAATTAATCTTTAAAGCATAGAAATAATCGCGGAATATACAAAATATTGTTCTGTTAAAAGTCTTCGTTTACTTCGTTTGTAGCCTCATACAAATACAGATATTCAAACAGATTCAACTAAATCCGGACCAGTACAAAGCGTGAACTCTTTCTTGTTGTTATCATGCAAGCGTCATTCATAAGAATACTGCAATCATCACCAAACTCGTTACTATTCGTTTAATCTTTTTTCAAACTGATCTTCAATATCCACTGTGTAATTTCCAAATTATGCATGTGTCAAAGGAAGCTAAGTATTTTTCCTGTTGTATTGGTTGCAAAAGTGTCTCGGTAACCTCAATAATGAATTTCACCTTCAAAGGGTTCTTTTGAAATATTTCTTGAGTTGAGGTAAACTTATGATAATAAAATTTTGTTTGTATTCATTTCAAGCTTTTCGACTTAATTAACCTTTTTTGGATAATCATTTTCCTGAAACTGCGGGTAAACAGAAACAAGCAAAAAACAGATACATTTTCTTTTTTACCACCAGATTTTGAGAAAATATTTAAACTTAATATGTAAAGAACAACAGCAAAAAATAGTAATAACAATATTAATAATTTGTCTACATCATTATTGGCAAAATTTCAATAATTAGACCCCGATTGTCAAAGAGAACTGATAACTTTTAATCAAAGGACGAAGAAATTAGCCTGTCTCAGCGATAATATTCATAGAATTTATGTGAATAGAAGGTGGAAGAAAAGATTAGTATTGAAAGGTTTGTCTACGTAACTATCAACGTGCTAACTTATTATGACAGTCAAAAGAAATGACAGGATGAGAAATGTTGGGTTTAAAACACGAAAACATTTAGAAGCTAAAATGGGAGGAAAATCAATTTCATGGTGATTTTAAGGGAAAACTTGGATGTTGGGGTTCAATCAGATCAGAGGGTGATGAAACGGAAAAATACCTGGATCTTACCTCACATCTAGGATCTGGAAGTTAACGGAGCGATAAAATCAATGCAAAAGAGCCTTGTAAAATGTAATGACTTTAAAATCTGAGGAAGAATAGAAACCATCCAAAAGAATAAAATTTTCAAAATCAGGTAGAATACCGAGGAGAATTGTAAGATGTGCTGTTAATTGATTTCGAGTAAAAACCACAAGTTATGATTGTTGCGAAATCACAACAAGATGGTTATAATAAACAATAATGTTCATGTCATTAAATGCGCATACCGTCATAAAATCTAGACTTAAAGGCAAACGTAAATGTGAAAGTGAAATAATGAATATGCATTTAACACATACGACGTCATTTCTTTGTACAAAGATTGCCATTATCATAAAACTTCCTTGTCTGAAAACATTCTTCACATAATGTTAGTTATTTGATAATAAAAAGGTCGACTATTTATGATGACTTACGGTAAATTGAGTGACGTGGGTGTCTGATATTAATGAGGGGATTTCCATTACTGCTTTCATCCCATTTCTCTCCACCACCATCACCCCACACACACACACTGACAAGCACACACAAACACACACTGACGAGCACATACAAACACACACACACATATGTGGGTGTTAGTAAGGTACAGAATCTGAACAAAAGTGGAGAAATCAAACAAAATGGAAAAAACTTTTTTAATTAACAACGCGCTTCGTCTTCGTTAGGTCGTTAAGTAGGCATCTTCGAGTCTTTCATTCTGATCTGAAGATGCCTACTCAACGATCTAAAGGAAGCGAAACGCGATATCAATAACAAATATTTTTCTCTTTTGTCTAACATACATACATACATATATACATATATATATATATATATATATATATATATATATATATATATATATGTATGTATGATAGTATGTGCATATATAATTATAGCTGGGATGAAATGGTTGAAATATGAATTTCGTTTTCCAGTATATCTTTTTACAAGAGAAAGAAAATGTGAAATATCGTAATCCACCCGATTAAAACAAAGGCCGACAAACATTTGAGCATTTGTAATGGAAAAAGTTTTATTAGAAGAAAATATCAGAATGTACAAAATGTGAGTTCAGGGAATAAATTTATTTTTATAGGTAGTTTAACATGTTAATTACAATTATGAAACAAAAGTGGGTCATGAGAGTGTTAGATTTCAAATCACGTTTTCACGAATTCACTATCGAATTTATAGAATTGTCAATTCAGTAAAATTAAAACCTTTACGTTTGTAATATACAATGGTGCCCCCTCCCCTTTACCGATGTGTTTTGATTGGCGTTTGCGTCGGAGTGAACGAAAACTGAGAAAAAAAACAGTCAAAAAAGGGAAAACTAAGACAAAACACGGCGAAAAAAACACGATTTTTTTTTTCAATATACTGAGTTCTTCATTTAGACATTCACCTGACAGGGAGTTGACACTGGGGACATTTTAGCTGCTACTTCTGTCTTCTTTCACGACCCTAATGGACCAGATCTTACATTCAGCCAGGGAGCACATCAACTGCCTCTTATTCTACATATCTCCCTCTCTCTCCTCCCTCTATCTCCGCCCTCTCTCTCTCTCTCTCTCTCTCTATCTATCTATCTATCTCGCTCGCTCGCTCTCTCGCTCACTCTCACACTTTCTCTCTATTGTCTACTGTCTTATCGCTCCTCTTCCCATCTCTACATCACAACGCCAAAAGGACAGTTTCTTTCTCTGGTCCCTCCGACAATTCTATCACCGGCCATTCTAGAATGCGTTCTGATTATATAAAAACACGACCCGAAGTCCCTACTTTCTGCTCGAGTTTCACTTGGTCCCAAAATAATTTTATTTATTTTTATTCCCTGTTTCCATACTTGCGGATAGCAGGTGATTGCTTTAAAGTTCTCATATCTAGACTTTACCTTATCATAAAACACTACAATATTTCAGGCCCAGATAAACTCATTTAGAGCCTGTACTTGATTGGTGTGGGTGTGGTAAGCCAATCTAGCAGGAACCAATTGTGTCATACATGAAAGAAATATTTTGTCCCGACCAAATAAATGTTATTTTTTTCATTCAACTTTGGTTTGTAATAGACAATGTAACCAGACATGCGATCAATCTTAAACTAGACCCCTCTTCATCTTCAGGCATTTCTATTCTAGAAAGAGGAGGGAATTCATCTTCAGTCATTTATTCTCCAAGAAAACAATCAGAAAGTTTTTTAGAACACATTTAGTATTTTCAGATCGTCGAAGACAAAGTGATCAGGGTTTTGATTCAGTGAACATCATAATCATTTCAGACGGAAATAAATTGCAACATTAAGGTCTAATCAAATCGATGAAGCGTAAATTAAAGGTGAGTCAAGAATGAAAGGCTGCATTATTTTAGGATGAGTGCAAATTGAAAGCCGATTATTTTTAATGATAATAAACATTTCAATATATTGTTTTGAATATATTGTTTTAGCAAAAATTCAAAGGTATAAGAAAAAGAAAAATTCATTAAAATCCAGTGAAAGAGAGAATAGATTGATTTTAATGAAATGAAATTGATGAAGTGTTAGTTTAAAAACAGCGAATACACAAACATGTATATATATTTGCGTGTTTTCACTGTGTCACATTGACAATTTCTGACCTTAATAGTATTTGTATGTGTTATGTATGTGTGTGCGTTTGCGTGTATGTGCATGCATGTATGTATAAAATTTCTAATAGAAAATGTCTTCTAATAAATTAATAAAATTAGAAAAACTATAATAAATATACATTGTGAGTATAATCAAGTAACAATGAGATGACGAGTGAATCTTACACCTATTTAAGGAATCCATTTAATAATATTAATGTTTTTCACAGGATTATGAACAAAATAAAAATAAAAATAACGAATATATATATTGAATTGAGTCACTGTCAGTCACTGTTTATCCGAATCTAAAAATAAACACGCTAAAATTCACCTTCATCCCGTACCGTACGCTGACAGCTTAGTGGGAGAAGTTCGGACTGACAAAAATTCAGTCGGGTTTCGATCCTAGCTAGAGGCAACCGGACGTCTAGCCACACTGATGAGCTGCGAAACAAAAATATATATATATATATGTTTGATTTGATGATTTAAGCTCATAAATTTCCAAATTTTTAACTCAGATATGTTTGAGCAATTTTCCATAGTTTGATTCTTTGAAGATCAATGGTCAAGAGGGTTAAATACGATATCCCTCTGCTCGATAATAGCCAACACGTGTGAAATCATTCCAACTTCCATCAAATACCAAATACACACACAAACACACGTAATCAACTTCTACCAAATGCACACACAAACACGCAGTCATCATATATATATATATGTTCACTTTTATATATATATATATATATATATATATATATATGTTCACTTTTTTATATATATATATATATATATGTTCACTTTTATATATATATATATATATATATATATATATATATATTTTAATTAATTTTTTTTATAATTTTTATCGTTCAAAATATATATTTATATATATATATATATTGTCATATTAGTTGTATATGAATGTCACTGCTGAAACCGGAGTTTGAACCTGAATCGCTAGACAGTGCAAATGTAGACCACCATTTACTATAAATAGAGATACCATGCCACTGACTGAAGTCGTTACAATTACGTGTTGTGCAATTTCATGTTAAACTCTCTGACTTTGGACAGTGAGGAACCCAGACGTGTGTATGCGGAAAAGCTTATTTTTGAGAATCAAACGTTTTGGCAGATGCTTTCACGACATTAAACATTTGATTCAATTCTTCTTCTTCTTCTTCTTCTCAACGTGGCACTGGACATTGTTAATAGACACATTAGAGGCTACAGTCAATGAACCCTTCCTTCTTAATTGTGAATACTATCACAAAGAAAGCATTTCATAAAAGTGAAAAAGAGAAAGTTAACAGAATCCTTGCAGAAAATCGGAAGTTTGAATAATAATATTATCTTCTCATTTTATTTGATGAGGTATAGCTAACCATTATTAATTGTCAGTAGTGTTTCTTTTATCTTAATTTCAGTTGCTAAATAGACGCGAGAAAACGAAACAGAAATTGAGAGAAAAGAATTCGAGTTACAAATTAATATTGGTCCATGGTCATATTGCTAGTATGTTACTTCAGAGTTTGTATTAGCCTTAGTTATATCAGATGATAAACAAATAAACAGTATCATTATTCTAAATTATTTTGAGAATGCGATATTAAGTGTTCATGGAACTGATGATGATGATGATGATGATGATGATGATGATGATTCAAAATTTGAAAACAACGTGGGTGCATTACTAAGTAGTAGTACTTCTATTATAACAAGAAATGAATAGTAAAAACAATGACATATGCGAAATATGGTCACATGACAAGATCAGAGCTTCCGGAGTTTCATCCATGAAAGATAAAATCACAAGATATGGTATATGTGAGATTATGTCGACTTGTTTATTTCGATTTTGTGTTGTTTTTCTTAATAACAGAAAAATCGGTTATAACGCAAGAAACAAAGAAAGTGGTACAAATTAGCAAGAAAAATAGATGTGCTAATGAAAATATCGGCTGAAATGTGCTGGATGTGTGGACTAAGAATGACACATTGGAATGATGAATGGAATTCACGTGTTACAATGAAGAAAACAAATAAAATTGAAGGATTGAATGAAACATTGGAATTACTTTAATTAGTGGTTAATTAACATGTAATCTGTAATTAAAATAAGGTTAGATTCTGACACTTTTGTAATGCATGTATGAGGACAAAGAAAACGCTCAAGATATAAGATATGTTTCGTGGTTGTTGGATGGAATCCATTAATATTTTTTAAATGCTTTCAAGATTCATTATATATTTGTAAATATTTTTAGTTCCGTAAGTGACAACACCCTTAAATTGCTTTATCCCAACGGGAAAGAGAGGCGTTTCCAATTTAAATTTAACACATTTTCTGACTTTAGTTTGAAATTTCCAAGTGTCTTTAATCCTATATATGTGTGTGTGTGTGTGTGTGTGTGTGTGTGTGTGTGTGTGTGTGTGTGTGTGGAGAGAGAGAGAGAGAGCGAGAGATGGAAAGAAAGGAAGATTTGGGGTTGATAAAAAATAAAGCCTGTTCTAATTTATTTTTACAAGTATTAGTCAGAAGCATTTAGGGTTTTTATCCATAGACAATACGATGTCTAAAAACATAGGGGAAATTTGTGAAGTTAACATTCTCTTTTTCTCTTTCAAAATGGTTGCACCTTTGGAAACATGTTGAAAGCAAAAAGCTGCCATAGAATTTCTGTTTGAGAGTGTAAAAAGTGCTACAAATATTCACATGGGGTTATTGAATTTTATGGAAACGCTGCATTTGATATAAGTGAATAACATTCCTAAAGTGAAAAGATAAACTGTCCATAGTGACAGGCTCCAAAGTGGCAGGCCAGCTACTACTGTGCATGAAGATAAAACCAAATAGGCTGATGCCCCAATAAAGGCTAACATAAGAATAACTATTTCAACAATGTCAAAGTCAGTGATGGAGCCTACAGTTTTTTACAGCCTGCCCTCTTATTTACAGTTTTTTTATTTCAGAATATTCAGAGTTTCTTTTGTTTTTTTTTCTCTTAGGCTGACTACCATCCACAAGAGAGCAGCTCAGTTTGCCATTTTATAGCGGGAGGAAAATTGATTCATGCTTTTTTTAACAAGGCCATTTGTGTGAAATGAATGAAAGATTAATTCGATGAGAATTTGAACACGGCACGCCGATTCCACGCTTATAACGGTTACACCAGATGTGTAAATCCAGATATTAATTCAAAAGAAAACTTGTATTCAATCATTAAAGGAAATATATATGAAAATGGAATATAATTTTCAAGTAAACATTTCTGGGAAGCAATAAAACTGCTGCAAGTAATATTAAAGTAGGAAGAGGATAAAAATTACTAAATACAATGTTTTAAAGATACATGATGATTATTGAATGTTGACTTGTAAAATAATAAAATCATAATTTATTTAGATATGTAGGAAATAAATATATTAATAAAATATAAGTTTATCTGGCCTATATATTTTGAATTTATAAAAATTTATATTTCACTTGGTTAGTTTACTGATAGTCCCAAAAGAAGTTATTGTGAATATTTTTTAATTACTGGAGAATTACTTTTTTTTAATTACTGGAGTCGCTATGTCATAATGTTAGCGACATTTGGTTTCCCAAGGTGACATTGAGTATTCTGTTAAAGGTTTCTTGTATCTCCTTTGTGGCGCCGCCACTTGTTCCACCAGCCATAAACGAGTTCGCCGAAACAAAGAGTCTTTGGAAACACTAATGTTTATAACATTTCTGCATTATCCTTAAAATATATGATTTTTCCTTTTTGTATGTTCAAAGTCCCTACATACATACATATAGGCAGACATACATATATATTGTAGGTATAGTCTTATAAATATAAATATGGGCTTTAAGGAATAGTTCAAAATTCTTAAATGTACTCTCATTTAAATTATTTTGAAAATCCAAGAAAATAATATATATATAATATATATATTAACAACTCAAGTTTTTATGCATTTTGGACACTACATGTCTGTCTGTCTGTCTCTGTCTCTCTCTGTCTCTCTGTCTCTCTCTCTCTGTCTCTCTCTCTCTCTCTCTACACGCCCATATATTACATGTTTGTGGTCTGTTATGATATATACACATTTACATATATATATATATGTGTGTGTGTGTGTGTGTGTGTTGGGGGACTCTCCTGTCATTTTCAATGTATGAGGGTCCAGTAGCTCAGTTCTTAGAACAGGACAGTCAGACGAACTGCACATAATTTGTTTATAGTGATGTAACTTGTACCGAAGCAAGAAGATCCAAATACAGGGAACTAGTGCACAGCGTGCCACAAGGTCCCCAAATGACTCTGCTCAGTTATTTTTTTAATTCAGAGTTGTCCTTTTCCAAGATTGGTTGCCATCGAAGATTATAAAACCCAGTCTTGCTATTTCTTAGCTGGATTCACACCTTTCACATGTAAGAAAGAAAGAAAGAAAGAAAGAAAGAAGAGTGACGCAGTGCCCAAAAATGCAGACGAAATTGAGTTATCAATATCGTATATATTACATTTTAGGTAGATTTACGAAAATAATTTTATAAATGAGAGCAAATGTATATATAAAAAGCAAAGAATATGACGCATTAACTCTGCTATATTTCAATTTTATAAATACGTCTTCACAGTAATATATTTTGATAGTAAAATATTCAGTGATTTATAATAGATTGATAATAATTCTCCGTTCGGTACTATTTTGGAAATCACGAGAACAATGCAGTATTTTAACATCAAACTTTTAAAAAGAAATCTTTTTTTCATATCAGAATAGACCTTTGTGTAACAAGAGCAGGTGAAATTTATGAAAGCTTAAGATTAAATCAATAATCCAATTGACTTTGCTACAGAAATCTGTGTACAAAAATGATTTATTTATATATATTTAATCAGGCTTGCAGTATCTTCCTCGTCAAGGGCTCCAGGCGAATACAACGTACGAGATACAAGAGAAATGAAATCAAAAAGACAGATGTAAGCATAATCACAAATTTGAGAACATAGTGATGTGTGGATTTCAACATAAAAAAGATAACACTGCTGAGTAGTTTAGATATTTTTTTACTTCTCCCATGAGAAGAGTTAAAAATTAACAACAAAGGCATACACTGTATTTCCTGACCGTCAGTGTCGTAAACGAATTTTCAGCTCTTCGGACAATGAAAGTTTATTCTTTGTCAGATGTGGTTGGCTACAAAGAGAAATGAATTAAACATGTTTTGTTTAATATAGATTTTATTTATTTTTATTTAAGTCCTGAAACAGTTGGCTCAAGTGTTGAAAATGTTCACTATTATAGTAACAAGTTTTTATTTACCAGCGACACGGTCTGTCTACTCAACTTTTTAATTATGTCTTTCTAATTTCCGAATGGTATGATGTACATCGGGATTAAGGTTGTTAATAAACTTGTTTGAAAACAATTTATTAATAGCTTTAATCCCGCTTTTTTTAAATTCTTGCTGCATAAAAACACCTTATTTATTATACCATTATCTACATATTTGGTTTACTTTAATCAAGTTTAACATATGTTCTTACTTTTTACGCAATTTGAGGAAGTTATTAATTAATTACGAATAATTTTATAGAAATATTTGCAATCTCTACTATGAATACCACAACTGGGAATTAAGGATTGGTGGCATTGAATTAGAATTAGATCTTATGACATTTTCGTCCGATGAAGACATTTTCATCTATAAGACATCAGTACGAATAAAATGGGTGAGAGAATTGAAGTAGACGGTAACATTTCGAAAGTTTAACCAAGTTGGATGCAAATTCTTGACGCTGATACTACTTTTGTATTAATGTAATTTATAACGGCTTAATTAAAAAATTTCTAAGTTCATCATTTATCACCAGGATATTATTGTGCAAAGTAGTTTTCAAATTAACAAGAACTGTCTGAGTAATTTCGTACACTTTTGGCAAGACATCAACAAAGAGAAATTAATAAAATAGGATGCTCGCTCGCTCTATCTATCTATCTATCTCTCTCTCTATCTCTCTCTCTCTCTCTCTCTCTCTCTGGTAAGAGAGGTTTTAAAAATACAAAAATTTCTGGTTGAAATTGTTTAAGACACGCTCAACTAAATTCTTTTAGGCAGATGCAAATATGAAAAAAATTAAATTTGTTTACTACCGTTTATAAAAAAAATTCAATTTACATATTTTATTGCCAAACAGCATGTATTTCAATTTCAAAACAGCGAAAGATTGTCCCTCTTTTTGAGGTGGGATAGATCTCAGTGGGAATTGGCTTTGTACTAGAAATACACCGCTGTTGTGTGCGACAAATTTATCAACGATATTCTGAAAGGCAAGATTTTACCAAAATCAGGTCGGAAATACAAATTATTTCAACAAGGAGAAAGAAAAGTCGTCATTAAATCAAAAAATGTCTGCCGTATGTAAGTGAGTCTAGGGCAAGTTTTTATGATCAGTTTTTTTAATGCGAAACAATAGGGCGTCGCACTATACGCACTTAACTTTTTTTGCAGAGGTTAAAATTCTTGCATTTCTGGTGACCGGTTACACTATACACAGGTATTTTTTCTGAAGGGGTTAAAATTCATGTAAAAAATTCAGTGAAGCCGGCTTATAAACGTGTATATACGGTAGATGCTATCAATTAATAAAATTTATTTGATCAAATTTCAGCAAGAAAACCTAAGTTGCAAGTCAAATAAATAAAACGCAGAGAAATGTGGTGAAATTCCAAAAATGAATGTGTCGTCTCGAACTAGAAAATATGTTATTTTCTCAGACGAATTTAATTCATTCGCAGTACGAGACAATATGTGAGTAGAGTAGACCTACCCATTCACAATTTAACGAAATACCGTTGCAGAAACTGCAAAACACTCGGTGGTAATGAGGATCAGTTAGAGAAGATGAAAAAATGTAATCATTTTATAGAATGAAATATAAATTAGAGGAATACTGACATACACTCGAAGAAGGTATACCATAAATATATGGGAATTCAACAGAATGATGCTAGTTTTCATATTCGAAACTAACCATAGTCATTTCAAAAAATGGCCAAACCAGTTCATTGACTTGAATATTATTTAAAAGTTATGGACTGTACTTAAGGGAAGGGGAAGATACGTTTTTGAAGATCGCATAGACTTAGTAAGCCAATATTGATAATTATTCTGAATATATATATATATATATTAGGTTGGTGCAAAAATAATGTCGTTTTCTCACATGAAGTTGAACGTCAAAAAACGACATTATTTTTGCACCAACCTAATATATATATATATATATATATTACTACCGAAAAGAGTTTTGTCAGTTTTAAGCAAAGAAGATGCCAGTGCAAAGTACTATGTAATTTTTATAATAAGGCATTTTTTATAATTAGAATGTGGCACAGGGAAGTTATGAATAAAGGCTCGGGGGATTTATAGGTGCAAATATAATCTACATTTTCTTTGAAGTTTGGTTATATTTGATCTTAACACAAAATATCCATATGGATAAGTGTTTGTGGTATGAGATAATTAGCAATCGTATACATTTCTTTTCTAATTTAAATGTTTATTTAAATACTAGAACATAACTCGTAAATAATAACGGAATTATTTATGTATTGGGAGGAGATGGATTCATACCTTTACCAATGGCATCTACGCGTAGGTGAATGTAACGAAACCGACTGGAATTCAGACTCGACCTTCCGATTAGGCTCGGGAGAACATTTTCATCTTAGGCAGAGCGCACTGACATTACACTTGTCCGAAGCAGAAATCCAGGAATATATGTGCTGATGCCCTATATCGTAGCCAGTTGTCCCTCCTATTAATCCTGAAGATGTTTTTGTCGAATTGATGAAATTTGGCACGATGTCTATTGAATTTAGTTTCGACGGCCTCATATATAGGCAAATTGATGGTGTTTCAATGATTTCCCCTTTGGGACCCATCTTAGCAAACATCTTTGTTGGATTGCATGAAGAGAGTGTGTTATCTAAATCTAATAAACCTGATGTTTACTTCCGTTACGTTGATGACCCTTTTTGTCACTTCGATAATAAGATTGAAGCGGACCATTTACTTTCATCCCTGAATAATACGCATCCAACTTTAAAATTTACACAAGAAAAGGAAATTGATTCTTCTCTCCCCTTTCTTGATGTTTTGGTTAGCAGATCTTCGTTGGGTCTTCTTACATTTGTTTATCGTAAACCGACATTTACCAGTTTGTATACCCGTTGGGACTCTTTCTGTCCCGTAAAACGAAAAATTAATTTAATTAAAACCCTTATTTATAGGGCCTTAATGATCTGCTCTAAAGCAAAGTTGGATGATGAACTCAAGTTTATTACTACCACTCTCTGTAAAAATGCCTATCCTTTGAACATTGTTGAATCAATAATTAAGAACAAAATTGCTGAATTCAATAAAGTTAAACCGGCTTCAGTACAAAGATGTCCTATGTACCTTCACCTTCCTTGGCTGGGTAATATCAATGATAGATATGCTAAGCGGGTTTCTTTGGCAGATCGGCATTGTTACTTTGCTGTTAACACTCGTGTAGTCTTTTCTGCCAAGCCTGTCCTTCCATCCATGCGGAAAGACGTTCTCCCTCCACATCATAATAGTTCATTGATTTATTCGTTTAAATGTAGTTGTGTTTCACACTATAAAGAGAGAACGACAAAAAGATTGGATGTCAGCAACACGTCCCAACAAACATCCGCAATCTTAAGTATTCTCCTTCAGACATTCTGACCAATACATACGGGTCTTCCATCGCAGAAAACCCAATAAATAACCATAATTGTGCCACTAATTTCAGTGTGGACGCATTTACTATTCTTAGCAAGTCCCACTCGAATTACAATTTGAAAGTGTTGGAGGCCATTTATATTTTGTCTCTGATACCTTTAACTTTCAACTTTCGGTCTGATCACTTAAATTTGGCTGTAAATTAAGCAACTTTAAAATAGATAAAGGTAATCACGTGCAAGAGGTGTCAAGAAAAAGCCACTAAAGACAACACTGTACTAGAACGATCGGTGCTACCTAGTTATATAGATTTATGACTAACTTGCATTTACAATGGAAAGGTTTATGATTCTGTCATTAGCCATGTTCTCTGTTACTAAGCCACACCCGTATCTGTTCTCAGTAGCAGAAACATTTTCTCTTATCTAAGAAGAGACGAAACGTCAGCATGACATTAACAGACCTACTTCCCAAGTTTTATTTATACACCAAATCTCTCTCTCTCTTTCTCTCTCTCAAAAAAAAAACTATATATTTTTGTTAAAATAAAATCACATTTATTGTATTTAAATGAAGCATTTCCTTTTATAACAATCACATTTCATAATAATTATTTTTGGGAGATTTTGTTCTGTTTTTCTGTTTTTTCATTTATTTATTTCAGTTACTCAAACTATCAGAAACTGTCTGAGCCGTTACTAATAAAGGATCTTCGTTCGTCACCTCTTTGTCTTGATCATTTCCATTTTAAATTCTCTCTAAGCCTGGAGACTATCAACGTCAAAAGAATGCCTAAAATTTATTATCGTTGAGAAATGAAACATCCAAATTTTTATCTTTCGATGAACCAGCATTGTTTAAGATTTAATTTTTTTTTAAATTCTGCAGAAATATTTATCAGCAATGAATTCTCTTAAAAAGACACTGAATTGAACCGATGAGTTTTGTTAAATCTCTTGTCAGCCATTTGTTTTGATTTATACAGAATCCGACGTCTAGAAGTTTTAATCGGCAGAGTTAGAAAAAATATTTATCATGAAGTTAGTTTAAATTAACTGTTACAATTTACGTTAAAAAGTCGTTAACATTGTTGGTTTACTTGGTAGCTAAAGTAATTACGCCTGTCCCCAATGCATATTAGAATGATGTTTTGCAAAGCAGGTAAGCTCTCAAAACTTATAAAACTGGTGCAACACATTCTTCCTAATTTTATAAAATCAATTTATATGTAAAATCTCATATAATTAAATATATAATTAAAATGTCAGTACTTCTATTCTTTGAATTTGATTCACCTAAACTGAACGGGCGCCATTACTAAGATATTAATGTACAAATGTCAAATATTTCTACATTGTTTTGACTGAAGTGCTACTGTGTCTGTGTTTTTTTGCTTTTTTTTCACGGCAGCTGAATTTGTTTTTAGGTTATCTTAACCGAGTAATTCAATTGTAGCCTATTGTAGCATTGCTTTTCTCTTCATGTCTCTGTGTGATGTGGGGGGGTGCGCATTCATCCGAATCTCCACATAATGGCAGATGGTTTTTTCATGCTGGTAGAAGTGAACGTGAATTTCCAGCCAACTAAAACTTCCATATCCATATCTGGGTCACTCATAAAAATTAATCTAATTGAAGTTGAAGGTTCTTATGAGAAATTTAATCATCAAGAGAATATCCCAGCTGAAAGCAGATCTGTAAAACCAAAATCTGTTCTGTTCAGCACGACTAAAGAAAATTCAGTGAATATATGTACGCATAATCGCAGTTTCTCTCTCTCTCTCTCTCTCTCTCTCTCTCTCTTAGATGCATACAGAGAACCTTTTTCATGGCACTAAGTAAACCTTGAATAACTATGCGACAGCATTGAATTGCTGACTACTTCAACCTCTCATGATAGAAAACTTCAAGAATAAACTTGCTGAATGCGATCCTGTTAACCGATTTTCGTACTAAGTGACAAGAGAATATCAACAACAAAACTGTTTGTAAACGAAAGTGTTTTATTTATCCCCGTAGGATGTTTATCTGATATAAAGGTATGTTCAGTTGAATTGTTTGTGGAATTAGACATTGACACAAAGCTGCTTTTATGGGGGGGGGGGGCATGGTCCAGATTTTGAAAGCTCATTTTCAAGCAGCTATTGGCATAATGCAATTTTCGAAATTGCATTATGCCAATTATCTTTTCCCTTCTTTTCGCTTTCTTTCTTTCTTTCTCATCCTCACTTGTTTACATGCCAGTTCTCGGCCTCACATTTTCCTAAAATATGATCAAATGACTAAACATCAGAAGTCATTTTAGAATCCTTTTTTTTTCTTGAGCCGAGAACCCTTCACTCGTATGCATATATATATATATATATGGTCGAGCTCAGTCAATTTTAACGAAACAATAGTTTAATTATCCTTCATACATTCTTTAGTTTTATTATTGTTACTAATTTAATTTTCTCTTAGTCAGCATCGTTGGCAGAATTTTATTTTATTTTCTTAGGTAGTTGAGCTTCAAACTAATATTGTTACTCTAATATTTAATTCCAGTTTCAGGGCGATAAATAAACTAAAAAAACTTCATTAATATCCTGAAATTGATATTAATAAATATATTGTGGAATCGTATTGCCGTTGCGTTTTCTTGTTCCTAATTATTATTAATTACTTTGTCAGGTTTGTTTTACAGGGACTTTTGGAACCATTTTATGCACTCAGTTATGACTGCTACGCAATTTGTCCCTATTTTTCTTTCTTTCACGTGTGCTTCATGGTTTATTTATACCCACCATATGTTTTTACCATCGATTGCCTAAAATAGCGTTATTCTCATCATTATATCAGTTTATCTAAGGGAAGGAAAACTCTGATTTTAAACTTCCAATGCCTTGCGGTCATCTAAATACGAAAAAGGCTATTGAAGTAAATCTAGTGACAATCTTCCGACAACGCCTGCAGTCAAGCCGGACCCAAATGTTATTCCCTATATTCCTTTGGTTCTTGTTGATACGGCCGAGAGTGGTATATGTGGTCTGGGTAGCATACGACATCCATATACCATCGCCTGCACCCTGGAGTGTTGACTCCAATCTCACCAGATAAACGCTAGATAAACAGATGCTTACTCTATCATTTCTGAGAATGAAAATAATTTCATTGCTTAGCAATAATCATTACACTTTTGTTAGTAAACAGTTTGATTTTGAACAGATTTTAATGTTTATTTTGGTAAAGGAATAATAATACAAAATTTAAAATAAAAAGCACATTTTTTTCACTAAAATAAATTGTTTAAAAACGACTATTTTTTTCAACTGAAAATTAAATCCGGATTTATTTGAGGGTTTAAAAGTATAACCCGGATGAGAAGATTTAATTTTATTTCTTCTCAAAATCCGAGAAAATATTTACAATGCCAATTTTAATTTAATGCCTTAAAAAGTAAACTTCAAAATTCGCAATATAATTAAATATACGTTTTAATATTTCAAGGTTTAAATTTTTACTTTTCTCTAATTATTTCTTTATTTCTACCATAATTTTTTATATATTCTTTGATTATTTTTAAAAATGTTACTTCTTATAAAATGAGAACAAAAAGAATAAGTAGTTTCTATTGTGAAGTCGCCTTGTTGAACTGGTAAAGAGAGTTACTCAGAAGTAAGAAGCACAAAACAAGAAAACCTATGACAATGCAGATGGTGCTACACATGAGAGGCAAGGTCGACAGGTTGTATGTTAAAAGAAATGACTAGTCAACCTCCAGGATTGCGTCGGCTCCACAATCAAGGGATTCAAAGAGAGAGCAAGGATGACTTATAATATCTAAAATTTGCACTACGAGGAACGGGTGAAATGTTCACAAACTGACCAAGATATACTCATAGAATGTGACCAAATGAGATTTATTTTTCAACATAGCCCCCCCTCTCTTCTTGCGTTCCACGCACTTCTTCCATCAATTTTGCACTGCTTGGATCCCATTGGTGAGGAAGCTTTCATTATATTGGTCAAAAGAGTCATCAACAGCAAATATGACGTCATCTTCCTAATCAAGTGTTTTTAAATGTTGGAGAACAGATGATAGTCATCTGGGACCAAATCAGGAGAATTTAGAGGGTGATTAATCAGTTCAAAGTCACAGCCATGCACAGAAGCCATTGAAACCAAGACTTGTGAGTTGGAGCATCGTCCTGATGAAGCAAGACCTTTTTCGTCAGTTTTTCTGGGCCTTTGTTCTTGATAGACTTTCGTAACTGCCTCAGCATAATGGCATAAAACACCCCATTGATGGTGTGGCCTTTTAAAGATAGTCAATAAACACAATGCCTTTTGCATCCCCCAAAACTGGAGCCATCACCTTCCCTGTATATGAAACGACGAGGCGAGATGTTTCCACTCTTTGTCTCTGGCTCAAAGTGATGAACCCAATACACATCATGGGTTTAAAAACGGTCAAGAAAACCAGCTGACTCACCCTCAAACAACAGATTTTCCCCTGATGTCTTTAGTCTGGTGTTAAAAAAACGTGGCAACCGCCGAGCAGAAACCTTCTTCATGCCAAGTTCATTGTGCAGAATATTCCCAACTTTCCCATTGGATCTGCTAATAGCGTTGCCTATTTGATTTATAATCAATTGCCTGCCATTCAACACCATGTGGTGAACGCGATCAAGGTTTTCCTCCGTGGTGGCAGTTGCGGGATGTCCAGGCACTGCATTATCTTCAAGACCCTCCCTTCCTAAATTCAGATGCTCACTTTTACACTGATAAAGATGGAGCGTCATCCTCAAATGTAGCAGTCATGTCAATATGAATGCCCTTGGGGGCTAAACTCTTTTTTATGCAGGTACTTGATAACACCACGATGCCATATTTTGTCCATTTTCAAAGGAAGTCGCTACTAGTTACTTTTCAAGTCTTCTTTGAACAGCCACATGTCAGTTTACATGGAAAGAAACAATGCCGTTGTTAAGAAGAATAGTTGAATTTAATGCATGCAAGATTTCACAGCTCCAGCATCATACCTTCATAGTCAGCCTATAAAAGTTTCGTAATAGAGACAGAAACACAACTAGAACTCAAAACAATGGGAAGACAATTTCATATTACACTTCAGAATCAATGAAATGGCAGACACGTCTATGTGGACATGGCTACGTAAGTGTAACATATAAAGAGAAACAGAGTCATTCTTAATCGTAACGCAAAAATGCTATACCAACCAATTCGATAAAGGTCAAAATAGATAAAAGACAGGAGAAAAGTAAATCTAGACTGTGTGGAAATAAAGATAACAGAAGAAATAAATCAAAATACCTGTCCTATAATATAAGCAAAACGGACAGAATGTTCTGAAATAATAAAAGCAGATTTTGTATGTAAAAACAGAAGAAATCGAGAAAGCACAGTGGTCCAATGAGAAAACACTTTGGGATTTAGTTGTAGGAATAGCGAAAAGAACACAACAGAAATATAGACTACATAAACAGACGATATTATATGAAAGATGGACAGATATAGAAACTTAAACAAAGTGGTTGACTGGAAAACACCAGGCCACGATGGAATGCATAGCTTCTGATCCACATGATTTACAATCATTCGTGAAAGATAAACAGAAATTTAAGCAGATATTTAAAACAAGCAAAAAAAAAACTGAATGGTTAATGAAATGACTCTGACTCAGAAAAGAATAATTCCACGTAACTCTTACAAACCAATAACATGACTATCTATTATGTAGACATTCTTAAGTGGACATAACGCCGAATATTTATTATTTGCTAGAGGAAAAGCACTTTTCAAGAAAAAAGTGCTTAAAATGAATGAAAGGAAAAAGTAATCTGCAATACATCAGTCAAAATATACAGAACGAAGACAAAACGACAAAGAATATGGAGAGATTATAAAGAGTTGCATGAAACGATTACATAATCCTAGTTGATAATATTAACGAAGATGTAAAAAAATTCTAAAGAAGTAATAAATTTCATAATACTAAATTGTTAAGTCAAATTAAATGCAGAAAGATCAAAATCAAAAGTGATTTTTTTTCCAAGAAGATTTTTTCTCAACCAGAATATTCATTATACGCTCAATAATATTTTGCGAAAATATAATTGAGAATATAGATTTAGAAAATTACCGGAAAATGTGAACCGTTTCATGCTTATGGAAAAATATAATATTTCACACACACACGCGCGCGCACACACACACACACACACACACACACACACACACATACACACACGCACACACAACCAAAAGAAAACGGTGGGAATCTTAATTCGAATGGACGAACCATGAAATTTTGAATTTCTGCTAATGAACAAAGGAAATTGTGAAACAAAAAGAGGACTCGAATTTCTGCCCAAGGATGAAATTATCAAAAAAGCTTAACAATGAAGAAACTTACTGATATTTGAATCTTCTGGAAACGATCAAAGAAAAACGAAATGAAGAAAAACGTCACAAAATTGTTTATGAAAAACAGAAAAATATATTATCAATCAAATTACGCAGCAGAAATTCGATTAAAAGAATCAATATTGAGGCAGTTCTTATTGTGAAATGTTCAAGACTCTTTCTAAAGTAGACAGAAGTGAGAAGTATTAACCGTACAAAAACTGATGACAATGCACGAAACTTTACAACCAAGAGAAAACATTGGTAGGTTTTATCCAGATTGAATTGGAGTAAATTCCTACTCAGTGCCAATGGAAATCCAATAAGAAGATATGCATTCATTTTATTTATTTTAGAACTGAATGTAAACATGATTTCCATTGCTTAATTTGTTTAATTTTCTTTTTCACATACGAGCATCATTGTGAAAAAAAGGCTAAACTGAAGTGACTTAAGCCAGGATAATCCGTTTAGAGCGAAATAATGTTCCTTCTGTTAACAAATATTTAATTGTTTGAAAAGTTTGAAATTCTTTTCACTTACGACATTAATTTTTATTTAATTATTTCTTTCATGCGTTCTTTTTTTTCCTATTTGTTAAATTATTTCAATTTTTACTGCTTTTCCCACTTGTTTATATACGATCGAAAAAATTAATAAACTTTTTATTTTTCCCTTATTTACTTTTATTTCTAAATAGTCTTTCCTCGTTATTGCTCACTTTATGTTAATGAAGATTATGGCGCATTCATTATTACCAATGAACTAGATAATGAATGCGCCATAATCTTCTGTCAAGAAAACTATTTCTCTTCATTTTTCCCGGTTCTTATTTTTAATTTATCTCCCATTGCCAATTCTTTCTCTTCTCACTTTCTGCTTTCTCTCTATTTCGCTTCAACCCTTTTACTTTATTTATTCTTGTTCGGCTCGCAAGATTAGATGGCTCTCATTAATTGTCACTTCATTAAAAGTTAACATATACAAATGAAAGCCAATATTGTTCGCGTTTTTATAGACATTCCTGAGTAAATATTACAATGAAAATACTTAAGCGATTCCAATTTATCGGAAACGACGACTGCTAATAAATCATATTTCTGTGTATCGAGTTTATTTTTCGCAGAAAACCAAAGCATTTATGAAAAACAGAAGCACTATTATGAATCTGTCAAAAATATCATCTTCATGTAAACATATTTTTCAACCATTTCCACCTTGGAAAATAACAACTGTCTACTGCCGTCAATGTTTTTGAAAATTTGTTATTGTTCATGATTTTAAAAACTTTTATTCTTCTAACAAAACACCATTAGTCGCAAAAATCTTTATTGATTACAATGTTTTGCAGTATTTTTCGGATTCAATTTATATTAAACAAATATTATGTTTTGTGACCTCCGAAAATGACATTGTTATTTAAAAAGATCTTGAACTGTAGGTGATTGTGAGTTGCCAAGTTTTTTGTTTCCAAAATTCAAGATTCTCTTTGTTGAAATGTGTTATGGCTCGTCAAGAAGAAAACGCATGCGCCCAGAACACTCATTAAATTTTATGACATGATAATATATCAACAAGCTTAAAAAATATACCTGAAACTTATCCAGTTGAATAAAAACAACTCTATTTCATGCATAAACAACATTTCTGCCATCATTCCTTATTGCTTTATGATATTTTTCAAACTCAAATAAAAGCCTCTTTTCCAATATTAACACATTATGTGCGTAAAACCCAGAATAGCTATTAGGGATTAAAATCTGAAAATATTTTCATGTGTATATTATGTAGATCATCCTAAGGGGCTGAGTATCAATTATAATATATAAGACAAATTTCAGTGTTACAGTGTCCATGAATTTACTGATAATTCTACTTCAATGACAGAGCATATTCAATAATAATAAATGGTTCAGTAACAAACATTCAAAAGATATAAAATAAACTGAAAATTTAAGAGTTAAGACATTTGTGATCAACAGAACACATTTCAACCATTTTTCAGTTTGGTCGTTTAAACAAATAAGTGTTTACGTGCACGCAGTCAAGTATTGTGTGTAAATACGCATACATACATTTCTACAGATACACACATAATTTGCATATGTACATATATTTAGATAGATGTGCGCATATGATGTACGTATGCATATATATGTTTTGTAAAAGACGACTGACAATGTACTGCGATTAAGATTTTTTTATTTAAACAGAATGTATGGGGTTTTTATGTCTGAAGTTAGGGGAATGTTTTATTTTCAAAACACGACCAGCTCATGGTGGCCGTGTTCGCAGTTAATGTTAGCTGAGTATTGGCTTTTCTTTTTTATTATTAGGGCTTCCATTATTTTTTATCTTTTTTTATATGTGGATGAGGCTACTACTGTTTCGAATGATGTTTTGTAGCTTAATCGCAGTACCTTGTCAGTCGTTTTCAACGAAACTAGTATAAAAGAGGGATTGCTTTACAAATACAATATATATATATATATATATATATATATATATATATATATATTGTGCATATATATGAATAGACAAGTGAATGCACACGAATATTATAGACATTAAGTAAAAATATTAAAGAGATTTTAATATTTGTAACAAGCATCACAATACATTGAAACAACAAAAGCACATAAAATAATAATAGAAAAACATAATGACAGCATGATCAGCAGCAGCAGCAGCGGTAGCAGCAGCAGCGGCAGCGGCAAAAGACGGTAATTTCGTCATCCTAAAGCTACAATTTCACAAAAACACAAAATATCATTCCATGATTATCTGTGCAATGTTACTTGTATGCTAACAACTAAAATACTACCAACTACATGTGTAAAAAGTGCCTGGTAATTAGGGTTAGTAGTGGTGGTGATTGTGCAAGTCCTAACGGTGACAGGTGCGTCGAATATAGCGAAAGGAAATTAAGAAGATAAACTGAAAAATTATCGAAAGTTTATTTAAGTGTTTTTTACTATCAACAAAAGGAAACGGGAAAACACGTGTAATTTATTAAAGATAAACTGAAGCTAACAAAACTTGTTATTACATTTTGTGAAGATAGCTTGAATTTCCTTTTATTCTGCGACAGTTGATGAATCAAAAACACTTCATAAGAAACAATTGGCGTTGTTCAGTCTAATTACGTTGAACATAGGCTGAGGATAAATAAAATTTGCAACAAGGAAATCTGGGTGTAAACTTTAGTCGGTGACACATGAGAGTGCAGTGCAATTTAGTGCCATTCTACGGAGATGCTAAGCTGCACTTTTTGTTCAATTAGAGATGTTTGTGTGGAATCGGATTGTGGACGTTCGAGGAACTGAATGATTATTTAGGAAAAATAGCTGCACACTTTCGACGTGGTGTGGCAACAGTGATAAAATGAATATTCCTTCACCCCGAAAGCAGACCCTGAATGGCCAGGTGGTACAGACACTTGACATGATTGGCGCAATGTAAGGACAACAACGGCAGAATAAACTACATCCTCAACAAATGTGGACCCGGGTTGTCGATATGCGAGGAATTTTTCACTTTCTGCAAATCTATGGACACGTGTTTCTCTAGCCATACTTTGGTGTTTCGAGATGTTGAACAGCAACAGCGTCATCTACATTTAGAATATTGTACAGCCTGTTCTACTGCAATTCCTGCTACAAGAATTTTATGTGTTGGATAATGTCAAACCAACACGAGTCTAAACAGATTTTGCAACATATTCGACAACATCGTTAACGGGCGCGATCGTCAGGCTTATCCTCCATTGAACATGCATCGGAGCTGATAGTCCAAGTCGTTCAGTTATTCCTTCTACAACTCTTCCTGCATTGCGTCAATAGGTGCAAGAAGAGTGGAATACTTAATCGTAGGATGGTATTCAACATCTATATTAATGTGAGATCTCAATCCTGTGTGCACAATGAGGATATATGGTGCATTAATAAGATGTCTGAATATTGATGATGGTGATAGACGCATTATTTATGAATATGTATAAGTGATTATTTATTGTAATCCAACAATATTACTTTAATCTTTAGTAAATTGAAACCTATTCAAAGGGTTGCAATTTTATTTTCCATCAGTATATCTGAGCTTCAAAAAGAAAATATTTCTACACCAAAAGTTTTCGGAATGAACTCAAAATTGATGAAACTAAAATTGATCTACTATTTCTGAATTTTACTCCCCAGAGATTAGTAGCAGAAAAATATTTACAATCATTGTTAAATTCTATAGTACATAAAATTCATCATTCTAAAAAATGCGTATAAATAACGCATTTTTTAGAATGATGAATTTTATTAATGTGTGCGTGAATATAAGTCTTGAAATAATATATTTCCTAATGACAAATAATTTTCTATATTTTAGTCTGCCCCTATAAAGTTCCTAACTATTAGCTGTTATGTATTATAGATTTGCATAACTGATGAAAACCCTGTGTATTCAGTTAAGAGCATATGCAATATGCAGTGCTTTATGTATTGATATTGCAAATCATTCAAGTAAGGTTGTCCACAAGTATGGTTTTGCGGATAATCCGAACTTATCCATACGTGTGCACTAAATGAACTAAAATAAAGGACCATGAGCACGTGGCCAAGTGGTTAGAATATATATATATATATATATATATATATATATATATATATATATATGTGTGTGTGTGTGTGTGTGTGTGTGTGTGTGTGTGTGTGTGTATTTAGGCAGCAATCCTTCTTTCAAGCACATTTCATTAAAAACGACTGACGAGGTGCTTTTATTTAGTTTTTTATATAATTTCTCGTGCGATCTAATAAAGTTTTTCTTTTCAGAGGATAAATTATATAAAAATTGTCCGAACAGTTGAAATATAATTCTTGATAATGGCTAAATGTATAGCCGAAAGCGCTCGGAAAAAAAGAACATTCGGACAATTTTTATATAATTTATCCTCTGAAAAGAAAAACTTTATTAAATCGCACGAGAAATTATATAAGAAACTAAATAAAAGCACCTTGTCAGTCGTTTTTAATGAAATATATATATATATATACATATATATATATATATATATATATATATATATATATATATATATATATATATATATATACAAAATAAGGATCAATTAGGTTGATATCAGAGCATATAACTGTTTACATGTGTAGGCATATATTCACTGGACCATACATATTTACATTCAAGTTTTGTTTCTTCTTTCACTTATGAAACCTATTATTTTATCTGTGGAAATAAAAACCAGCTGAACTGAGCATTCAGTTATATATGACAATAGTCTCTTCATCATCATTATTTGTACGACAATGCTTCTTAGAAGCAACAGTTGAATTCATTTTTCAGTTGATTTAGATGTCTGAATTAAATGAGTTCAATCCTTATTCTTGCGAGTGTCAAGTGGATGCTACGTGATTCGGAATTTCAGAAAACATAGTTGAACAATAAAGCAGTGCATGAAAAATGTACAATTTGAAAAGATTGGCTCAAGCATATAAACTTGACAATAATTGAGATACATATAAATTTTAACGTTTCCGTCATTTTTTATAAACCTGTTTATCCATATCGGCAAAATATGACTATTATTCTATTATTCGGTTTTCGCATGTGAGTCTTTAAACATATAAATAAATCGTCCACACAAGAAAGATAACTCTAGTACAACAAAACAGTTACAGACATTACGAACAAATACACTTGGTATATTATATGAAATAAAACAATTTCTTACTCTATTTCCTTGTTCTTTTATCATTACATTTCGCACTTATTAAGAATGTGAATTTCTGTCGCTAAGCCGAAGCAAACTCTCGATTAAGCCACAAGCGACAATTTTCAATACCATTACAAAGCATGAAATGCTTCCCTTTACCTTTTGTTTTCAAACAACATGCAAGATATTTTGTTCAGTGTTTCCCAACACAATTGGCATAAATAAATAGAAACAACAACATCAATATAAAACTACAAAAAAGGTGTGGCGCAATGGCTAGTGAGTTTGTCTTGCAGATTCGCTGTGGATGACCAAACTGTTGCGGCCTTATATACACCTATTTTGGCAGATATATTCAAGAATATCGAAAAAGAATGGCACAACAAGTTGTTTCTATCTTCCGTTTCCGTACCTGCTCACATCACTCACAATCATCATTGCACATACATCACTGACAGAATGTAGATAAGTCACATGTGAGTTTAACATTTTGAAAACTTCGCAATAATTTCGGTTTCCTCTGAAATCGTGAAAGTTTTTTTTTTCTGGGGATGTTTTACTTTTGATTTGCTATGATGTGCAAAGTGAATGTCAGAAAGACAAACTGAGAATTAATGCATCACCCGCCAATAAGATAAATGAATGTTTCGTTAGCCTTAGTTTTCCACTTCTCAGGCTCGAGATAAAAGAAGCATAGTTTTAGCGAGAATTAGTTTCTGTTATCCAGCGTGAGAGTTATTTCTAAACAAAAGTTGGGAAACACTGATTTGTATGAATAATTCTTCATCCACGAGGTTGTAACTAATTTAGGTTGTGTTGTGTATTGTGCGTTAGGAATGGAATTTTTCATTGGAAGTAAAACTTTGTCTACTTTTGTTTTTTTTTTTCCAGTTTTTGTTTGTTGCTCTTTTTTGTTTTCTTTCTAATTTTTGTTTTGAATATTCCATTTTCTCCATTATCATTGCAATATGACGTTATCCAAAATTCATTTTTATAAAGACAAATGCTCTTATAACAAGAACCACAAACACAACAACAACAACAACCCCAGAACTAACAACAACAAAAAAAAACATCTAAGAAGGTTAATTTAAATAATAATAATAATAATAATAATAATAATAATAATAAAATAATAATAATAATGAAAATGTGAACTGACCGATTTTAACCGGTCGCACGACGAGAACGCACATTTAGCTTGAGAGAGGGCTATAAAAAAAGCTTACCTTACGTCCGATTTCATTGAGAAGATTGTCCTTGAAAAAGAATTGAAGTAAAATAAAACATCTTGCAATGACTTTTGGTTAGACAAGTCAAGTAGATATGATTTTTCCCCGCACAGAAAGAGAAATAGTTGCACAATAAAAGTAATTAATATGACTCAAACGATTTTTTGACAAAGAATTACATGTGTAAATGACTGCACACACATCACATATGTGTTTGCGCGTGTGTATAACATGTATATATATATATATATATATATATATATATATATATATATATATATATATATATATATATATATATATATAGTTAAACAAATTTTATTAAATTGATACACAAGATCTGTCTTTAATTTTTTATTGTATTTTCCAATTTTCGAATAAGTCAAAATTGTAAATAAAATGTTTAAAATTCATGTTTTATTTTTCTGTTTTTATTTTAGCCCTTTCGAGCGTCTAGCTCATTTTCTCAAGAGTAAAACGTTCTCAGTATCATAACTGACATTTTTATTTGTTGATTCATGACATTTTAGGGAAATTCAAATTTAAATATCCCTGTACGGTATAGTGACCCCATTTGCAGATCGGTTTCTCCGAAATTGACGCCCCCAGAAAATGATTGAATTAAATAGTTATAATGATTTTTAATATTTTATACACATTTTAAAATGCCGGCTTACGTTTTTGATCCGGATGTGAAACAATTGATTCGAAAATTGAAAAACTACTATAAAAATTTAAACGGACAGACCTTGTCTTTTGAATTTAATTAAACTAGTTTATATATATATATATATATATATATATATATATATATATATATATATATATATATATATATATATATATATACACGCACACACAAACACACACACACACACACACATATATATATACATATATATATATATATATATATATATAGATAAGCAGTGTGGACATAAGAATCAACATTGCATGATGACTGTCACATCCACGTTTCAATACATACAGACACTGAAGGAAACTATATGCAAATAATGTTTCTTTACATATCCACATTGATTCACGCATTGTCATAATATATATATATATATATATATATATATATATATATATATATATATATATATATATATATATATATATACTTGAATTGATGAACATGCATCTGTATAAAATGCATTCTTACTTAAATATAAGAATACTCAAAAGATACTCATGGAATTACAGACCTGTCTCTGAAGTGATTGATAGTTGTGTTTTGGGCGCCTGACATGAACAATATTTTACAGGAAGAATATAGATCAGCAAATAAGAAGAATGTGTTTCCCAGATGCATATGTAAATCATTTATATTTTACATTTATAAAATTTCACATGAAATTAATACCAAAATGATTGTCGTTAATAATGTAGAGTAAGTTTTACTTCATTGGAGCAATATTTCAAGATTTATAAATAATATTTCTTATCAAGACTTTTCTGAAGAGATTTTGCGTGAGAATGACAGGAATTTGTCAGATAATATATCGATTTATATAAGCATTTTAATACCGCGCCCACATAATGCAAACACATCTGTGAACATCTGTGAACATGGCTGTAATACCTTGATATATAACTAATTCCATACTTTATGATCAATGACAAAGTTCAGTTTAAGAAACAAACTCACAGGACAAAAGCATATCACGTTGTAATCCTTAAACACGTGTGAAATACAAATGGTACAACTATTTGCATCAGTAATATTAAAAACAGGACAGATTTCTGAAGCATCCATAAATACATTCATGATATCCCAAAAACAAATTGTCCACATGTGCAGCCACTCAATCGAAGAAGAAGCTATTCATAATCGCATATGCGTTATTACAGATCGAACATTCGGATGTCTCCTTCATATTTTGCGATTTTACTGAGCTATTTTTCTTAGTCTTTTTTTCTTAGTTTTTTCGATTTTCCTTTGTTTACTTTAGTTGTTAAATATTTGATGAACAAACAAGAACAGGAAGTAGATTTAAACCTTTCTTTACGACATAAATTAACGTTTTATAGCATTGTTCCCATTATCGGTTATAGGAATGATGGATGGGTTAAAATTCCACATAAGTAGTAGTGAAATATACTTATTTTCTGGAATATTCTCATTTTGTTTCCTTTATATATATATATATATATATATATATATATATATATATATATATATATTGAAGAAAAACAAAACTGTAGATGGAGAAAACGAACAACTTGCCAAAATCTAAAATTCTTATGCAGATAAAGTCTCGAACAAAAACGACAATAGTGAATAAAATAATTAAAAGTATTGATTTAAAGACTGAAAAACAGTCTTTAGTTTCGCTTGTAGACCTTATTGTGATTTTGATACTTTTACCTACGTCTACAAATATATATATATATATATATATATATATATATATATATATATATATATATATATATATATATATATATTCATATTCAAACAGGTTTGCTTAAATAATTTAGACTTATAATGTCGATTAGTTTTGGTTGTGATCATTTCAAGTTCGCGGATTCATTTTTGTAGTCTTAGAAAATTGAGTAATAAAAATACCAAAATTTTCTTTCGAATAGTTTTTATTTTCCCAAGTACTTTCAATCTTATCTAAGAACATCTTCAGGGGGTTAAGTTATCTGTGAGTATGTATATGTGTTTCTGTGAATTTAAAACATTTCAACTGTTCGTTTTTTGTTTTTTTTACTGCGTATGCAGTGTTCTAAATTTCAAATTTCACGTGTTCTTTTGGTGTGTTTTTTTATTATAACGGAAGTAACTTTTTGTTTATACACATACGTCTATAATTTTTTTGTTTTTCGTTTTAATTACTTTCGTTATGACTATGTATACATATATACATACGTGTTAAAGAAAGAGTGATTTTTAGGTTAGATTCTGTAGATGATGTAAACAAACAACAAAATATCCATGAAACTATTTTTGCGACCTTGTTTTCGAATCGGATGGAATGGGTAAAATTATTTTTTCAAAATTAATTTCATTCTCAATTTTTTAAGTTGTCTAATGTGCAATTTTTATCTTTCTTGCATTCATTAAGATTTTATCCAACTTTATTTTTTAAAAATATACAGAGAGAGGGGGGAGAGAGCACGCACAAAGAAATGAAATGTGATTTTATTGTGGGTACTAACGGAAATGTTTCTTGAAATCTCTGTTACTTTCACTTTCTTTCTTTCTCCGTCTCTCTTTCTCTGTCTCTCTTCCTCTCTCTCTCTTTCTCTTTCTCTCTCTCTCTCTCTCTCTCTCTCTCTCTCTCTCTCTCTCTCTTTATGTTCAATCACGTGCTATCTCAACTTTTATAAGATTTCATTTTTTCCACTGGAAAATGAGGTTATTACAATATTTAATGCATCATTTATGAAATTAAAAAAATTAATTTAATAAAAGAAAATGTTTTATCTATGAAAAAGTTGATAAGCCTTGGTTCGTTTCCTCTCTAAACTCTACCCTTTACTTTTCTTTCGTTCAATTGCATAATTTTCTATATCCATATTTATTAAAGATAATATTATGAAAGAAATTCTTCCGGTGTCTATTGATATCGAATGTATTTGAGAGTCAAATGGACCTGATAAATAAAGACAGTGGGAACAGGGCGAGCAATAACTGAGCAAAATATTCATAGACGAATTCCTAGACGCAGCGGAACGAGAACAATTTAACCTCGTAGATTTAATAAAGGGTTCATTTCGAAATTCCATAAAGGTTACCCGGATCGGAAGCCACCTGAAGAAGACCGGGTAGTAAACTGCCGAAACTTTGTGATAATAACAACAAAAAAGATGACATTATTCTGAATGAAAATTATACAACTATTCACAACATGCATGGAAAAGTAAACGACACTGCCAAAAGAGAAGTAAAAGTAACAAATGATTTATATAAATTAATTACCAATTTCTAATATATATGACATTTAATAGCTTTAATTTAATATGATTTTCACATATTTGATATCTTTTTACTGACATATTGATTGATGCATTCACAACAGTCATGTTATACCACAATTATATTTCACTTAAAAGAAAACCAACACTAATTCGTCTAACTTACCCGTTCGCCTTTCATATATGCCACACACTGGTGACCTGTTGCGGCTGCAAAAGTGCGCATGCCCAATCGTCTCCAAAACATATCACATTCGCGATGTCTGTAAAGTTCGGTTGTGCTTATATTATGCAATTTTGACCGTGACACTCGCGACTTTTTAATATCACCAATATTTTCTAATTTGTAAACCTCCATCCGAATAGAATTCCGTGCTGGATCCAATACGAAACTGTAGACCTTTTGCTGTGACGGTCGGCCTGTATTATCCATAAAATGTTCCACAAAGAAATTGACTGTGTCCGAATCTAGTGCTGGTAGTTGGATCGGTGTGTAACGAGATCGGATGTAAATGTGCCTCTCTTTTGTTGGTACGGCGTTGGAACTTATAGCGTCGTTGTGGTATTGCTTCAGGTTGCTGTATTCGCCCGGAAGCATACGCGATAAAATGCGGAGGTCGCGTCTCATCGACGCCAAAACTTGAGTGATTAATAAAACAAAAACGAAGCATGTTATTTGGTGGAGCCTAGCCATAGAGCTGCTTATTTATTAGAGTTACCGTCCCGGAGATGGAGACGAGTTAAGAATAGCAAATAATGCTGAACAAGATTTCCATAAATAAAATTATCTAATTTAACATGATCTCATTAAGACCAAATCAGTATTAATATTTACTGAGTGTTGAGTATTTGATTTATTAATTTGGTCAACTTTTCGAGTTAATAAGATCATATATACATATATATATATATATATACATATATACATATATATATATTTATTTACACACACACATACACACACACACACAACTTATTAAACAGCCGCCGGATTTACGGCTCACTTTTAGTTTTGTTGGGCATAATTTGCAGTGTAAATATAGTTTGGTATTCCTTTGTAAGTTCAAAGGAAGTGTGCCATCTTTAAGGACCCATATTTCTGGTTGATCGTTAGTCTTCTGTTGCTTTCATCCACTGACAGGTTTTAAAGTCATCATTTTGAAGGGTTTCGACTGAAAAAAAGAAAAGAAAACTTATTTATTTCATTAATTATAAAACAAAACCCGGGATTTTCCTTTTTATTTTTATTTCTTTTCTAAAATTAGTATCAAGATATTTCAAGTAGAATCTATGAAAGAAAATTCTATGCATTGAATAATTGCACGTTTTATTCATGTTCTTAAACAAGGTTCTTTATTTTAGAAGACACATGATTAAATTATTAAAAAAAGAAGAAATTATCCTATACTTAAAATTCTTCATTAAATAAAATGTAGTCTGTTATTTTTATTTATTGTACTGGATACTCTTATTTAAGTCAGACATATCTTTTCTTTAAAAAGAAGAAATTGTTATATTTTCTTTGGCATATTTGCAATATAGGAATAAAACAAGAAGCGATTCACAAAAAAACTTTGTGTTTTAAATTTTCAAAATGAATTAAAAAACGGCAGCATTCTATAAAGAAAAGAAACATTTTTGTGTGATAAATGTCTTCGTTCTCTGTCCGATTTCATAACTTTTATAATCTATTATATGTTTAGTTAATAAAAGGTTAAACAATATTATCTTCCTTTGTGACAAAGGAATATAAATATTTGTGACAAAGGAATATAAATATTTCTAAACCCTTATGCATGGTATCACGGATACTATTATGCTCTGATTGGTATACACCTTTTAAAACAGTATCACAAAACTAGTATATTTCATGCCTTCTGGTTGAGAAAACGCGAAAGATTATGTTGTAATTTATCTGCAAAAACATCGGGATTTAAAACACGAAGTGTATAATTTGGAAGAAAATACCTCATAGGCTCTTGCCGGGTTATGAATGATTGTGGCTCGTTTGTTCTATTATAAGAAATATTGATCTGAAATAATAGCAATAATTTTAAAGCCATAATATATTTAGAGAACTTTATGCAATGGCGATCGTCATCCATTTGTGGCGACCTTCTGGGCATCGCTATTCAAATAAAGGAGACTCTATTTCAAGCTTAGTTAGATCTTAAAATTTGAAAAATTAAATACTTTATACAGTAAGACGGCAAATAAAAATGGTTAAATTTGCATCACTAATGTTTTAAGATTTTGATTTTTATATTAACCTAAAGAAAGTTCTATATCCTTGCTCTTTAAACAGATAACAGATACAAAGAAAGAAAAAAAGATAAAAATCATTTTTAATATTACGCAAAAATTGATGACTAAGGACAGATGACTACGGACGATATCGTTCAGTGAAATTTCCTTCTTCATTTCCTCTTCTGCTTCATCTTTTTTCTTACCTCTTATTGCTGCTCTTTAAAGTAATGAATTAGTCACACATATGATTCACAAAATGGATTTATGGAAGATGTAGACAAACAAGAAAGCAGAAAAACAAGCATTGAAAGATGAAATAAAAACGTTACTAATTGCTGCATAAATAATGATATTCATCAAATAATGATACAGTTAAATATAATAAATTATCTTTTATAAATATTTTATGTTATGACCCACTGACTAAACCTTTAATTTATTTTACCTCTTCTATTAGATTCAGGCTAATTAGGGATTAGTGGAAATACAGGTAAAGATAATTTTAAATATATAAATAGTTGGAGTTTAGTTCATTAGAGTTAATTTCCCCTTTTTAGTTACTAATTTATTTGAAAATAATTATTTTATGCATAATAATTCTGCATATAGTACACGAGTAGATATCGAAATCAATTGCACTGCCGTCCGCAAGACTTAAATATATATATATATGTGTGTGTGTGTGTGCGTGCGTGCGCGCGCGCGCGCAAATTCCAGATACAGTATATGTGTAAAATGAGAAAATGAATAAAGTCCAAAGGGAAACTTATCTTAACTGATGCGTTTCATCCTCTGAGGGACTTTATCAGGGCAAATGTTATATATATATATATATATATATATATATATATATATATATATATATATATATATATATATATACACTTGGTCAAAATCATAAGACCTGATACAAAAGCGTTAAAAATATATAAAATACTGTTACTTTAATCAAAATATATTTGAGAAATATTTACATTTAATTAGAAAATTTAAGCTTTTATTTGATTAATTTAAACAAACATTGAAAAAATGAGTTTTTGGTTGGTTATAAAGATAAGACTATGTGTTAAAAAAAACAAATTACTGGACGAAATTTTTAGAACTGGTCAGTGTGCTCATAGCTTCATGGCTAAGGTAAAATTCTAACAAAGTTTGATTAGGGCAGGATTGTTGAACTTCAAAGACGTGATCCTTCGCAACGAGCCATTGCAAAGGAAATTGCCCGTAGCAGAACTGTCATTGTTAACTTATGCTTCTAAAAATTCAAGCGGCCGAACCAATAAAATTCCACCATCTCTAGACATATGCATTAGGCGAAAAGTTAAGGGAGATTCAAGCCTAACATCAAATCAGATAAAAGCGAATACAGATGCTGTATGCAGCTCTCGAACAATTCGACGGCATTTAAATAAGAAAGAGTTTAAGAACTTGAAACAGCTGCAGAGTCTTCGCCTTCCTCGCCATAAAACCTCCCGTTTACAATTTGCTTCCGATTATCAAACTTGGGATGTGGATAAATGGAAGAAAGTGTTGTTTTCAGACGAGAAAAAATTCAGTCTTGATGGCCCAAACGGTTTTCAGCGTCACTGGTATGCAAAAGATGTCCCAAAGAAATTTTCTCAACACGATACAATACAATGGAACTCTTGAGTTACAGGAGGTAAAAGGTCGTCAGACAGCTGCTACTTACATTGACATGTTAAGAAAGGCATCGCTAATTATTGAAGGCACTCACCTATGTGGAGAAAACTGGATTTTCCAGCAGCACAATGCTGCAATCCACAACGCTCTCCAGATCGAAACCCAATCGAGAATTTTGGGTATGGATGGCAAAGGATGTTTATAAATATGGATCGCAATTTGAAACTGTGGATGCTCTTCTTGCTGCAGTTTATGCATCCTGGGCGAGCATTCCAAGCACCCTCAAGCAGAAGCTAATAATGAGTATGCCAAAGCGATTTTTCGAAATAATTCGCAAAAATGGAGGATATACTGAGAATTAAATTGTTGTTGTGACTTATTTATTCTGTATTTTCTATTTTTATTTACATGGTCTTATCCTTATGACCAACCAAAAAAATCCTTTTTTCAATGTTTGTTTAAATTAATCAATTAAAAGCTTAAAATGTTCACTTGTTTGTTGATAAACTACATTTTCTAATTAAATGTAAATGTTTCGCAAATATATTTTAGTAATATTAAAGTAAGAGTATTTTATATTTTTTTAACCTTTTTGTATCTGGTCTTAAGTTTTTGACCTGGGGTGTGTATATATATATATATATATATATATATATATATATATATATATATATATATATATATATATATATATATATATATATATATATATATATATATATATATATATGCCTATATATGCCTGTATATGCAATATTTAGCAGAAGAAATGGGTCAACTAATTTTTGCTAAATGTTAAATATTCGACAATATTGCTTCCGTTATATTCTTGACATTCAGGACTGTGTATTGCACATTGTCGCAGTTACATGAGCCGAAAACGAGGGAAGACGCAGACCTGAATATATATTTTATAATGTCTAAAAAAAAATAGCCGAAAGCGCTTGGATACGCAGAACTTTTCAGGTCGTTTGTACGAACACAAGAAAAATTAAATAAAAAGATTAATCGCAGTACTATATCAGTCGTCTTTAATTAAACACACACACACACACACAAATATATATATATATATATATATATATATATATATATATATATATATATATATATATATATATATATATATATTACATTTGTACATTTGGTTGCTTCAAATTTTGTACCAATCGTAGGTAAATTTTCTTGTTGGTGATTTTTTGAACAGCGTGTGCAAGCAACTTCACTCTCTGCTTGTCAAAATCTTACTGACAATCCTTGTGTTTATTGGCTTACTGCAAAACGTATGATGTTCATACTATGTTGCTGTCACAAAAGAACAAGAATATTTTAATATTTCAATCGCACTCTGCTCCTGTCTATGTGTACATAATAATAAGATTTAACTGAAGAATTATTTATTGCCCTTACGTTTCACCGTTACTGTTTTTGTTTCGTATAGATCTCATGTGTTAAATAATGTGTTAAATGTGTTCCAGGATTATGTCTTAATAATTATACACTGATAAAAGTGTCAATGGATTCGTTTATGCACTGGTTTCAGAGGTACTAATACAATAAGAAATAATTAAATTAAATTAAACACGTGATTAAAATGCACCAATCGCCAGAAACACAATGTTAAATACAATTATCAACAGAACAAATTACCAAAGAATCTACAATTGATTCATCAAAGTAACAAAGTTAAACAGCATTCTTCTTGGATGTACATTTTCGGGAACCAATTTCAAATGTGACATCTGGTGATCAGTCTTATTTATAACATAAACGCGATGTAGCCGCTGAAAAGAATGGTTATAACTAAAACAAACATGTGAGAATTGTTCGGGAGACGTCACTTTCATTTGGAGATTGCGTCAAGAAGTGAAATATAATAAAAAGTGACAAATGCTCTCTTGACGATTTATTTCTTGCTTATTCACTCGTATAAATAAAACGATAACAAAAGGAAGATGAAATTACATTTTGAAAATTCTGCTGTTTTCATTCTTTTTAAATCGAACGTTACTTCCCAAAGGCCAAGATCGGAAGTACTTTGTTGTGTATATTTAACGTTGCTATCTTACACTAAGTCCCTTTTTCTTTTTGCGGTAATGGAAATAATGACACCCTTAAAGTTTATAAGTATCGGGATCTTTAACAAAATAGATGAGCTGTTCATCCAATATTAGATTTATGAAGCGAATCACACTGACAAAGATCGACAAGTTCCTGAAAAGAGAGAAGGGAACAATCAACCAGAAGACATTTGCAGCAGAGGCGATTTGAATAAAGAATTAAAAGTAACCTACTTTGTTTCCACAAGAGGAAAGAAATAGAGAAGGGTAAAATTCGGTCTCACTCTCTCTCTCTCGCTCTCTCTCTCTCTCTCCACTTGTGAGGGCAAGAGAAACAAAAGTTAATTGAGAAAGGAGATAGTACAAAAATTGATAAAATTGATAAATTATAAAAAGAGAAATAAAAAAAAAGAAATTGTAAAAGAGAGAGTGGCTGTATCTATGCTTGTGCAACCACGTATTCACTTGTACATATATATATATATATATATATATATATATATATATATATATATATATATATATATATATATATATATATATATGAATATGTATCTGCCTAAGTGTAATCAATTCAAAAATAGACGAACAAGGAATGCAAACGTCTAAGACCCTTAAAATTGGCAACTGATACTAGCTACGAAATTTCGTTAGTCATATATATATGTATGTGTGTGTGAGAGAGAGAAAGAGAGGCAAAGACACATAAATAAATAAAAATCTTACCCGGATGTTTTAATCGAAGCCATTGAATTCCAGATAAAAACAATTTATAACTTTCGATCACAAACTGCATGAAAGTAATTGTCTCTGAACATAACTAACACCCCGCCCCAAGAATTTTCCATGCTCATGATCTTAAGAGTATCCCCAAAGAACCTTGTGTATTTTCCATGTTCATAACATTGTATTCAGGCAATTGTGTGTACACGAAGAAAAGTTTGCGAAAAACTATGTAAGTCTCTTCAGTTCTCCCAACCATGGCATAAAAGAGAAAATTCAATTCCAATGGATTTATATTCCTGTTAGTTATTTCCCTCTCGTTGGAATAAGAGCGATGACAAAATTGCAGTCAGTTTAATTTTTATGCAATGGCTGTTAAAATATAGATTACGATACATTACTATTTTCTATCAATTGTCATGTACATGGTCTCTCTGAGACATATTCAGGCATTTTGAATTTCTCAAGTAATGATTGCAGGAAATTGTCAGTCAATCAGAGAGGACCTTACTGTCATGTTTGAAAAGACACTGTCCCATAAGGTTACACAATTGGCACACGACTGAATGAGGTTTTTGTGACCATCACATTCGCAATGAGAAAACATCGGATAACTCAAGTCTATCAACTCTAATACTGTCCAGACTTCCTTCCTCCATGACATATGGATATTTCTCCATTGAAAAGGGGAATATTTCTGACCCTGATGAGATTATAGTAAAGGCTGTTTTGAAATGTAGAAGAGATTCTGCATGAAGTATGTTTGGCCACACAAAAGAATATTTTGAAGAGGACTAAATTAACAATACTGCAGATACGCTTTTTTGTTTTTCGTTTTTGTTTTGTGACTGGATAAATCTTTACGTCTATGCATGTACTCAACAAGCAGTCGCCATAGTGCTATCAAATTTAGGAATGTTATCCAATGACACTTCGATTATTTTCTGGCTGAAAGAAAATGTCAGGCTCCTGTAGTCATCTTTGTTATCGAGAACATTTTATCTTTTAATCGCAAAAATTAAAATCCCATCTTTCTAAAACATGACTCTTTGGTTCGAAACAAAAATATTTTCGTTGATTTACACAAGAAAACTGATCACTAACTAAAGTCTAAGTAAAGTGCTAAACAAATCAATTCTTTTTCGTGCTGCAGCAAATTACTAATTGACAGCATTTGCATCAACAAAGAATAAAAAAATACGATGAAAATACAATCTTCTCATGAAGATTGAAATAAGATCATATACTGCCATTTGATAATGTCCTGATGATGGAGAGGAAATCTAGCGTCAAACACCCACAAAGAATATCTACATTTGGAGCATAATTCTCAAGTGAAGTGTGAAATTGCGCCGAAATGACGAAAAGAAATTTAAATTTAAAACCAAAAAGCCATTTTAAAGAAACACGCATACATACTCACGTACACCCATATATACACACTCACATACATGCATAATACGCGCACACGCGCGCGCGCACACACACAGACACACACACACACACACACACACACACACACACACACACACATATATATATATATATATATATATATATATATATATATATATATATATATATAATGAATTATTAGTGAAGTAACAATTTTCCATTTACTACACGTTGGGATTTAACGAAATTTTCACAGAATGATGACAATAGCAATATGCTAGTCCTGTGTAAAAACTGTAAGCTTCTGCGCAAATGTAAACAAACCGCAGGCTTTTGCATGAGTAATACGATACTTCAGTGCTCCAAATAATTAGCGAGTGAATTCATAACCGTGCAGTTATGGGTCGTAATTCTGACTTAACCGCTTCTGTTCTAACATCTGAACTTGCAAAAGGTAAATGAACATTAGAAATCTCCTAAATGATTAGAATTTATCACCAAACTGTGAAAAGGTACGTAAAAGGACCGATAAGGGTCATTCGAGGGTTGTTTCCCAACGTTTTCTGTCACAAATTAAACGTGAAGCTGTAAATAACCCAGACCTGACAAGCGGAGAACTGTTCAGGTGCATTGGAGAAACAACTGTGTCCAGAAGTTCTTGATGTCATCTTCTGAAAAAAAGTCGGGAAATCATTGAGATCGGTGTCAATGCCTCCATTGACCAAAAGACTAGTACAAAAGCGTCTGAAATGGGCAGAAGATAACATAAAGGTCGACTTCTCGAAGGTTTTGTTCACGGATGAATTTCGTGCTACCAGTGATGGCTCTGACGGTTGGAGCAAAGGTTGGGTCATAAACAGCGCTTTATCCATGTAATTTCAAGAAGAGAATCACCAGATCCACTATTATTTTTTAACTCTGTGTACTTGCTAATTTCTATTCATTTCATGTCGGTTACTGTATGTCTCCTTAAAAATCTGTATATGAAGCAATTAAAGCGTTATTTTCTTGTTTACATGAGTTTTAATTACACTTCACTAATAATTTGGAACAGTTATAATTTTAGTGAATTAGGGAAATGACCGCAGTTTCCGTGTATTTTTGCGGAACTTTACACATTTTACAAGGTACGCGCCTATAACAGTTGCCATCATTCTCTGTGTTTTCGTTGAATTCCAAAATGTAGTTTTTGGACAAAATTGAAAATTGTCATCACATTAATAATTCGTTACACAGTGTACACACACACACACACACACACACACACACACACACATACACACACACACACAAATATATATATATATATATATATATATATATATATATATATATATATATACTAGAATAAATCCTAAGACGCCAGGCAAACTTACCTAGGTTTCACCTAAACGGATCTTCAGGGTAAACTACCTGGCTTCTTAGGATTTATTCTAGTTATCGCTCTACTTAGCGTATTGAACACTTTACGTTTTAGTCTTTTTACTCGTTTGTTTTTTTTCTTTGGACTAAGGACTTCAAGGACTTGGCGATTTGTTTCGTCTTGTTCTGATGTTTTTAGTTCTTTCTTTTTTTTATTTCTAATTTTTTCCTCGGGTACCGATTTGCCCTGACATTTGCAAGTTCAGCTATCCGAGGTTTTCCAAACGGGTACTACTATTAATATATATATATATATATATATATATATATATATACGTGTGTTTGTCACATAAGCGAAAATATGAGGAAAACTTTACGCTATTTTTATGAATATATGTTACGATGTATATCCATATATATGCACTTAGTTAAACAAGTTGATGTATTCCCTTCATTTCTTGCAGCAGTTTCAGACTTGACGAAAGAAACAAGTAAATTCAACAAAAGTACTAATAACTGCAAGCCAAAACAAAATGTTGTAGAAATTTTTTTCTTTAGACCCAGTTTGGCCTTATGATTATCTGAGCTTATCAGGGTGCCACAAATATATAATGTGTCCACTTGCAAATGGGAAAAGAAGGTAAATCTCTGGTAATATTAATTTAGATTCTTTTTTAGTTCGAGCCAAATTAAAACTTTCTTAAAAGGAATTAATAGTATATTAGTTTAGTGACAGCGTAGGAAATGAAAGTCTGATATTGTAGCATTGGAATACTCTAAATCTATCTAAGAAAATAAAATCTCGCTCAAAAAATATAGACCAGAAATCACTTTCTAGCTGAGCTTATGTATTTAACAGCTGATAGATAAAGAGATGATATGACAAAGAAATAGAGAAGACATATAAGGCTGCGAGCAACAGATAGTCAAAACACCTTATCGAGAATTGATATGAGAGTAAATGTGGGGAGCACCAACAAAATGGATTCGGGTCAAATCAAAGAGCAAAGTATTATCCACACAGTAATTTGCATCTTCATATTCAAGTTCGACTGCACACCAGATTGCTATAAAAAACTGTTTAGGCCCCAAATTTCAACAGACAAGTTTAACCATTAGTTTCAATTCACAAGCTAAGGGGAGTCAGTTTGTGAAACTAAATATAATTTTATAGCATTCTGATCCCAGCTCTAGTGAAGAATCTTATAGTTTTATAGTTATAAGCGAAATCTCATTTAATAAATAAAAAATTAAATCAATGTTTACTAATAAAATTTATTTTAGTGAGTATATTCCTACGTTATGAAGTAATCATCTTGAAAAATTAAAACGTCAAGAACTTTCTTTACTTTCTTATCATTCTTTTCTTGCTTAAACACGTATTTGACAAAAGTAAAGCATATTAATCACTATGTGAATGCTGATTATTTACTACAAAGATATGGAAAGTTATGTTACAGAATCGCTTAAAATTTTCTCATAGGACCAAAATCCTAAATCAATGCGATTTGCGTAATCTAACTTTGAGAGAATAATCGATCTATTTTGGTTATATTTCTATGTTAAATATATTGCTTGAGAAATTTGCCAGTACTTTTTATTTAAAAGACAATTTTCCGCTTTACATTCTCTGTCTTGATTTTTAAAAAAAGTGAAATTTTGAATTTTTGTACACACCTAACAGGGTGATAAAATCTCTTTCTCGTTTTTCTCTTTAGTCGTTTACTAAGTTTAGCCTAAGTATGGAGCACTCGATGAGGATCGAACTCGCTACTCCTGATATGAGAGATTAGTTTGCTAATTAGCACCCCAAACAAACTGGGAGAAGAAACAGCCTTCTGAATTAGATATACACCAGGCAAGCTTTTCTTGATCAGTGCTCGGAAATGAACACAAGAACTTAGAGAAGTCGTTAAAAGAATTGTTAGGTGAAGGTCCAGCGAGAATTACATTCGGCGAAGAATATTTCCTGGCATGAAAAAGCCAAAGAAATACATTTAAGTAATGACGAAATCCCTCTACCAACATTTACCAACCATCCATGGGCCTCGCTGCTGAGCGCTAAGAACAATAAGGCAGGGCTTATAGACAGTTAACTAATGGAAGGCAATCACCCGCAGTGCAAGTCACATAAACGCTACAAAGACTGGCTCAAGGAGACACTTAAGAAGATATACACATATACACACATTATCACATAAGTATTTAACAAATTTTCACGAATACGAATTTAATAGAATTTAATATTGTGCTAAATAAAACAACCACAATTATGATAAAAGACAAATAATATTTAAAAATTAATGCGTGATGAAATTACCCCAAACTGCAAATAGCGAAGCAAGAGGATGCATGGGATGCAGTTGCATATCTTAGTAATTCTCATATTTAGTAATGTTGATACCGAAACGCGAGGTTACAAATATATGGTGCCAAAAGACATTAAATTTACCCATCTATATCCTTATTAGCTTACATAACTGCGTTTCCGAATTCCTCATATTTTATTCTTTTAATGATCACTTCATTAGAGGATAATAATCATAGTCTTTCTCACAAATTCCAATTTTGGAAAGCTTTGCATTTTTCTGTATTTTTGATTTAAAAATTATGCTGCGATGCGTTGATATTATTGTTGTATTGTTTAAAATAACTTTTTAAATAATAATTCTTTGTAATGATGATACATATAGTCTTCTGATTTTCATTACATGGCTTATCAACGCTGATGTTAAATAATCAAATCTTAAAGAATAGTCTCTCTTATTCTTTTTGTATTTAAAGATTTCACATCATAAATAACTGATAACTCTGACTGGAAATCAAATGATGTTCAGTAGCAGGTGCGACACAATCATCAATGCTAAAAACTTATCTTCCTCCAACTTACTTTTCATATACAATCTTTCGATATCATCATCTCCCCAGTGTAAAACGTTATGCATTGTCAACAATTTCTTTATCATGCAAATTTATCTATTCTTCTCTTGTTCGGTATAGAAAGAAGCTCTTAATATCTCACAATTGATATTACGCAGGTATTTATTCCTGTGAATATTCCTCTTCCATCGAGCTTTTTCTCCTGGGCTATTATTTTTGACATTCCCATTCATTTCATTCTACCTGAGTGAATCAAATTCCATTATTAATAATTATTGTTCACTTTCTCGTTACGGTTCCTGATACCTTCTTTATTGGGTAATTCATATCATTGTTATTTATTGAATGCATTGCTAAGTCCACCGCTAAGAAAGTTGGTTCACAATTTATTTTATATATCTATAAGTCCATGCTTAGAATATAGCTGCCATATATGGTCTGGTGTCCGTACTATTTACCTAAACTCCTTGATAAAATCTGAAAAAAATCAGCAATATTATTGCTCCTGATCTGGCGGCTTGGCTTCAATCACATTCCAACCGCCGTAAGGTTGTCTCTCTCTGTGCCTTTTCTATAAATACTTTCATGGTAAGTGTTCGGATGAACATTTTCGCTATAGTTTTTTGAAGTTTCGTTTTTGAACGTGAACTGACCATTTTGCAGACCAGTGCAGTTAAACGGAATCGGTGAAGTTGCTAAAAGTTTGCTATCAACTGTAATCTTTTATTTTGTATTGTTAATTTTTCTTTTCTTTATATTCGTGCTGTATATTTGATTATATTTTTTAATTTCGCTTTGTAAAAGAAATTATTTTTGGATTTTAAGTTCTATTTTTGTTGGCTTTTCTTTCTCCTCATCTACACACTTTAAAATATAATTTATTTTCAAGGCAGACCCACCCGATAAAAGAAAAACAAGATCAGGCTTGCGGGTGGAGTCAACCAAAAAAAAAACAATGTAAAGATGACAAAAGTAAGTAAATGAAAAATAATGAAGACATAAGGAATAAAGACAAGGATGTGCCTATTTCAAATGAGGCACCGCGGAATACAACAGCCGGGGAATCGCCCTCATGTTCGAAGTCCCCCGCCCACCCGTTGTATGATTAACATCGCGGGATGTTTTAAAAGGCCCAAAAGCTATGAACATCTCATAAAATAAGATGGGCTTTTGGAAGACCCTCAAGAATTATAGCGGTTTGAAAAGAAAATAAGTGTCAGTCTTCGTGGTGACAAGAGTTCGCGCAAAATTTGTCGCTCCACGAAAAACAGTGATCCGATCACTGGTGTCCCTGGGGGTCAAATGCCAAAGAGTCATTGAAGGGACTGTTTTTTTCATGTAGGACGTACTGCTGCCTACAGCTGAAGAATGTATCGAGGTCGCCAGCCGCGAGCTGATAACAAAAGACCTCATCTTGCGAACCGAATATGAGGGTCGGAGCAGAGCCTTATGGCAGTATACGAGGTTACTCCTTTTGTAATAGGAGAATACCTAGCTGTCTTCCTCAGCCTGTATGGCCAAATTCTAGATGCCACCTCTGACAAGGTTAACGGGAAATGGAGCTTTGATATCATACTCGTTCGTTTGGCGTTCGTCTCCGTCCACAACTGCTTAGACATTTGCGGTCAGAAAATGCGGACCGACAAAACTCGTGACCGGTAGAAGACCGACTTGTTAGAAGTGTGAAGAGAATGGTCATCTCTCTTCTTCCTGTCCATGGACTTCCGGCTGCAGGCAGCCAAATCTTCCTCTGTCCGATACTGATAGTTCCGTGTTGCCTGTAGTGGGCCTACCAGCAACACGGACCGGTCCTACTCCCACACACACACCTTTACAGTTACCAAAAAAGACACATCTAAGCGACAAAGAAGCCCTGAAAGTACAACACTAGAAAAAAGAAAAAAACAAAACTTCCTCATGGCCTCGGGGAAGACGTCTTCTGCATAAACTAGGAACAAGCGGAAAAAGCGATGGTACACTTTAAAAGTCCAAAGATTTAACATGAGTGTTGAACTTTAAAAGTGTGAACGGCAACGACGTAGAAAATCCACGAAATTTCCCGAAAGCGAAGAGAATTTTAACTGTATTAAGGTCAGGCTATGGGGAATGCTTGAGGAGAATAACGATGCCATCCCATCGTGCCCCCCACACCACTGGCGTATTTCTGCAACAGCAATATGAAAAGGCTTCAACAATATTGTGTTGGGAGGCTACCGCTTTTTTGTCCCCCCCCCACCAAGAACTAAAACTGACTTCCAACCCTAAGAACTAAAACTGACTTTTTCCTTAAACATTGTTGGCCTGTTTTCTGATGGTATCATAAAAAGTGAAATGGGTCTGGGCTCATTGGGACAGGCTATCTGTGTCCTCACCCCGTCAATGTTCAATGCAGAAGAGAAACCCTAATCAGTCTGACGGTGTCTCTCTGGTTGGCTAACTTGAATGACTGGAATCTCGCAGTGCGACTCTCACTCGCGATCTTCAGCGTCTCGGGGTGAATATACTGCATCTCATGGGGTAGTTTTAGCAGGCGATTGGAATACTGTCCTTGATCCCAACAGAGATCGTATACTAACAAAGTCGAGTACTAACAATCGGGATGTAAAACCATTTCGAGACTTTATCGGCAAGTTTGATCTTGTCAATAAGTATCACTGGTGATTCAAAGAGCCCTCTGTGTCGGTAAAAGACTTTGGTGGTCTTGGAAAAATTTCCAAACTGCGTTTTCTTTGATCGGGAGATGGAGACCTTGAATCACAACTTCTTTCATTGCAGGTCTGTAGTCTCGTTGGCCAAGTTTATTGAAATCATGATTCGCGTGCTGAGCGGAAAGTTTTTCGCCTTCAAGGCCAGCTCTCTCTCTCTCTCTCTGTCAAGGTAGTATCGGAGTTGACGAAGGCTGAACACTATGTGTTCTTTTGCTTACTAGGCATAATGAGATTCACGATTTGGAGGACACGTCAGAATGAATTCTACGTGGGCGAGAAGTTCACTTCTTCCCAACTGATCTTGTTCTTTAAGCATCAGCTTAAAGTCAAGATCATGACAGAAAGGCAGCGGCTCCTCCATCAGAATTTAGGGGGCCGGTTTGGAGTGGCACTTTGATGCCGGTTAGGCATTAGGATTTTATTTTAACTGTATTTAACATTGGCAACCAAATCCAAAATTAGGTTAGTTTAGGGTTGTTTTTTGTCTTTAGTATCTTCCTTCAAAGTTAACTTAGCTAAGGGATGTAAGCTCATTGGTATCCCCACCTTTTATCACCCCCACTTACTTTAGTTTAATCCGCTCCTCTTCTGTTTGATGACCAGTACCCTACTAGTTGCGGGACGCCCTTCTTATTTCGGCTATATCTTTTTCGTATTTGTTGGTGTGTGTGTGTGTGTGTGTGTGTGTGTGTGTGTGTGTGTGTGTGTGTGTGTGTGTGTGTGCGTGCGTGCGTGCGTGCGTGTGTGTGTGTGTGTGTGTGTGAGTGACAGGGGTTGGACGAATGAGTGTTTTATATTATTAAAGTCCCGCATTGATTTCGTCCAATTAAGGATTGATGGGGGTATTACTAACACTATTTTATTTAGTTTCTTGTACATAGATTATCTCATTGTATATACACATTGGAGTTTAGATTTTTAATTTGTTGTTTTATCCCCCACCCACAGACAAGAATTGTACATATTGGGGGCTAGTTATGACTTCATAGTGATTCTGAGGTATTATGATGGATGTAGTAAGAAGGCTAAGTAAAAACGTATTGTTTTGGTTTAAGGAATATTGTGGTATGTTTGGGTCAGTAATTGCAACTAAGTTAATTATAAGACAGAAGTCGACCATCCTTTCCCCATCCTTCTTTTGGCCTTGTGCCATATTTTTGTATTTATACAGAATAAATATCGCTATTCGTTTTTGTGATCAACTCTAGAGTGTATCTATCAACTGAGTATCATTTATTCTTTTATACTACACTCTGGGAAAGGCCAGGTATATGCTTCAAAATTCCTTTACAAAGTAAAATTTGAAATTTATATTTGAAATTTCTGCAGAATAATTAATTAACTATAATTAATTAATTAATAATTAACAGATAAAACAAATATTTACACTATTTGTATTTGGATTATTGTCCTCTTTTTTTGTTGTTTTATCACAGTATTTCGGCCGTTGAACCTTCCAGCCTTCCTCAGGGGTATCTCGATCTGGGTAATCTACAGGGAATTCCGAACTGAACACTTTATTTAATCCACAGGAGTGGACTGTTCTTGTTCCACTGCTCGTGTTAAGGGATATCGTCTAATTCTTATGTTATTTAGTACAGTAGTAAATACATTTTTATTGGTTTTAATAAAACATTATATGGGTATAAAATATCTGAAAAGTATAAAACGCACCAAATCTGCATGGACTATTTGAAAATAAAAAAAATACTCCACTTATAAAGAAAACGATAAATTTCTAAAGAAACTAAACATTACTCTAAAAGAAAGAATTAAAATTACGCAACCAACAAAAACCGCTAAAATTATTAAAAAAAACGCTAAGACACAAATGCTAAACAATTTAAAAAAACATCTGAGAACGAAAATCCTTACATTAACGATAAGCACTCAGAACTAACGAAGTGGATGTAGAGAAACACAAAATCCATGTAGATGTTGAATTATTTTCTACTCTACAGCTCATTTCCAACAGATACAACGTCGCAAGCCTCTCGTTATGCACGATAAATGATCAAATGAGCTAAATTCATTAGTTCCACCAGTTCTTACCTTCACAGCTAAGATGCGCCATATCATTCCTTATTCCATCAGTAAGAAGGAAGTTCCATTAGGAAAGTCTTTTCTCAAGAATCACGCAGAATCACATCCCGAGAGGATGCTTCCCCGATCGCTACAATCATGCCTAGGGTCAACTGTTATCTTTCCTACATATATTCATAATCTGTAATTCTTACTTCCTCTTCCTCTTACGTTCAAACAAAAATATCATCCAGTAACCCTCTACCTTGGGCGGTTCTCGGGCCTTGTATTGGATGTACAATTAGTTAGAAAAAGTTAATGTACGGGGCTGAAATCAGAGATTGAGACATTTATAATTGATGGACAGGAAGTGAGATAAAGTTTGGTATGTAAAGCAAAACTAAAATTACTATATTGACTAGAAGAGAACATAATAATAAAAAAAGATAATGGTTAGAGAATATTTTTCTATCTTAGAGAGAAGCCGTTTTTCATATACTTTTCTAAAGAAACCAAATTTCATAATCCTTCTATAAAAGCGCAATATCTTGTGAAACATTGCGCTCTGATGCTTTGCTTATTAAATATTTTTAGCTGAAAGATTTGAAGTAATATTATACATTGAAAATTTATACATTGAAACTTTAGTATTTGTGACGATATTCAAGAAGCTTAGCACAATCTGAGCTGGGTATTAGTAATTGGGAACTTAGTGAAGGTCAGACTCCCAAACTCCCTTACAAGATGAAAGTGAGAACTCTGTATCACTGTACTCTTTATTTTCATTGTAATGTGCAATATCTACGGTTCACTGGTCTATCGGTAATAGATATTCTGATAAAATTTTCCAAGTCACTACCCAACTTGTGATGAGGTAACACTTATACCAGTGCACCGTCTGTGCCTGGGCTTTAAACTGTGACGTGTAAATACGATAAGGCCATACACTTCCCACGATACAGATCAGATCTCCACACCAATACCGGCATGCATCTATACAGTGGTGTCGCGAGGATGTCATGAGAGGATCAAATAACGATCCGTTGTGTTCAGGGATTATACATAATTATGCCTTCATGCAAATGATGGTCGTTTTTATATGCGGTGTAAACCTAGTGATCGACACTTCTACGGTGCATTCGCCCACGACACACCGGCTTCATGATTTGTGGTCTTATCAGTTACAATTATCTCTCAACTTTGGTATTTGTGGAAAGAAAGGTGAATAGTGTCAATTATGTCCAAGACGTTGTTCAACCTGTTCTGCTGTCATTCATGCAACAGAAAAGGATAATGCCTGTCCGTTATATGGACAGGCATTTGCCCATGCTAATCATACTCTCTCGTCAGTATAATTACCAAATGTGTCCTCAATTGAAACTTTTGAGACATGATGACACGTTCTGATCGCCCACTCTTTCTTTATTGCATTAAAAGGTGCAAGAAACATTGAATAATGTCTAGCAGGGTGGTGTTCAACATCTATACGATTATATGCATGAGACAATATAGGTCAGTCTTCATGACTAAGGTGGATATACAATGAATTACACTTTATTAATATGGGATCTGAGTAATGATGACACACCTCTTATTCTTCAACCTTTTCATGCATTGATTAGTATATAGCATCATTTACCTATGTAACCTAGCTACATTAACTGTACGTTTAGATCTTGAACAGAGACTCAGGTTGGTGAAATTTTAGTTTCCGGTAGTATATCCTATATCAAATCACCATATATAGATTTTATTTAATATATTTAATTTTGATTAACTATTGTAATTTTTCAAATTAACTACATTGATTCTAAGCAGCAGTGTATCTATGGTAATGGTTTTTCCTTAAATTTTCCATTTGTTCTGAAAATGCTTGTAAAGAGTGAAACGTTGACAAGAAATTTAAAAATATAAACATTTAACTGTTTTTCACGAATTCTAAATTATATACTTTGTTCAAATATTTAATATCAATCATTTTACCAGATAGATAGATATAAGTACATGCATGACTGTTACTGCAATATTATTTTGATAAATTCAAATCTACGTGGCGACAAATATTTATTTTAATAGAAATATTTTTTTCTCCATATTCCCCTCTATCCTTGTTAATTAAGTTAACTTGCTATTAATCAAGTGCATGGAAGATTATCCAGGGAAATTTCCAATATTCAACTAATAATTGAGTTGGGCCAAAATTCCATTAAAAATAAGATACAAAATATTTATCTGAATAATTGAGAATAATTAAATGACAGGATGGAAAACTATGTTGTGACGCTTTCCGTTTAGAAAAGAAGGTCTTTAGAGAAATAATGAAATTATTGATAGAATTAATTCCATGTTCAAAAAGAGAAAAATACGATCAATGGACAGTCAAGAATATATATATATATATATATATAGAGAGAGAGAGAGAGAGAGAGAGACAGACAGACAGACAGACAGACAGACAGACACAGACAGAGACAGAGAGACAGACACAGATAGACAAAAAGACAAATGAAAGTATATTAAATGTAATTTAGTATATCAGTATAAGTGTTCTTGCTTTTGCATCTTTTTACTCCTCACTACACTTTGCAAACATAAATATATATACCTTGTTTAAATATATATGAAGTGTTTTGCTTCAAATGATCAATATGCTTTTATGCTTATACCTGGCAGGAATTAATATTCCATCCCTAAATACTTTAGTTTCATACTTTGCGCTTATTTTTATTTTGGTATCTTCACAGAATAAGTAATTGCAGTGTTATCGCTGCAAGTTACGTCTATCCAAAACTTCAGCTTTTGAATAAATATTCACATCGACTTTAACAATACTTTTGTTTGAAAAACTTAATTCTATCTTAGAGGAGTAATTTATGTTGTTATTGTTATTATTATTTATTTATTATTATTATTATTATTTTCAGTAGTATTAGTTGTTATCTCACGAGTAATGACTTGGAATCAAACCTGAAATCACCGGGTTTTTCGTTAATGGTCTTGCCAGTTTCAATATTCTTGTAATTTGAATCATCTCAAATCTTTCTGGACATATGTAATTCATTATTACCATTATGGTTATTATTTAAAATCACATGAGACATCTGATAGTTTAGACTGGTGTTTTGTTACTATTTGCAATCATCTAATGCGCTCTGGTTACTTTCTTATCACGTCTGTCAAACAATTATTTATTTCCTGGTGTATGAAACACAAAAAGGAAACATTTGAATAACATTCATATGTCCTCTCAGCTTACAGGGAAAATCTTCAACTTTCGTGTAATTAAATCACATCGGGAATGACTTTCATTAATAGAAACAATTCAAATATCAGTTATTAAAAGCTGTGAAACTAATGTTTTCATGTTTTTCCAGCTTCATAATTTTATACATTTTACTTTCCGGTGAAATACACAGTAACTTATTTTGGGCTTTTTTTAAATGCGGATTTTGTACAGGTGATAATCTCAATTTAAACTCTTAAAGTTTCAAGCTGTCACAAAAACGCTTGTGTAATTCCAAAGTCACTTTTTGCAAAAAATATCAGTTATTACATAAACTTCTTATGCCTTAACTGTTAGAAGCCTTAAAATGAAAAATTGATAATTTTCATTCCATTATATACACTGGCAAGGATAACAAGGCAAACCCCAGCTGTGACACCCGCTTGTAATGTTTTTTTCTGTGCCCATTGCATATATTCAGTTTGTTTGTAAAGTTACTCAAAACTAACTTATATTTCTTTACTGATTATATGGAGTTCCATGTTCTAAAATAACGATGATGAAAAGGTTACGATTATTTTTGTTTATTCTCATATAACGTAAACTTTTAGGTTTTATCTTTAAACTGAATATTAAGCCGTTGTCAATTTCCAGTTTATTCAATTTATCTCCTATGTTTGTTTCTAAATTAAAATAGTTAAACCATTCCTCGAAGAACCGAGGAATAATGTTATGTTGTGTAAAATTACTGAAAAATGAAGAGAACTGTTTCTACTTACGATTCACTTGTGTGTATGGTGAAAATACTTCACGCGAATGAGTTGTAAAATCCCTTGCGTTAAACTTTTATAACAGTTAAGAAGATTGTTTCATTGTTGTAAAAAGGCGTTATTTTTTGACTGCACTAAAAATCTTTCTTTCGGCGCACTTTCTGCTGGATTTATTCATAGCAAATGCTTGTAAACCTGGGTAGATATAAATTTATATCATTCTTATATCAATATATGTTCGTAATATACATATACATATCAACTGTTTATCAGTGCTAATGTAAACAAATATCGCCTGCAATTATTGTGTATAAATCAATCCAAACGCTACTTTAGAGCCAAATATGCACGTGGATAAGAGGGTGCTTGTGTTTAGCGGGTTGGTATGGTAGCATGTGCTTATGTTCTTTAGTCTTGCTCTTTTCGGTTTTTCTCTCGGTAACAAACACAGAAGATAAAGATAAGTAAATCCTGTTTTTCTTTATCTTCTTCTGAATCTTATGCTTGTTGTAGTTTAACTGATAACAACAACAATTAACAATTATCCGCGATGTCTGTAAACGTGTGTATGAAATTAAATATATGTATAGGAAAACTTTCGTTAGCAGTAAGAGAAGTTATAAAGTCTGTATTTGTCGTTGTAATTAATGAAGTTTTCTTAAGTAGTTCTGCTGAGTTGCTATTGCTGCAAGCAACGACCACAAACTGGAGTGGTGGCCGGCTACTAAGCTCACAACTAAGCATTTATTTCAATAATAGTCGAAGATTTTTTTTCTTGTACGTCGGCTGCAGCCTGCCGACTGGCTTGGCCTACTACCAGGAGAAAGACGAACCCAACTACTCCTTCCTGCTTTCAACTTGCTTCTCCTCTCCCTCTTTTATAACAAGACAAGTGTATGCCTGTGTGCGTAGGAGAAGGTATTCTGGCTCAGCTGATAACAAATTGATTCCCTGGTTAGAAGTAGCTGACTTTGTTTCTTCGAGCGAATCCTTCAGTAAAAGTCATTTACCTTCCACGAAGATTATGATTCTTATTTACAGACAAAAATGTAATATCCGAAAAATATACATGCACATTCTCTCTGGTTAAGAATTTGCTTATTATTCAAATATTGTTGTTTGCATTCAGGTGTGTTTTAACGAAGTTATTTTCATCCTGTAAGCCTTCAAAATGTCTGACTGACAAAGAGGCACACATCAAAACCCACAAATCTATATATTTAAGAAAAAGTAATCGTGAAATAATGCCTAATGAAAATGTCTTAAAGTACTTTTTTTCAATGGCGAGAAACTTTCCGCTTTTTAATTAAAAGTCTTATCTCTATTCATTGTTTTATTTTCTTTCCCTCGAAGGATTTAATTTATTTATATCTTCTCATTACTGCACCAATCTACCCTTATTCTGGAGATATGACAAGGCATCGGACTACTAGCATAATAGTCATTTTTTGTTGGTAAATCAATATTTGTATATCTACAATATGTTTTTATCGTTACTTTCAGGTGCCTTGTTCATATTATTAATATTTTTGGTTATTGCCACCATTTCCATGTATGTAAAGCAGAGAAAAGAGCTGTACCAAATAAAAGAAACCACGCCACTTGAGGACTAACAACAGCAGCAACAACTAAAATGGATAGCACATGAAGAGAAAACAATGAAATAATCAAGATGAAAATAAATATCAATGAAATAATCAATGAAATATTCAACATTCCATACTACTTCAAATAAAAGGTTAGGAAGGAAACACCCCCCACACACACAAGCACATACACACCTCCAATTAATAGTGGAAAGAGCAATAACAGATACTGGACGTGAGAAAACTATTTTCATGAAAAAAGTGTTTTAAGAGAAAAATGTTATAAATTTTAACCAACGGTAGTACTGGCTGCTCTGTTAATAAACGCCAAATGTTTTTTGGAGGGAAACGCGTAATATCACTGTAACCACAATGCGATCATTTACTGGGGATGGGTTTACCTGTATCTTTACTGATCCAAAGATTAGATATTATGGAACATTAAGTAAAAGAATCTTCGATAATTAACATTCAAAAAATCCGTACTGTTCAACAGCAAAAACTACTTTGATGTTGCAAATTCACTACAGAAAACTTTTTTTTTAAATATATCTCTAAAAGCCAGAAATTCGGTAATTATTTCATTTAAATATATTATTATTATATGTTATTTTTTAATATCTTCTTTTGAAATGATAAATAATAATAATAAAATAACAATATCCGTAATGCTATATAAAGCAAAATTATATTCATATTCAGTGATCACCCTTTCCTACCATGTCTTAACATTTCGCTTACACTTCCCCCTCCCTTAAACATAAATGCTCACCTCTTTCTGCCTCATGATATATACTTACTTCTTTTCAGTAGACCATTTATAAAAATATATTTGGCATGCATACTTACACACTAGCCAAAAAGAAGTGCATTCTTTTGATTCGTTAACGTGTGGTTTTTGATGATGGAAATAGTTTTACAGTGTTTTGACTGACAGACCTTACTCTTTCTAAGAATATTAAAATAAATTCCATCTTCCAATAACTTAAAAAGTCATTTGACCGAAACTTAATTCTAAGGTAGGAGTGTTGCCCAAATCCACTTCAAATATATTAATCTATCAACTCTCCAGGCAGTAAACTGATCCTTCTCATTGATAGATACTGCAGAGATCACTCGACCAAAATGTTGACCTTTCACTTTCTCTACTTATGCATTTGTATGTTCGCCTCAAGTCTGGGGATATAGTAACAGCAATTCTCTCCATCATGTATCTTTATATTCTTGCCTAACCCATCAATGACGAAGTTCGAACTGTCTCTCTAATCTCCAATTCCACTTCAGCTTTTTTTTTATTGCGTCCGTCTGTTCCATGTCTGATATCATAGACATGCATTTCGTGTTATAATCCAGCTTCTTTAATTCTCGGGAGAAGTACTGATATTTTTCTAATTGTTCAATTTATGTGCATGGTGATATATTAGCATATGCATATCTCTGTTCTTATAAGCTCTGTTTGCCTAACAACCACATCCATTCTTCTTTACCTATTGGTTTATCTTAATCGAAAATGTAATGTACTTTTCGTTATTTCAAGAACAGTAATTTTGTATATATGCATTTAAAAAAAGAACCAGACAGCGAGAAATTACTTAATGAACGTTCTTGATGAAAGAAATCTTGAACCAACAAAATAAAACCGAACTTTCACATCATACTGCAGAGAAAAATCTGACTGATTTGAAAGGCAGAGTGGACATTAATTTAAATTAAATAAAGTAAAAATGATTGTAATATTGTCTCATCTGCCAACAGGGTTACAAATTATGAGTTTTATGAGATAAAAAATATGATTCGATATTTGTAGAAAAATTGACATTGTTAATCTTAGATAGCAAAGTATGTTCAAATAAGTAATTTTTATTTTTATTGATGCATAAAATATTTTTCATAATTTATGAAAATGTATTCTTAAAATCAAACGTTAAAATCCCACTCGAATTTGAGTTGAAAATAAATTAAATTTGCATCACGTAAAATGAACACTTCTTATCAATATAGTGCTCTATAGCATCATCACATGTAAAAAGGATATAATACGAGGTGCCACTGCTAAAATGTTCGAGCTATTTAAAGACATTAAAGAAGTTTCAGGGTTTGCGTTAGCACTTCGTATATCTGTATATGTGGATAATATTGTGTACAGTCTAATTTCTGCGTATCTGCCTATGTAATTTTTCTAATGAACTTTTCTCTATGGTACCTAGACTTTATAAATTTAAATGCTGATGTGAATGTCGCTACACATGTGTATTTAAATGCATATATGCCGCTTGTGTAATTATGGACTTATGGATGCATATATGTAGATATTTACGTAGCAAGAGGAAGGAATTCACAAGCAGTGTCTTGCGAGAACGATTTGCCAAGCAGTTCCTTATGGCAGGCGACCCGTGAGTGTATGTTTGTCCATGAAGTTCAGCGTTGCCTCTCGACGTCTTCCTTTTCCGGACGCACTCAAGAGCTTTTTCCTTTCTTCACCCTTCCCTTAAAACAATTACACCATCGCTTAATGTAGGCTGATAAGGAAACGATGTCAAATAATAAAAAAAGCCTTCTTTAATGAAACTTGACATACAAATGTACATAGACACGGTAACAAGCATAAACACACTCATCTGTAGATGAGTGTGTTTATGTTGCCTACTTAATACCAGCACTAAAAACAGGGAAAGTTTGGCACTGGGTGTGAGCTTGCGTACAAGACTTAATATAATTTCTCATTCTTCAATATCTGTTTCAGGAATCTAGTCTTGTGTAAAACGTTGTCTTCGCACAATTGAATAACTACAGCGTTCATGTTGCTAATTGCATACCCATACATTATCTGTTAGGCATATTTATGATATAATCACGCGCATATATATATATATATATATATATATATATATATATATATATATATATATATATAAGGTTCACTCTTTACAAGAACCTAAAGCCACTCGAGGTAGAGTGTTACGTTAGGAGGCAATTTGTGCAGATAGGAGTAGAAGATAACGATTAACCCTAATCTTGAACAGGTTAAGATTTCAGTGATCGGACAAACATTCTCTTGGGAGTCGGTTCCACAGAACGCAGTGGTTCGCGGGATCGCAAAGACAATTACGGCACAAGATTTATACTAAGACTCGAACTTACGAACAACAGCTTGTGTATAAAGTTCCTGTTTATAATGGACGTTTACAGCGAAGGGAATGCACTACCTAGAAGATTCCTTTTGCCGCTCTCTTATAAAGTAAAAGACAAATCTCGCAGTGCCTTTTTAGACTATTGATACTTTTGGGACTGACAAAGAACATTTTTCATATGTCCCCGTTCTTATAAAGATAAATATTCTCATAATTTTCTTTCCGAAAGTATTGGTTATAACATAATTGATTTGTTGTGTTAAAGAATCAGTTAGCCAAGGAAGTTAATCGAACACGTACTGTATTTATGGTTTATCTTGTTACTCAACAAACTACATAAGCTGTAACATAGCTTCCCTGTGTCTTTTCTATAAATATTTCCATGGTAGTTTTTCTAATGAACTTTCCTCTATGGTAACTAGACTTTATAAATTTAAGCGCAGTACTAGATTGGCGGCAAGGTCTCATCATTTTACAGTTGAAATGGCTAAATGTAACTAAGTTCTATGCTAACATTTTCCTATCGAATTTCTTGCTTGTGGAACTTTCTTCCTGCTTCTTGCTTCCCTGTCAGCTTTCATCCTCAAATGTTTAAACGCAATCGTTTCTTCTGTTTTATTACTTCTTACTCTTTTATTGTACCCTCGCTTGAATAGTAGTTTCTCTCAGAGTCGCTAACCTCTTGTGTCTTAGTGGCTTTATTGCCTCGCTTGGAGTGAAATGATCTTTAATATAATTTTTAAATGACTTCACTTTTGTTACCATTCCATAAGATCCTTTGAATTTTCGTTCATCGTTACTCATCTCCTCATCTTTTTTTCTTTCATTATTTCTCTTCCATCAGCTGTATTTACGTTCTTAAGTTGTTTCAACTTCACAGCTGTTAACGATTTTAATTATCTGCTTCCATCCTAACAAAAAGAAACTCCAATGTTTAATGACATAAACACGTGGCTACTTTCCTGAAATGAAAATCTACCAGAAGAAGCACCTGAAAATATTCTGTTTAACTCAGCATAAATAATCATTAAAATGCTCTACACAAAAATTCCAAACAGCAACAATTTACTGTACATGGAAAGCACTTAGCGATAATAGAGAGGTTATTATAAGAATGCTGCAAAGAAAATAAGGTCTTTGATAATTTCTCTAAAAACATTGGTCTTCAGCTAAAGTTCTCAGAGTCTGACATAGATCGCGCTAATCATTCTTCTATAACTAAGAATGTCATATTGATAAGCGAACTTGGCTCGCAATCAAGTTAGTGTGATTTTGATATTTACCGATTATTTCATGCCGATGTCTGTAAAGTACAAGAAAAAAAGAAAGAAAAAACCTTCTAGCTAAGGTTATTGAGCATTTTCCATTTTCACTTGTAAATGTATCGAACACTACTAATCATTCGGCGTGCATATACTTTGTTGTCCATATCCAGTATTAAATTGGATTTAGTAAACTTCAATGAACACTCGTAGTGCTGGTTTTATAAAGCCAAAAGAATAAACTGAATTTCATTCCAGTCTTTAATGAAAACAGAATGGGTTCAACAAAAACATAAGAGAGTTCAATTTAAGCGTCTCAAAGTGAGCCTGGTTTTCGGTAAGCACCCAGAAATACAACTGTATTGTATCCGAGGATACTGTACGACATTCTGAACTTGTAGGTAGAGTGTATATGAATAATGTCATACTCCTTTCACCGTTTATTTGGCATCATATTTGTTATTCAGTTACAAATGCCGTCGAAGATGAAAGTTTATTTCATCCTAATTAATAAGTTCGCCAATAAAGCTCTTACGGTGAAAAAATCAGTCGGAAGAAAAACAAAAATGCTACAAATAGAATTGTGATGGCTAAAAGATGGAAGATATATAAAAGAGATTTAGATATCGGTAAGATATATTTAAAAGAATGTCATGATGATAAAGCTGCTTTTAAAAGTTAAATGAAAAGAGCATTGGTGAAAACTGGAAAAAAATTATAAAGAAGCAAGAGAATTCTGGAAAGTTACCAAAAAATAGAAGCGAAGAGTTGTAGATTGAGGAAGAATTTTAATAAATTAATTTTGGAAAATTTCCAAGTATTACACTCTAAAAAAGAATTATTGATCAAATATAAATTTTAGTTAACTGAAACTATACAAAACCGAACAATCCCCAAAAAGTTGGAGTAAATAATAAATGTGTTAGTGAACTGGGGAGATTTACTAGTAATAAAGAATTTTGATAGTGTAAGTGAGAATAATAAAAATAAAAATTATTAAATTTACTCGACATCGCCTATTTTGGCAGAGGACCACAATGCCGTTAAAGAAGAAGAATTAGAAATTCAAAATGAAACAACGTAGAAATTCCCGAAGATATCTGGCTAGTTCTTCTTACTGAAATATTTTTTATACATATTCTCCTAATATAAAATAAAACGAGTCTTTGATGTGATTTTTTGTTCATTGCTTTTCGTGGACGTTGATTACAAAGATGCATTTGTTTCTGTTTTTGATAATACGTTTGTTTATTTCAATTGCTTTCTTTGTATCTTTTGTTGTTATTTATAAATTAACAGAAATTCCTCAATGTATTTCTTTCGCATTTCTATCATTACTTTTTTCTCTTTTTTGCTTAGTCTTTTGTGTCTGTGTGTCTAGATAAGGATAACTGTATCATTATTTATATTTATATGAATATATATGTTGATTCAGCACTCCTGCTGATTAATTTATATGAAAGCAGACGGTGCGAAATGGAGCATTTAGTACTGAGTCTGAAAATGGAATTGATGTATGCATTTGGACTTGATGAACTCCGACCCAAGGATTTAGTAATGAACACCTTGTAAGGAATGAACTTGCTGTCAATGGTTGACGTAATCAACACGCCGGCAACGCCTATACGTGCATATTTTAGACGCACTTACAAGCTTGGTTGGTTGTAGCGTAAAAACTGGAATCGCCAAACCTTGTTCAAGGATAGGTCGAGACGAACCATTTTTAACTGATCACGATTTATTTCCATTCTATTCGTTGACTGAAAATGGCAGATATTTTAATAATGCTATTGAAGTAATTATAATGAAATACAACCAATTTTCTTAATATTTCTAGGCTTATTTCCATCATTTTCAGAAAAATGTCTTTGAAATAGCGGCAAAATCAAATACATCAAATACAATTGTTTGTAAATTATTTGTTGATTACGTACAAAAATGATTTCGAAATGAACGTCATCCCTTGTGTGTATCACTATTCTTTAATGTGAAATGAAGAGAAAACACAATAGGGTTGCTTTATAGATCGTCTTCTTTACCGGATTTGTCGGAGTTTTGACATCGATTTCATGGTTCTTGTATTTAATCGCAAAACAGAAAGAATCCACAGCTGTCATAAGCAACCGTAAAAAATAACATTTTGTTTTCACTCAAGAAAAAGATATCGCCATAATTTAGAAATCTTTTATGAAACTTTATTTGATAGTACCGTCGTTCCTAAACGTCTAAAAGAAATTATTTGAATTTCACTCTTATAAAAAAAACATTAAAGAAAAAGGCAAATAGTTTCGCATTTTCACAATACATATCTGCCTTTCTGTCTATAATACCTAATGAAACAGAAAAGAACATTGGGTATCGTTTCTTCACAGTTTTAAAAAATCCTATAAATAAAAATATTCATTGTCTGTTGTTATTATTAACATAATAAATCTAATATTTATTGTTATCTGTCTTATATGCAAGGGAAATATATCTGGATGAAAGTTGCTTATTTCTGATTTTGCACTGTTACATGACTGTTGGGATAAAAAGACATTATGAAAATAGAGAAAACAATGAACAGCATAGAATGTAAAGCTTTTACATAAAGAAGTAAACTTTAACCAAAAACATGAAACTCAAATTTTTTATGTCAGACGCTATTATAAAAGTCAATACTTTCATAACAAAATTTGTATTAATTAATCTATGTTGGAAGATCTTCAGACTACATTTAGTAAGTTTAAATTATAATAAATATCGTCATCAGAAATATTGATTATAACTCGTTTTGGGGATGTCAGATTTTGTTATGCTAACAAACTCTGTACAGCACAGAATTTTATTTATAAATAATTCCAATAGATAGATTATATTAACACAATATCCTGCATACTTGAATGAATTATTATTTGATTCTATATTTTCATATTAATCTAGATGCATTAACATTGTGTCTTTCGACCATTGATTTTGTTAACTTTTCTACTGTATTGACTAACAGCAGTTTTTATTGTTTCTCGTATATCTTTCCTTGAATATTGTTTTTCATTCTTGTATACATCTTGTTTTTAATAATGGATCATAATGTTTCTGTTGAATTAATATGTGGAGAAGTTGGAGGCCATTTAATTTAGTTTCTTTGAAACATCCGGTGGTGGGTGTATAATGTAAAGGAGCAGTTTTTCATGAATATATTCTTTAAATTAAAGCCTTCCGGTTTTAAAAAATCGTCTTGTCCAAGAACTTATAATTCTATGCATTTATCTTGGGATCTATCAGCAACTCTGAGAGGAAACTATAATTGTACTGCCTAGAATATGAACCACCGCCATCATGTTGTCTCACTGGGTAACTGTTTCCATGATCCAATGTCATCAATTTCTAAAGCCATCAGGTTTATTCAGTTTAGCTTTACGTTCATCACTAAAAATTATTGCTGAGAAATGAGTTTTCATCTATTCCTTTACTCTACTTATACATTTCTTGTTTTTATGTCAGTTTGGCTACTTTCCATTTTTGTAGACACTGTTCATAATATTCTGCGTCTTGTTTCTATGTTTATACACAGAGCGTTAGTTTCTCCAAATATTTTCTGGGTTACTCAATCCACTTTTCTTCCTTTTACTCTTCTTATGACATTCTTGGAGTTCTTATGTTGCCAATATTTTTAATTTCGATTTTTATTGCTCTTTGATTTCTGTTTAACTTCTTCACAATTTCCAACATTCCTCTTTCCTTAAATTCAATAACTTCACAATATTTAGGTTCTTTTTCATATAACCCATGGCAATATCCTATATGTGAAATTAAAAAATAAATATTAATGCTATTATATAATAATAAAATCTTCAGCCATTAGAATAGTTATTGTAAATATATCGAATAATGATAGCTATTATATAGCTGTCATTATTCGATATATTTACAATAATAACATCTATTATTATAAACTGAAATTCACATGATATATTTATCATATAAATACATTGATTTTATCGCCGTGATTATTATTATTATTATTATTATTATTGCTACTGTTGGTACTCTGTTCACATAGATTTCATAATGCTATCAATTTTTTTAATTTCATTATTTTTCAATTACTTTCATGATTATTTTTAGACTTTTGTTTTATTTGTTATTTGTATTTAAAATGTTTACTACATTTATGTTGCCCGTTGTTAATGCCGTTAATTTTACACTTTATCATCATCATCATTATTATTATTATTATCATTATCATTATTATTATTATTATTATTATTATTATTATTATTATTATTATTATTATTATCATCGAGTGAGAGGGCTGTGACAAAGTGACAGTGTGCTACAAATAAAAGAATCCCTATATATGCCATCATGGCCACATGTCTGACAACAGTACAGCAGGCACATACATGGAGATCAAATAACACTAAGTATCTTCAATACTCCTGTATTGATGCTCGAACTAATTTTATTAAAGTTGTTGTCTTGATGATCCCCATTCTTCATCGGATTTTTAATTGTTTAACCACTTTGCAATGCGCCTCGCGTATATTTCGAGCTCTCCAATAATAGTGATCACCATTGTCACTCTAATACTTTCAGTTGACCAACTTTCTGGTATCTTTTGGACAATGAACAGCTGGTTCTGGCCTGAATTAGAGGATCTGTTTAAAACTGAAAATCACATATTTTCCTTATTCTCTGGGACAGATTCTGATTTGTCCATAATCAAATCCTTGTCCTCTGTCCGATTCCCAGTGGATCATCCCCACCCCCGCCACAAAGTTAGCTCTATACTTGTTCATTTGATCCAATTTTCTGCCTATGATTCGCAGTTTCATTTCTCTCTCCTCATCGTCTACATTTACTATTTTGTGTTATGGGCATGACCTTAACCTTTTATTTCGTATTTTCTCAGTTCCTGGAAAAGGCATGTTTTATTTTTTATAGTGTTTCGTTAAGAAAGCCACATTAGCGATCTGGCAATTCTTCTATTCATAATTATCAGATCAGGTCATCTCACCACAATGTAGTCGTTGGTTTAGAGGTCAAAGTCCCAGAATATCTTTTATTCTTTTACCTTCGACGACAGTTTCTAGTGTGCACCATTTATTTATTTATTTACTTGAAGCTAAATTGTCTGAACGGTCACTCTCCATAGAAAATTTTCTTAACCAGTTTTAAGAAAATAATTTAGAGATCAAATGATATTTGAGTTCCTTTCAGGCTAAAAATTCATTTGAAATCTTTTTATCGCCATCATTATCATCAGGAGTAGAAGTTGCATTAATTTTTCTGTTCTTCTTATAAAGATCAATGTTCGTTTGTTGATGACAGTCACTGTTTTTCCTTTCTTTTTCTATCTATCAAGTTTTCCACATGTTTTTATTAATGATTTGCACTCAATTCCTTTACTATTTTTATTGCTTCTGCGTTTTATTAGAAGTTGGCAGGTGTTCTTTGCTCATAAAAAGTTTTTCTTACATTTTCAAAATAGACAATTTTATAAACAATTTTCTCTACGTGCCGATGTATTTTTTTTCAAATACAAGTCAATCAAATAAAATGAGATAAGTGAATAAATAAAAAAGGTAAGCTACTTTGGAGACCAGATAATAATTTTAGCGGCCATTTTGATTAGTTAAGAAGAATAATCGAAATAGGCTTAACAATACCATATTGTAAATATAGAGGTGAACTTGCCTTAAATAAGTTTTTCCAGTCATAAATATCAGAAGCTATTTATTCTCCAATAGTTGTGTAAAGAGTTTTGATGACCCGGGAAATTCAAATAGCTTCAAGATTTTATATTGATTCTTTTACTTAGCAATTACGTTTAAACAAATATAATTATATATAAAGTTTAAGTAATAAAAATTAACTGCTTTCCCAAGGTTCTCCTAGTAAATTAAAAACCGATCTTTTTTTCCTGTAGGTGCTGTTATATAGACTTGTATCATATTAGACATTGCCATAGTCGTGATTGGTTAAAGAAACTAAAAGAAACATCAAACGTTTCCATCAGGGAATATTGATAGCAAATTTATTGTTTTTATTTGGGCAGTAATTATGTAATATTAAACTTACCATGTAGCGACTCACTCATTCATGCTCCAATCAAATAACAAGAATTGATTCAACATTCTCCCAAAGGCATAATTGGGAAAGTGATATAAACCAGAGCAACTTCAAAAAAGGATTCGGTTCACTGACTCATGCTTTCCAAAAGCTAAAAGTATTAAGAAAAAGGAAAATTTCGTTAGAAACAAAGAAAAGAGTGCGAAACTGTGATTTAATATCAATCCTCCTATATAGCAGTGACAATCTCATCACAGTGATTCTACGGAAGGATGATGAGAATACCATGGACTTAACATGTAATCAATGACGAAGTTTTAAAGAAAATTGAATCAGAAAGAAAGAGTTGAAGTTTCTCAGGTACATAATAAGGAAAGCGGATTTGGAAAATTTAACTCACAAGACATATTGAAAGCAAAAGAGGCAGGGGGGCAGCCCATAACATACCTAATGAACTTGTGTAAATGGTTGGCAGAGCAGAAAATTGTTTTAATCTCTTCACCCCAAGATAGGCAATAAAGCCACTAAGACACAAGAGTTTAATGAATGTGAAAGAATTAGAAAAAGAAAATATTATTAAGGAAGGAGAACAATAAAAGAAGATGAATCAAGAAAACAGTCGATAACGATTGACATTGCATTTAAATTTTTGAAGATCAAAGTTGGCTGGAAAGCAAGAAGCCATATGAAGGTTCCATGGGCAAGAAGTGCGAGAAAAGAAAGTGTTAGCATAGAATTTACAGTTACAACTTAGCCAGTCAATTCAACTATAAAATGATGAGACCTTGTTGCCAATCTAATACTGCGCTTGAATTCATAAATTGTAGACTTCATGAATTTAAACGCATTCCCAGAGCAAATTTTATCATGAAAATATTAATAGAAGCTATAAGTCGGGATGCCAGATCAGGATAATAACATGGCAGATTCTTCTTTAGATTTTATCAAGAATCTCTAAATATATAGCAGGACCAGACCATATGTGACAGCAACATTCCATGTATGAACGAATGGTTGACTTATAAATATGTATGATCGATTCTGGAGAGAAAAGATTCTCATTCACGATACAGAGAACCAACTTACCTAGCAACTTACCTAGCAACTGATTCAATATAATCTTTCCACTTCATGTCAGCAGAGAACGTTATCCAAAGAAGGCGCAACGAATCACTCTCTTGGATGTTAGTACCAGCCTGGCTGATAGCAGAAATAAATCTCTCAGTTGATAATAGAATTCAGTTTTGTTTTGGAGGCGTTGAAATTAACAAGCCATTACCCCAATTAACAGTAAAATCGAGATCACTTTTGAGATCAGCTGCCAATGGAGCCCCTTAGGAGAGTCATTGATGAAAATTAGGAACAACATATGTCCAAGGATAGAACCCTGGGGGACACCTGCATTAATACAAACAGATCTACAAGAATGGCCGGTCAGGGCAACTTTCATTTCACGATTTGATAAGAAAGAGTGAATCTCTTCAAAAATTCGTCCAGAAATATTATAACATTAAAATTGTGAAGAAGACAGATATGCCAAACCCTGCCTAATATCTTCGAGATATCCAAAACAACAGCTCGAGTTTCACCATTCTTATCTAAAGCTTTAGATTTTAAAAAAACACTTTCAGCAATAATGGTTAGGATAGAATTCAAAAGGGCAAACTTTACTAAGAGCTACAAAGAACAGGAAGTTATGGAGAGCTATGATCGCGCAGGTCCTGGAGGGTCAATGCACACAAAAGAAAATAAAGAAGATTCTCACTTGGGAGCTTATAACTGCTATAACTATTCACTCTTCAGGATAATATGACAAAAATCTAAAAGTGTTATATAAATCAAAAATAAAATTTAAAAAAAGACAACAGCAAAAAGATTCATAACAAATATACTTGATCCAAGAATTCAAAATAACTAGACACTATTATTAGGTAATAAAAACACAAACAATATGGCTAAAATATTTGGTGTACAGAGATATCAACGTAGCTGTAAATTTGTTTTTATGACCCTGTTGTTTAAGGCACGGTCCATAAAAGAATAGTTTCAAAAATATGCAAGCCCAAATCTTGTCAGAAACTAAATTCTTTAATCCTGTTTCCAGTCACTGATTTTAATTTTAAAACAATAAAAAAGAAAAGACGAAGCCAAAATTGTTAGTCACCAGAAACCTTGGATAATATATGAGATCGTAACTGCACTTTTCGGGTTTCATAAATAATCTGTCTTTCCTTCTGGAAATTATTCTTTAGTAATGAATAATGTAACTGGCGTTATCGAATATTCTACCTGACAATATAAAAAATTGTATCTGTCAAAATAATGAACTTTTATGAAGATAATGATCGAATCAGGTGAAAAGTTTTGGCACAAATGGCTTAGTTCCTAAAATGAATACGTGATACGATTTAAATTCAGATTGTCTGCATAACTGCTCTTTTCGGTCGTTTATGTGTAGAAAACAATTCCAAAGATTGATTTGAATTGATATTCCTCGAGAAATTTCCAATACTTTCTGGTGTCCTGTTTTATCGCTTGGCTGCTCCGTTCTGCTCGGCATGCGTCACCGAAGTGATTTCCCTCAGTCCGACCTTTCTCGGAAATTAAAGAAATTCTCATCAATTTCTCCATCGCTTCCATCTCTGTCGATTTTTCTCTCCCAATCCCCGCCCCAATTCTCATTTCTATGACATTCGATTTTGCCGCCTTTTCGGTTCAGGTAAAATCAACAACACATTCTGAGAACGAAGGAAAGGTAAGCTGGCTTGTTTTTTTGTCATTAATGTTGTTGTAAGAATCAGGAAAAATATTTCAAGTTAAATTGAAACGTATATTGATTTAGATATGAATCAAATCAATAACAGCAAAAGTGGATTCTAATAAGGACATAAAGAAGAAATAGAAGAAATAGAAAAATCGGCGGAAAAGAAAACTTGGGGCAAATAATAAGAATAATAATAGCAAATCTAAACCAAGAGACTGTATGTAAGAAAGGGAACGATACAAATTCTGCCTATAGATATATATAATTGTGTGCACAATATATATAGCTTTATATAGAAAGCGTAGTAATTAAGTCAGCTCCGAGCAAGTTTTTAAAGCTCCTACTTCAATATTATCAGTTATGCTGTTTCCTAGGTGCAACTTTGGTAACTCTTGCTGCGGCAAACCTTCTATGCCCTACACAAGAAATGATTGCTGTAGCACAGAATAAACTCGAAGATGGCAACGATTTGAAAAAAAAATCAAAAACTGATATCGTTAAAGATAATACTCGCGGTCACGCCGATTAATGTGGTTCATAGATCAACGTAGATCACAACTTTTTCGATAAAACTCTAAAATAGAGTTTATACAGAAAAACATCTTTTCTATTAGTTCCTGAATACCTTGAACGCTAACTATTAATAAACTGTCGGGTGACATAGACAACAGTTCTATAAGTGTTGTCCTAACATTATTTTATACTCCGATCAACGCACCAATCAATGCATCAATGCCTCTAAACCAGCAAATTAAAGAGTATCATTCGGCTAAACTGGAAAAGCAGAAACCATAATTAAAACTCTGCTCTGCTTCCTTTACCATATAAGTATCATTTGACCTTACTCTCCTCATGTTCGTTTGCAGCTCCTGATTTTCTAATTATCGATAACCCTCTCAATGTCTTGATCAAAGAAATCATTGTCAATCGTTGTGCTATATAGTTCCACGGAAATCAATTTTCTCATGAATAGTAGACATTTGTTCAGGTTTTACTCTGGCCTTTTCCAAACGGTTTGAATAGCTTCACCCTTAACCCCAAATCGTACATTTGACAAGACATTCTTTCACCACAAATTAATCAAGCATTAAGCATTATAGCAATCTAATAGGGTTCAAATTGTAAAAAGCTTAGCAAACAACAATTGTTTCGTTTATGACTAATTCTTTTATCTGTTTCAGGCTATTATTTTTGCGTATGAATTTTATCAGCACTAGATTTTCGAATTTTTCCTGAAATTTAATGAACTCATTTATCAGCCTCTGAAATACAATTTTTCACAGAATTCAAGATCAAAACGAGTCCCGAAAGGGAATGCTGCTCAGAGGTCCACGCCTTTCTTGTTTATCTGAAATTACTGCAAGTGTAAAAAAAATATTACCATAATTATGAGAAAGAGAATACGTCATAAGTAAATCTCAAAATTATTATTAGATTAACACAAAATGTTCCAGCACTTTTAATAGAATATTTTATTTATAAAATACGAAACATATTTTCCTTAATGTTCTACTTTTCATCTAATATTAATATCATAAAAATGCTTCCAGATCTTATTTTTTGGATTCTTTCTTCTTTGTTGAAATTGCGGACCAAACAAGCAGTGTTCCCTGGAATGATAAGTCTGGAGAACACGCCACATATGAAAGAACTTTCCATATCAGCTCTATAAGTATTTATTGCTTTCCATTCGCAGCTAGACAAACCTTGTCATGCAGTTATCTCACCGTTCTTCAACTCATAAAAATAGATTCCCTATCAATTCAACCAGAGAAGAACATTTCCCCGAGTAAATCCGTTTATTATGATATTTATGCATCTACAAATGATTCGTTCTACATTTTCGTATTAAATAAAAAAAGATAATGATAAATGTTTAAAATCTCTTTATCACCGTAATTTTAGGCGGAACCCAATTTGCTAGCCTCCTATGGTTTTACAATCTTTTATGATGAATATAAAACTCGGTAAAATTCAGAGTTTTTAATTAATGCTTTATTAAGCAACGTAGAATTTGTTTTCTGTCCTTTTTCGTTTTTGCTCACTGCCAAATCTGACAAGGATACATTTATGATTATTGCATTTTCTCACATCAATGACACACTCCCATTTTCACTAATTAAAACAAAATGTAATTTGATAAAAGTTAAATTGACTGTATTACCTGATTTGATACTGGATTCTGTCGATTATTCTTTATTTTTGACGTAAATGTATTGTTTTGTTTTGTTTGTTTTTACTCCTACGTTAATGTGAAGTAAATTATTCCACTTCAAAATATTAATAAATATCATGAAAATGAAAAGTAATCTTTCCTCTTGTCATCTGTAGCTACAAATGCAATACTTCAGTTTTATAATTCAGTTTTTATTGGTGAGCAGACTGTATTTCATGTCTTATTACTTGAACATTCGTCTTAGTGGACCAGTATGGTCCAACAAAAACCGAGAGCACGAGTTTTCATCTGATCACCAAGGCAGAACTGATATATACTTAACTGGATGGCCGCGCTTAAGAACATCAAATGCTGGAAGTAACTTGTGAATTCGTACCAAACTTAAAAAAACTTTATAAATAAAATCTATTAATACTAGAAAATAAGGTTTCACAAAACATGTGAGACTTCATCAAAAGTACATGGGTGAATTCAATGACATGTCCACGCTCTAATCCTTGTTCATCCTAACAAATTTCTTGATGCATCAAGACATTGCTTGAGGCGTATTAAATGTTTGTTTTTTCGAATATTATTTTATAATTTACTTCTTAATTTATACAGTTTATTCCCTTCCAGGTTAATTTCTGATCCTAAATTCGGAAAACGCTTTTTAGATGGTTTCTCGGCTTTATATTTATGCTTATAAGCATGTAACTTTGGGTTGAAGTGTTTTCAGTACTTCTTTTAGAATAAGAGAATCTTTCAAAATCAATTAATATGGTTATTGCTTCTTGAGAAAAAAATCGGTGCAGTGTTAGTCGTTTTGATAAAAACTATGACTATTTGTTTTATTGCACAGAAAACCAGAGCACTGTACTGCAATGTTTAGTATGTTAGCCTGAATAGTAATTTCTAAAGAATTCACTTCATGATGAATGAGATATAAATGTGCATTTGAGCAGTTTCGTTTACTTGAAGATATCGTCCACAGATCAATAAAGCAAAAGACGTGATTCTTTTGCAAGACTGATTTTTTGGTAAAGCAGACGTCAGCAAACAAAATCTTATCGCCGGAACTTTTTTTTCATTCTTATGTGTATATAAAAAAAGTAGAAAACTATGAAGTAGAGGCAGGTTTGTTACTGCTGTTTTACAGTTTGCCTAACAACGAAATCCTTATCAGATACTAAACAAGGTCATACCACGGCATAACTTCATCGAACTCTTTTTCATAAAAAAAATTTTCTTCGAAAGACTCTACATTGAAAAATGTATATTTTTATAAAATATTTTTATTTTATTTTTGCATTTTTTTACTCTTTTATTTCTATTCTGGTGATTGAGGCTTTTGTATCCGAGTTAGCAGTTCTTTTTCACATTGCAGATACAGCATTCTCCGCTTACTGGGTCTGGGCGTGTGGTTGTCGTTGGTTTTCATTCTCATTTCTTTAAATATTCATTCGACTGTCACAAACTGAGTACTTGTCATATTTCCAATATGGCATTAATCGTCATTAAGAATTAGCTTATGTTTCCACATCTACTCAATAGAAACTTTCTTAATTACTGGTAAGTTATCTGAAATAGATCCGCCTAAATAGTTTTTAAAGACAATAATTATTTTATAATCTTAATAAATATATAATTTATTAAATATTTTCATATAATTTAAACATAATATTAACGAAACGTGTGTATAAAAACTTGAAAAAAAAAGAAAAACAGAGCATATTAAAATATTAGAAATATTAAAATATTAGAAAATAAAATAAATAATAAAATAATTATTTGTTAAAACGTATATTTTTCGATAAAATTGTCATTCGACAAAGTGCTGTCATACATATTTTACCAAAAACGTATACATATATTGATACGTGTATACAAATATAAATACATTTATACATAGTTAAAGACAAGCGAATAGATAGATAGATAGATAGATAGATAGATAGATAGATAGATAGATAGATAGATAGATAGATATGCAGGAATTTTTTAATGCTTTACCAGGTGAAGCATCTTACTGGAAATACTTCAATGAAAATATAAAATTATAAAACAAAGAAATAGATGCCTTCGCCGGCATGAAAAGATGTCTGATTGCTATGCTTATTTTATTACTTTTCATATATTTTGTTGAAGTGGTTGTGAGGTTTCTTGCTTTGTGTATATATTAATATATCCCTGTATATATATATATATATATATATATATATATATATATATATATATATATATAGGCAGAAATCCTTCGTTTATGCATGTTTCATTAAAAACGAGAGACAAGGTACTACGGCTAAGCTTTTTATTTAATTTTTCTTGTCTTCGAACAAGAGTTTTCTTTTCTGGACAAAGGCTGTCCAAATGTTTTATATTTCCGAGCGATTTCGGCTATACCTTTAGCCATTATCAAGGATGGTTGGATTTTTCAGCTTAATTGAGTGTGTGCGTTATGTGTATGTCTTAGTGTGTGCTAGGGGTGTTTTTAACTTCTGAATACGGTTAGGACATTATGGCTTTGTTCGTAGTTAATGTTGTTAAGAGTTGGCTTTTTATTTTTATTATTAAAGCTTCCATTATTTTTTATCTTTTTTTACAGGTGGATGCAATTAATACATTTGTGTTTTCTACTAGTATGTTTCGAATGGAGTCTGGTAAATTTGTGTGTGTGTTTAAATGGGTTCTAATGGAGCTGTGATCAGATAGGTGTAATGTGAGACGTCTGGATAAGCATGTAGTTGTGTAACCGATGTAATTATTTATGAGTCCGGTTTGATCAGGAACACAATTCCTTAAGGGGCATTTGAACTCATAGATAATGTTCGTTCTTTGTAATTTTGACTTAGCTGGTGTGTTGGTATTTTTGAGGATAATGTTAGCTTAAATTATTTATAATAGATAATTAATTTGATTTTTTTTTATTCGGGTCAATTGGGGTAGTATATTTCTTTATAATATGTCTTAGTGAAGATTCGTCTTGTTTGTAATTAATATACTTTTGTTTTTTGTAATAAATGTGTATGTGATTTTTGACTGTGTTCACTATCATTATTACTTACTTTGGGGAGAAATAGTCTAATTTGGTGGTCTATAAGGTGGTTAGGGAAGCCATTGTTGATTAGTGTTTGTTTAACATTATTAAGTTCTTTAAAGAAGAGTAGTCGAGAGGATGAATTCTGGTGTGCTCTTTTTAGAAAGTTTTTTATTACATTTGGACAGTTCTTACACACCCTTTGTTCAGAAAAGAATGCTCTTGTTCGAACACAAGAAAAATTAAATAAAAAGCTTAACCGTAGTATGTCTGTCGTTTTTAATGAAACATGCATACATATATATATATATATATATATATATATATATATATATATATATATATATATATATATATATATATATATAAGCGTGTGTGTGTGCGTGTGTGTATGTGATTATATCAAGTCAGCAACGCGCGTTGATTAATTTTACACCGCAACTAACGAAATTTATTTATTTATTTATTTATTACTCTGTTATTTTTTCCTTAATGAAATGTATTTTTGGTTTTATATTTTTCAAGAGATGATGCAAACTCAGCATATTTCTTCATTTATCTAATGAAGGAATAGAGCTTCACAATGAAGCATCTCGTTAATCTTGAATTTGGTGAAATTTTTCTTGTTATGCATCTTTTCACCTAAAGCGATTATCACTATTAGCCAAGTGGTAACAAGCCTCTTCCCCTTGTATTTTTCTGATACTCACCGATTTAAATAAGATTAAGACATTGACATCTTAACTCATTCTAATCCTCTCATAATTATGGGCATCATCCATATTTTCATATTTCAACAATTGTAGATCCCTGGTCTTGATATTTACCCTTTTTGTTTCACTCTCTAAGTTTCACTCTGTAATTTGACCCGTTTGTTCTCTTGATCTATTATTAGTCTGATCATAGACTACATCCGGCAGCAAGGCCTCTGGTCGGGAGATTAGAGGTTTTGAGGAGCATGGAACTACCTCTTAATTGCTGTTGTTCCCACGTTCCCCTTGGCCCTGGATAGTAGCACCAGTTAGGTTCCCAACTATGAGAAAATAGTGAAACCCAAAACAAAACAATTACCATTAAAATATTTGTAGAAAAGTCAGTGAGAAAGTAACAGAAGTTGAGAGTATAAAAATGCATTTTTATAGTAAAATTACTGACAATATATTTTTATATAAAAAATTGCCAACAATACTTATTTATAGTAAAATGACCAACAATACATTTTATCTGTAATTGAAGGTATACAATTGCGTTCAAAATGTATTTAGTTGAAGCCATAAAATTGTGTTCAAAGTATGTAGATTTTGACATTAAATAACCCATAGATATTAATGTGCCACTAAATAAAATCAACCAACCAACCAAATCTTGATCTATCTATATTCCAAATTAGGTTATTTTTTAGTTTTTAATACGAATATACTACACATACCATTATTTCTGTGTGGTCAAAATTAAAGCCATCGAAAGAAAAGGAAACATTAATCCTGATCCTATTCTACACGCCAACATTCAGCACTAATTAAAATTAAGATCATTCTGGGGAAATAGATAGAAGCGAATATTATATACAAAATATGGAATATTTGCCTCTCTTTTATCCCTTTCTTCTCCAACTGATTTCAATTCAATCATCGGTTCAGATATGCAAATCAACAATAATAACCACTCAAGCGATAACCACCAAACAGCTTATGTAAGCATGTAAATTTATGAAATAATAATAATAGTAGTAGTAGTAGAGGTAGTCGTAGTAATAAAATTTTAAAAGGACGTTGATGAATATAATGTTTTTAATGCCATATACCTTCACTAAATAGTCGATCATAGCTCTCATCTTTACTTTTATTATGTTTTTTATCAGTTCACCACAAGCGTCGAGATCTCAATTTACAGTTGAGCGGGCTAAATGTAGGCGTAAATTCTATGCTAACAGTTTCTTTTCTCGCACTTCTCGCTTGTGGAACCTCTTCCGACTCCTTGCTTTCCAGCCAACTTTAATCTGCAAATATTTAAATGCAATGTCAATGTGCTCCTGATTACTCTCTTTTCTTTCTGCTCATCATTAATTTTTCTGTTCCTAATTCTTCCACACCCTGTAACCTCTTGTGTTTTAGTGGCATTACTTAAGGTGAGTCCGATTTTTAAAAAAAAGAAAAGAAAAGAAAGCAAGGCGGTAATGCCACTAAGCTGCGTTCGTGAGGAAGGAACTGGAGGAGAATCCGTTCAGGACGATCTTCATTACACGGTTTGACAGGAATTATTGTATTAAACCAAATAATCGTCCTGAAATACCGTATCCTTGAAGCTTACGAAGGAAGCCGGCATGCCAAACCCTATCAAACGCTTTAAAGATATCTAGAGCCACTGCACAAGCTTCTCCGTTATCGGTAAACAAATTTAGTTCGTGAGCACATCAGCTGTAGATCGGACAAACAGGAAGCCATATTGTTTGTCAGAGAACAGATCATGGGATGTAAGGTGCTTAACAACTTCGGCGTTGATTAAAGCTTTGTAGAAGAGTGGTAAGAGACTGATAGGACGGTAGATGGGTCAGAAGGGTCTTAAAGACAGGTACAACAGATGAAGACTTCCAACAGGATGAAAAACAGGAGTCGGTGATGCAGTAGTTTTATAGTTTGGAGAGGACTGGAGCCAGTTCAAGAGCACATTTCTTCAGGACAATGGCTGGTATCCCGTTCCCACCGCTAGTCCTATTGGAGTCTAATTTAGAGATGATGCCCATTACCAACGATGGGATTATGTGCAACTCGCTCAATAGAGCCTCGGTTCTAGGGTAAAAATTGGACGTGGGTACACTGGATGGGTCGAGCGTTGAATTGAATGAGAATTTCTGAGCAAAGCACTCAGCCTTATCAACTGAGGAAGTCAGGACCTCAAATTGGTTGAATAAAGGAGGTATTGTGGGTTTGCTGTTGTTAAGTATGCTCTTGCAGAGGCGCCAACCGAATGCTTAATTTCGCCATCCAGATTAAAATTCGAAGTTGCATAGAATTCCAGTTTTCCCTTTCTCTCGAATTTTTTCTGGTTTGTACTTACATCACTGGATTCTTGCATTATGGACAGTTTCTTTTCCAGAGAGATGACATTTATTATTATTATTATTATTATTATTATTATTATTATTATTATTATTATTATTATTATTTCCTTTGATTTCTGGTGTGTACACTTTTCGTTCGGAGTCCCGCCCAGAGACATAAGGTTAGAAATGTCATCATGACATTTTCAACTGACACAAAAAAAACATATTTTACGCAAATAAAAACCTTCTTAAGGTGTGGGCTGTACTCGTGAAAACAATTTTTGTATTTCTTTAAGGCATGGCTTCCAGGTATCCCTTCAATTAGTCTACTGGAATCTTTTCCAATCAATCCGTGGGCTCCAACTACAACAGGGATTGTTGATGTTCCCATGTGCCACATTTTTTAGATTATTATTATTAGTAGTAGTAGTAGTAGTAGTAGTAATAGTAGTAGTATTGTTGTTGTTGTTGCCGTTGTTGTTGTTGCTGTTGTTGATAATACCATACAAGGAAAGGAAGGAAAATGAATCACGAAAAAAGAAAAGGAAAATAATAAAAAACATAATTTAGCTTGGAAAAAGGATTGTTTACATTAGGGCAAAGGAAATAGAATAAGAAAATGAGAAGCAAATATTAACTGACAAAGAATTAATGAGATAGATAGATAGATAGATAGATAGATAGATAGATAGATAGATAGATAGATAGATACTGAAATAGAAAGAAAGAAAGAAAGAAAGAAAGAAAGAAAGAAAGAAAGAAAGAAAGAAAGAAATGCCATTGTTTTCTGGTGATCACAAACATTGCAGGTTGTGAACTTCTTGAAATTGACATTTATATTTGATATTAATAACAGCACTTACACCAGCGATGTATTATCAATAATAATATTGGTCATTTCATTTGCAGCTAATGTCAAAAGCGAACAAGTAAGACATAAACATAAATATCCGTACAAATAACAAAATAAATCAACATGAGAATGAGAAAAGTGACATTTTGACCATTTTTGTGAAAATATGCAAATAACCAAAGTTGAAATACAAAAGCGATTTTAACAGATCGGCGTCTAAGATAAGTAAAAATTTAATAGATACAGTCACAAGTGAAAAGCTGGTAGACGTTCTTTGAGGTAGTTGCGTATTCCACCTTAGCACCTGTGGTCAGTGCTCAGGTAAAAACATGAAACTTGTGTAGTTGTTTTCCTCGCCCACACACATTGGGATCTTTGGATTCAATATAATCTTCTTACTCTCACTTTTTCTTATTTAATAAATATAGGAAGTCTGAGAAAAGGCACGTGGGTTTCAATACTAGCCAAGTTTCACTCAAATTAAATGAATATAAAGCAAAAATAAAAAGTACAATCAACAACAATGTTATAATGCTACCAGAAACTCGTAGTTCTGGTTAATATTCCAAAGAAAACACTAGAATCAGTGAACAAATTGTTTAATCCCATGGATTAATAATAATGAATACTGTAGTTAAGATGGTAATGCCTGCTGCAAACATGGCGACACACTTTGTGATTCTTGGTTCTATGAGCTGACGTTCCTCTCACAGTTAATGCAAGAAGAGTCTATGTTCAACAACTTATACTCACTGTGTAACGATTCCTGTAGTCTTCCAAAACAAAATGACTCTACTGGGGCAAGTTACCAGACTACCGACCCAATAAATGTTCTTGAATTAATATTGTTATATTCAAACAAGAATTATTAGCATGTAAATTTTTTTAAATTTAAAGATCATCACCCTTTTAGCACTCGTCTAATTCCGATTCAAATGAAAGTAAAAGGTTCTATGTATTCTATAGTAATAAATAAGACCAGAGCTTTGACAAGGATAACCTTGGCAAAACTATGATCTGTATGAGCCAACGCCCCATATTGTCTTTTGCGAACAAAGTGAACAGGAAAAGGCTGAACACAGTGGAACCGAGAACAAAATAGTGAATCGTAGCTTTCGTGATCTTTTTTAAAATTAAAGGTTATGTAAATGGTTTCAAGTAAGAAATAAGTAAATATTTCTCACGTTATTATAATAAATGATGTATGTTTAGTTACTAAATGGCAAAGATATACCGTGAAATTTTCACATATTCTATACTACTAAAATTAATAATAATAATAATAATAATAATAATAATAATAATAAGAAGAAGAAGAAGAAGAAGAAGAAGAAATACTTTGGCTGTCCCTGTAGTGCAATATAGTTTCAACATCCCTAACTGCATGCACCCTAAGGTTGATGATGATCATCTATATGTGTCCAAATCCGAAAGAGGCAGAGGATTATTTCAACTAGAACTGCCCTACGAAACCACAACAATCGGTCTTCAAAGATACCTGGAAACTACAGAAGACTGGATGATGATTTGTGTCAAAGAACATGAAAGAAATAAGAAACTTTATTCAGAGGAAGCCAACGAATTCAAAAGGGAATTTCAAGTTGGTGAAGAAATGCAAATAAACCATTGCAGCTGCAAAAAAACTAAAAAGAAAGCAAATGCAATTAACCAAATGCAGAAACAATAGCAAGATAAGCCTTTTTATGGTAAATTATTTGACCGTACGAAAAAAGCTGATGTAAACAAACACCGTACCCACCCGTGCTTACGTAGTGCGATGTTAAATTCTGCAACCGAAGCTACACAGGATCAATGCTTGCTAACTAGAAATTGCCAAAAACACATACTGAAAAACTGTGTTAACCCCAAATGCAAATTCTATTATACATATACAGAAACAACTGAGCATTTTGGGTCAGGTTGAACACACTGAATATAAAACTTGGCCAATACCTGCACTGGAAAATATGCAAGTTTTACGGGAAGGAAACTGTAAGAAACTGGTATGAACGTTACCCAGACCCGGTTACAGAGGTAGGGCCTTTAACAATTTTATAGGATTTTACAATACACACAGACAGAACAATCAAAGTTAATCGTCCAGATATCGTGATCAAAGATCGCAAAACAGAATTTTTATTGATATGGCAGTCCATGCAGACGTGGAAATCTAAAAAAGTGTTGCACATGAGGACATCAATAATTCCAGTTGCAGTTGGAGTTCGCGGAAAAGGTTCCGATAGAGTCATTGAATGTATTCCTAGTAGCCCATGCCTTAAAGAAATACAAAAAATTGTAAGTACAGCTCACACATTACGAAGGGCTTAATCTATGCAAAATGTGTGATCTTAGGGGGCTTGGGTTTTTTTGTTTTTGTTTTTTGGGGTTTTTTGTTTTAATGATAAATGGAATAAGAAATAAATGTCATGAAGTCGACAAATGGTGATGATGAGTTGGTAAATGTACATTTGAAATCTTATTATTTATTTTCAGTTTGAATATGAACGACTGATGCAACAGAAAACTACGCAACTATTTCAGCCACAAATTCAATCCATAAATCAAGTAAAAGAATAATTCGTAACAAAATAAATACTTTATGTCAGTGTGTGTTATTTTGATATATGTCTATATATGATTGAGAAATAAATACGTGCCAAGATAATTGGGTATTTCTCATCAATACCAATAATGTTTCAAAGGTTTTCCACATTAAAAGACTGACAGAGAATACTAAACACATTTCCTCATATTCCGTTTTCTGTGGTGCATTAAGCTAAACATACTATTTGCATTGACTAAATATTTATAGGAGTGCCTTATGAAAAGAACGTGTTTGTGTGTGTAAAGTTAGCTTGCTTTGTTCCAAGGAAACAACATTTGGCGTCGTATTAATCAATCTACTTTAAAAGCTAAATAACTACAGCCACTGAAAGTAAAATGTTTGAGTGATTGTTAATTATACAGTGGAAGGAAGTGGCAGAAAAACGAAGGAAATCCTTCAAGGGATTAACAGAAACCACATTAAGTCATCTTATCTGAAAATTACTATTATTTTTTTTATTATTCAAAGTAGTCTAGATGCCGGCTCCTCCTGTATAGTTATCGTAAATTATTTGCGGCCGATTAAATCAATCTCAATTACAATACAGTACTTTTTATCCCCACGGGTATCAAGCCAAACCGGTTTGTCAGTGAACTTATTGATCTCTGTGCGCCAGCATTTTGAACAAATGTAAACACGATTTCCCTTTTCTCAATTTGAAATACTGATTTCTTTTCTACTCTCTCTCCCCCTCTCTCTTTCTTTCTCTCTCTCTCTCTCTCTCTCTCTCTCTCATACATAGATATATTGCTTCCAGCACTTCTTCAACCATTATAGCTGCAGTGACTGGAATTGCTTGCGTGATGGAGTGAGAGATCTGATTACCGGCCGTCGCCAGATACTGTATTCACTTTTAACTATTGCAGGATAAAAATAGAGAGAGGGCTAAAAGTCTAACACTTTTGCCCCAGCCCCTCAACCTCCGACGTCTTACTCTCTGGGCTGAGGTGTCTACTCGGTCTTAACCGAACGTAAGAGACTGACCGTAGTTCCCCTGAGCATCCGTAGATCATTCGACCGGTCCACTGGTTTAATCCTGCTTCCTGCCCACGTTGTGTTTGGCTTGATCCAGAAAGCAGAAGTGATGTTCATCCGTTGACGATCGACTGAAGATGTAGACACAGCTGGAGTCTGTGCTAAGAAATTTAGAATGCACAAAAAAAATATATATATATCCGCAGAGAGCCGGAAAAACAACTATTCAATGGTTGAACTGTTAATGTCATTAAATATAGCAGAAAAGAACAGTATAGAAAAGAAACGGGTTACAGAAAATAATTGACATAAAAACTCATACACTGGATTCTAGACACAGAGAGAGTGGGTTGTGATTAGCTTGTTGTGAAATCATCTCAGAACGATATACGACTCTTGCGATGGAGAGATAAAGATTTCTGTGCGCGGCTTAAAGTTTATAGTTGCGTTCCTCCTCGGCGTTCCTCCTCGGCGGTAGTAACAGTAGTAGTAAACTTCGTGGTAGTAGAAGCATCGGTACTTATATCGGTACATGTTAGCGAGGGTTTTGTTCCAAATCCCTGACGTCACTTCCAGTCTCCGATATCTCTCCACCCAGCTCGACTGCACTCGACGACAGACGAGCCCAAAAATAACCTTTTGATTATTGTAGCTTGTTCGACGTTTCCGTTTCCAGTGGTAGTAATAATAGTAGCAGTAGCAGTCTTAGATTTTTGGTGGAGTAATTCGCTTCTTCGTACATATATCTACAAAATATGTTAGTGGACGTTTGGTTCCAATCTCTGATGTCACTTCCAGTCTCCGAACTCTCTCAACCCAGCTCGACTGCACTCAACAGCAGATGAGCCAACCACTCTGTCAACAGATTTCTGTGCGCATTTATATAGATAAACCTGGCTGATCATAAATCGACTCTTGGCCCACACATGATTATCACGAGTGCTGCCTTCAACCCAAAATCATGTGAATTTCAAAGTTCCTCATAGCCTTAGTAAGCTCTATTTCAAATTTTAACTGATAAAAATTATCTCGATCATCTTCCATTGTCTTCATAATGACCCAATTCCGAATGGGCTAGATCAGATTCCCATCAGTAAAAAAAATTGTTCTGATCTAATTTTGCTGTTCAAATCTACTCCAATTTCAATTTTTTTTAAATATATGTGTGTGTGTTTGTGTGTGGTTCCCAAACTCTCTCTATTACAATAGGTATAATCATAGAGTTAATGATACCGAGATATAAAAGAAGGTAATTGCGTCATCGTTAACAACAATTAATATTGATAATGGCCAGGGTGAAATACTTTATATTTGTAAAATATATCAGTTTGTGTAATTTAATCATGAAAAGAAGACATTAGAAAACAAATTGTGATGATTTTGTAAAGTTAGGCCAACAATTTTCATTACCCTCGTATATATACAACTATCAGATACACATACACGCACACACATATATACTTATTTAGCAACTTAATCTGATGCAAGGTTATACGCATATTTCCCCATAATCCCGTATTATTCAGTCTGTCCTTTATTCACACCTTAATTGAAACATTCATTTAGAGATCGGGTAAAATGTGTCGTATGTATGTGTGTGTGTGTGTGTGAGAGAGAGAGAGAGAGGGTGGAGTGAGTGAGTGAGTGAGTGAGTGAGTGAGTGAGTGAGTGAGAAAAAGAGAAATTGAGAGAGAAATAGAGACAGCGTTTAAAACGAGGACAAAAGACGAATTCTAATTTTGAAATTCAGCAGACAAGTGATCTTGTCTAAGAATACTGTCTTAACGTAACCTTCCTAAGTGAGACAAGGTGAAAGTGCAATACACAAGAGAGTGATGAACAAATACCAGAATTTCTTAATGGAATCCATTTTTGTTCAGTCCAAGAACTTTCCAGAGCCTTCCTCTATATTGTTATGTTCCTATTTCAGTCTCCGAACAGACACTCACTACACTTAAAATGACTGCGTGACCGACAATCCTAAATATAGTAACACCAACAGAAATTTTGATCTCCCTCATTTTTGACACCGCGATCCCAATCCTCATTCTGCTGTCTTCATCAGGGTTTAGTTTGTGTAATCAATTCAATTTCATTTTCGTTTTACGTCTTGGTTATATTGTCTCTACAAAAGCTTATGAGTTATACTTTTCACGGCATTTCTAAAATTTTGTTGCAATTTTTATAATGGGATGTTACAGACTTCTGTTTCTCTTCTGCATACAATTACCTTCAACACTAAAATTTATAATTCATGCGTGTGTGTGTGTGTGTGTGTGTGTTACATGTGTGTGTGCGTGTGTATGTGCATGTGCGCGTGTGTGTGTGTGTGAGTGAGTGACTATGTGTGTGAGTAAACTAAAATTATCAGTAACTAGTACAATTCTCATCGGCGTACTCCAGGGTTAGGTATATATCTGATGTGTTTTATGCAGTTCTGAAGATGAACGTTGTTGTTAATAATTTCACAATTTATCTTGTATACTGTAGTATATATAGTTCAGTTTCCTTATTATGGTGGCTTTCATTCTCACCTTTTTTTCAATCTCTCTTTCTCTCTCTCTCTCTCAACCTACTTCACTTTCTCTCTCTCTCTCTCTTTCTTTCTCTCTCTCTCTCTCTCGGTCTTCTTTCCTCTTCATGCCTTTCTCTTAATTTTGAAACTGTTAGTTTCATTCTACTTTATAGGGAAAGAAGTCTCTCGTTAATTTTACTATTGAAACTCTTGACGCCTACTGCCATTCCAAATGGTCACTTTTCACTTGTAATTATTAAGATAGCTTCCTTCCCCCCCCCACCGCCTCTCTCTCTCACACACACACATACACACATACACACACACATACAAAAACACACTCAACACGTGCGTCTGACAAGCAATAAGAAACAGGAAGGGCGGTTGAAAAAAAAAGAACAGCCAAAGTGAAATTTATTTCTTCAAATGCCGGCAACGAGAGTTTCCCTGAATAACATGGCTTCAATCATCGGAATTTTATTAAAACATTAAACTTTTTTTTTCTACCTTAACCTCCAAACTCTTTCATTTTTCCTAATCATCATTTTTCATCATTTTATACAATTTACATTTTTTACTACCTGAAGATGCTCATGCCTTTTCATCTCTGTGTAAGTGTTCATATAGGTAAGTGTGTGCGTGTATGTGTGCGTGTTTGTGTGCACCAGTGCATGTGTGTTTTTATTTTCCATCTCTTTTACATTTTGCGGAAGGCTTGAATCCATAAATACATGTTCTTAATGCTTTGTGTATAGCCAGGTTTTAATCATGCATATTTGTATATGTTTGCAGATGTATTTGCAGGTGCACATGAGCAGGAACATGCATTTATGGACATAAAAATGTTTGTATGTTCTTGTATTTCTTTGTACTTGCTTTTATATATATATATATATATATATATATATATATATATATATATATATATATATATATATATTGTCATCCACACACAGACTGTTCCGCTGTTTCACAGCTCATCAGTGTGGCTACACATCCGATTGCTTCAAGCCGGTATCGAAACCCGACTGATTTGGTATCAGTTGAAGATTCTACTCCTAAGCCATTGACGCACGGCAGGGATGAAGTTGAATTTAGACATTTTTTTGTTTTTTTAGATAAACAAGCTGGAGAACTTGATTCGTTTTAACGAAGAGTCATGCATCAGCAGCAGTAATAGTCACTGTTTACAAATTCACTTTTCTTCCCGAGAGCTCAACCGAAATAATTTTTTTCGGGAGCATGTATATATTGTCAACCACAGATAGACTGTTTCGCTAGTTCACAGTTCATCAGTGTGAATAGACATCCGATTGCCTCAAACTGGGATCTAAATGTCTTTGTCATATTTTCTGTGTGTCCATTCTTACCTGTAAGTTCCAATATTAGTGTATATAGGTGTGCCCTCTTTTCCATATATACTTCATCTCTTTGTGTGTATATGACGTTGATTTGTGTATGGAAATGCATATCTGTATCACAGTTTATGCGTAAATCTCTCTGTAAATGTGTGCGTTTGTTAAAAGATGACTTTTATTTAAACAGTTGTCCATACATGCATATTTATTTTACAATAACACTTGATATACAAAATATTAACACATACAGATACATTTAACCTTATATATACAGATTCTCATACACATTTAAGCACCTAATCATTCTCATATATTTACAAATATATTTAAATTTTATTCAATCTTCTTCCATATACTGTGCCCCTTCATGATATTGGCGATCATGAATCTCCCCAATTATCTCTTTTGTAGCTCTTAAAGTTTGTCTTTTTGCTTGTCACCCCTAAGCCTTACTACTCGCTAGGTAGGTTATGCGCTGTTTTCCTCTTTCCATATTTCCTTAAATCTGTGCTGTGAGGGATGAGAAATTTGCTAACCCCTCTTTCCTCGTCGAAGAGACAGATGAGTATTCTAGGGCACATAACCCTAGAAGTTCTAACTGATAAGTATATGTCCTTTTTGCTTCCATTTTCTCTAAAACAACGTCGTTGCTCACGTGTCTGGTCCATGGTATTCTTGCCATCCTTTTGTAGAACCACATTTCGGTTGCTTCAAGTCTCTTCTTTATCTGTGAGAAGATTGTACAGCATTCGATACGATATAGGACGACTGATATTACGTAACAGTTCAGTACTGTTTTCTTTGTTTCTACGAATATTTTTCTGTTTCTTGATACTTTACCTAGCTTTTGGAAGGGCATCTTTCGCTATCCAATGCGCCTTCGGATTTCAGTTTCGCACTTTCCGTCATCTGTTAAAATACTTCCTAGACATTTAAATTGTTGTATTTACTTGATTTTGGTATCTCCAATTTGTAATTTGCATGTTAGGCTGTTCCTTTTGCATGCATTCTGTATTCTTGCAATTGATAGAACCAGCGACATTGAGAACATTTTGTTCAATATCGCTGTTGTCCTTTCCTATTTAAAGCAGTAAGTCTAAAAAGGACAGTCAATCGACCGTGAGAGGACGAAGGTGAAGAGAAATTATCAAGGAAAATTTCTTAAACACGCTTGAACATATGTAGACTTAATCTGATGATGTAGACCTAATGATATCAGTCAAGCTCAATGTACATTTACTCGTGTTGCGATAGGTACATTGAAACGTATTATCAGAGTATCAACAAACAAATAACTGCCGATAAGAAGATAAGAAGTATCTACAGTTATATGTGCGCATGCGCATGTTTGTGCACTATTTTGACTTTAAAATATTTTGCAACTGCCAATATCATTGGACAAATTAAACAATTTGGCATTTTCTTAAATCATTATCGAGGTTTACTTTCCACTCCTCTCTCTCTCTCTTTCTTTCTTTCTTTCTATATCTCCTTCTGTCTCTTTCTTTCGATATCTCCTTCTGTCTCTTTCAACAGCTAAAAAACAAGGCTAAAATTTAATTTTGATAATTTACAAACTTATTCTGTTCTGAAAGTTCTTTTGAGACGAGGTTATTGTGTTAATGGATAGAAATAACTTCATTTGTTTAAAAGAATAAACCATAACAAATATAATTTTCCGTCCATGCGCACACACAGGCGCATATATACGTAAACCGTTTCAGTTTTTGTAATTGATGCGTACAATACAACTAGCTCAATACTATATTAAATATGGCACCTTCTTCAATTAATTTACCGGATTTTATGGCTTGTCTCTCTTACATTTCTACCCTTGACATTATATAATTTGTTTCATTCTTAGGTCATCTGGCATGTCTGTGTGCATGTTTGTGTATGCATGGGGGAATTTACACATACACACATAAATATATATATTCAGTCTTTTATGTTTCTCTCTGACCAACAGGATCTATCAACAATCACCTTTTGGTTTTAATTGACAAACTTTTATAAAACGTCGTAATCAACAACTAGACCCGAGCCTTTCCTAATTGAAAGTTGTAAGCATTCAAACTGTTTTTGCATACATTTGGTTTCTCCTTCTCTCTTCTCTCCCTTTCTCTCTCTCTCTCTCTCTCCCTCTCTACCTCTCTCTCTACCTCTCTAAATATCTTTCTCTCTCATGTCCTTTCTCCCACCAACAAACTTCTGACATATGCCTTTCATTCGCTGAAATAAATGTACTTCGTACCATGTTTCAGAATAATTATCGCACTTTGTGTTCGAATTGTAGAAAATATTTATATTCCTGATCGTTTGCTTGTTTTTTTAAATAAACTGTAGAACTAATTACAAGGAATATAAATTCATCAAAATGATACATTATTAGAATAAAAAAATCAGAGTCTGAAGGCCATATTTTTGGAGTCAAGAACGGATCTAGTACCAATGATAGAGACTGTATTACATAAAACACATTTGGAGATATATCTTAAGCTGTAAATGTTGGACGTCTCCTCAGAGGCGAATGAGAAACTTAAATCAATATAGATGAGGAAATTACCGACGAAAGCTGCGAATAGAACAAAATGAAAGCAGAAGAAAGAGAAACAGCGGGGAACCAACATAACGGGTTCGAATTAATGGATGGCAAAACAAAGACAATGGTAAAGAGATAAATGTTATTAAGAGCAACGAAAGACAAGAAGTTATGAATTGCCATATGGCCTGAAATTACATGAAACCTAAAAGAAAATATAGTAACAGGTACAGAAAGAAACGGATGCAGTCGAAATGAGTTAGCATGCAAACTATTGCATGTGCCTATTGTTTGTACATAAGCCAATCATCTCATACTTATCTGCATGTTTGCGAGTATACTTTATAGTGATTATATTGGCTTAGATTTTTGATAAACTATATATATATATATATATATATATATATATATATATATATATATATATAGGCACATGTGCATAAAGTGTGCCTATATATATATATATATATATATATATATATATATATATATATATATATATATATTATATATACACATATATATATATATTATATATAGAGAGAGAGAGAGAGAGTGAGAGAGAGAGAGAGATCAGCTTCAGTCACTTTCCCACCTGCGTGGGAAAAAGCGTAACGTGGCTTCCCTGTGTCTTTTCCATAAATATTTTCATGGTAATTTTTCTAATGAATTTTCCTTACCTAGGATTTTTAGATTTAAGTTCAGTGGTAGGTTGGCGGTAAGGTTTCATCATTTTACAGTTGGAATAGATGCAAGCGTAAGTTCTATGACAAAACTTATCACTTATGGAACTCTTTTCTAGATTTTAGTTTCCAGTCAGCTTTGATCTTCATAAATTTTAATACAAAGTCAATCGTCATCTTATGTTTTCTTAATTCCTATTCTTTACTTTTCTCTCTCCTTAATATTTTTTCCTTTTTCATATTCTCTCACATTCAGTAACCCCTTGCGTTTCAGCGACTTTATTGCCATGCTTGGAGTGAAATGATTGAATATATATATATATATATATATATATATATATATATATATATATATATATATATATATATATATATATATATATATTTATATACGCAAATGTAGATAAATAGATATATGTGCATATCTGTTTACATCTGAAGGTAACATCAATTAGCTAAGTGACAAACCTTTTAATTATATATATATATATATATATATATATATATATATATATATATGAATAAAAGGTTTGTCATAATAAATATATACATTTATCAACATATATAGCTATACAGGCAGGTTCTGATGGAAGTATCCATACGCAGGAACTAGGCACATACATACATTAATGTACAAAATCTATGTATGGTTATATTAAATATATATATATATATATATATATATACATATATATATATATATATGTGTGTGTGTGTGTGTGTGTGTGTGTGTGTGTGTGTGTGTGTGTTAACAAATGTATATATGTATGTATTAGATATACAAAGATATATATGTTTGAATTTTGTCCGTTTGCGCATGGGAGTGTTTGGCGCACGATAAACTAATTTGCGATGACGAGATTTTAATTGTTGCCAAATGTTACACTAAACGTCTCTATATTAATACTTTTGATTGTATCTACCCTTATTTACCCCTATCTACATATGTATCTACCGACGTAACTACGCCATACTTTACACATCTAAAATTCCTTCATAAGATTTTGATTTTACATTCACAAGTACTTTACTTCACAAGATTTCCTAAATTTATCTTAAGGAATAAATATAAAAAATGTTAGATTGAAATTGTAAATCTGGTGAAGAAGAACGCTATTCACAAAAATCATGTGATCTAACATGAAGTGCTAGAAAATTAAGAAAAAACCTCACTCTTCGTGTATATTTGTAATTGAGAAAATATTCAGTAATCATTAGTAATCATATTTAGTAATCATTATCCACTAAAATAATATAAATACAAGTTAGCATCTGGACCAATATATTAGGTTATAGTTGATTATAAATATATGTAAACTAATTAACAAATAATTAAGTGAAGACCTAAGAAAGATAAATGATACCAAAGAATACATTTTACATTTGCGTATGATATGGATATATATATATAGAGAGAGAGGGGGGGGGGGCGTTGGACAGAATTGTTTTGAAAGACAGACTGATACGAAGAAAATAACAAGAGAAAGATAAGATTTTTTAGGAGGATATTAAAAAAAGCATTCGAAGTTTTTCCCTTCAAATAAATACTCTTCTATAAAATTTGTTGTAAACATTCGGTGGGATCCAAACCAAAAGAGTTTATAGGATTTTGGAATTCTTCTACATTGTTTCTATAAATCATTGTGGAGTTTATTTTGCTTTGAGTTTTTGGATCCTTGTTTCGATTGTTGCACCGATCCAAATGTAATCTTCCTGGATACATTATTCCATTATTTTTTCTTACAAATAAATTACTCATGTGTGATTTTTTTAAATTTGTTGGATTTTTTTTTATTTACTTTTCTCCTTAATTATGATGTTTCTCTGCGACACAGGCAACCTTTCTCTGTCTATGTCGATGTAATTACAAAGTTTGATTTGATAGAGTCTGCTGAAAACCGTCTAATAAAAAAATATTTAATTTCTCAACTGCTCATGTGTGAAATTCAATCCCTGTGCTTCTTGTTTCATTAAAAGAGTTTTTCGCAACAAACAGAAACTATTTCGCTGCATTTCGTCATTTTCACTTCTTCTGCTAACCGATCCTTCCACCCCGGATTCGAAATCTTTAAAGCTGTTTTTCATCGACCTTGGATCATATTTGACTTTTCTCTGTACTATGTTTTAGCTTTCGTTCAGATATATTAGGTAGAACACTACTTCGAGGAAAGTTTCTAGGGGTCTTAAACCTCTTCCAATTCTGTGCAACTGAACGATTGACAATGACAGCAGGTCGCTTACGTGTTTCGTTCTCTTGCGTTGTCAGTCCGTGCAGCGATTGAAACATTTCCGCTACGGCGCGAAACTTGTATCTTTCTATTTGAAAGCCCAAAATTCTATTCATTTTTTCGTTGCTTTCTTACATTCTTTCATTTCACATTTCATAATTTACAAATCTTTCACAAATTTATGCCGCATATGTAATTTAAATGGATATATCAGGTCATCCCATAAGTTCTGTCCGAATTTTGAATAAAGAAAACAAGTGACCAAATGTTACATTCAATCAACAATGTATTAGCTCTGATTATCTATGACTTCCTTCCATCTATTAACAAGCTTACTAATTCCATTACTGTAAAATCTTTTGGCTTTGATTCGAAGAACTCACAAATGTCAGTTTTAACCTCTTCCTCTGTTACAAAAGCTATTTCTTCCAAATGATTCTGTAAGCTACGAAACAAATAGTAGTCCGAAGGAGCAAGGTTGGGAGAATAAGGTGGATGAGGAATTTTCTCCCAACCAAGTTCTTCGATCTTTTGTGACGTGATTCTTGCTGTGTGTGGTCGCGCTTTGTCCTGATGAAACATCACCCGTTTTCGATTCACTAGAGCAGCTTTTTTTCCTCAAAGCTTGGTTCAAACGCTCTAATTGCTTGCAATATATTTGAGCATTAATTGTTGCATTAGGTAGTAAGAATTCAAAGTGGATTATTCCTTGACAATCTCACCAGATTGAAAGAAGAACCTTTTGCCCATGAAGTTCCCTTCTCGGTTGTGGCTGGGGTCATTTCCCTTTACCAAGCCACTGTCTACGACGCTTAACATTTCGATAAAAGATCCATTTTTCGTCGCCAGTCACAACTCTATCCAAAAAAGGTGAAACAAGTTGGCGAGAATGGAGAGAAGAGCAGATGTCAACTCGGGATTTGAGGTTGTTTTTAGACAATTCATGAGGCACCCATTTTCCAAGTTTAGGAACTTTTCCAAGTGGTTGAAGATCACGATGAACAGTTGTATGGTTTGAACTGAGAACCACTGCCAATTCCTCAACTGATAAAGCAGGATTTTCTTCAAGGGCTGCTTCAAGAAGCTTTTCATCAAACTCAACTGGACGTCCGGTTCGATCTTTATCTTCAAGGGTGAAATCTCCACCTCTGAATTTTGCAAACCATGTTCTGCAAGTTCTTTCATTCACACATTCCTCTCCATAAACTGAGTGAATGTTTCTAGTCGCTTCGGCTGCTGAGTTTCCTTTCTTGAACTCATAAAGCATTATGTGCCTCAAATGATTCTTGGGTACTTCCATGTTAGCAGGGTTTTAATCAAACAAAATTTAATTTTATTGTTCTCTGAAATAAAATTTGATCAGTTTAAATGCATCTAAACATAAAAATAATGTTCAGCTCCATTAGACATTATAAAATACTCTTTAAATTTCGTTCATTTTAACAAAAAAGTTAAAATTCGGACAGAACTTATGGGATGACCTAATATTATATAAAAAAGAGAAAGCATATATATAGTGAGGCATCCTTAAATAAAAAAGTTGTTTTTTTCGCTAAAAAGAGTCGAACATGGAATTTCTGGAAGAAATGTCATTACGACAATCATTCCTTCTGGATAAAGCATTAATAATAATAAATTAAAAATAAAAATAAGTATTCACTTAACTTGTTTCTACTTTTGCTTTCGCGTAGATAAGTGAACATTTAATTTTATTGATTACCATTATCCTTACACACACACACACACGCGCGCGCGCGCACACACACACACACACACACACACACACACGCACACGTGTGTGTGTGTGTGTCAATTTGTAAACTTTCTACTTTATATTTTTTTGCCAATGACATGGCGTCACCAGAATATATATATATATATATATATATATATATATATATATATATATATATATATATATATATATATATATATATATATATATATATATATATATATATGTATGTATAAAACAAGGGAAGATGGAAACTCTAACCATATCCCTGCAGATTGGATTTTGGAATCAGAATGTAATTGAAGATCAAAATTTGGGTTGGCATTCTTACTTTCAATCCTTGTTTGCAATCATGAAATCTGAGAAAGTACCGAGCAATATATGTTTGTGTGTGCACGCGTATGTGTGTGTATGTGTGTGCTATGTCTATTTTACAGTATGTACATAGACATACACACACATATTAAGGACCCTACTTAAGTAATGCGTCTAATTTTTCGCCAAAAACAGCAGCTACAACAGATACCCAAATAATGATAATAACACCATTGCAAGTTCCAACCTATACAACAAATTTCACTTAGTCACCACTATTTACACATCAATTTTCATTAGCGGCAAACAAGACTCTACGTACTGAGTTGTTAAAAAATAGAGTATCAGTGGTGGCGTACAAATATTTCCCATTATCCACACTCTAACTGTGCTCACATCCGTAATCGTGCATCAAGCGTCGATGAATGCAAATGGGAGACATCTTTATTTCTTATGCAAGGCAAAATAAACTATGATATTATTGATGGAAACGTTAATGCTCTACTGTCATACAAATGACACCTGCCTCTGACCTCATAGGTAACATAATAAAATAAGGCTTTATTTTTAGACCAAATTGAATATATATATATATATATATATATATATATATATATATATATATATATATATATATATATATATATATATATATATATATATATATATACGTTATTTTCATGAATACTAGTATTTGAGTAGACTCAATTTTATTTCAAACATTATTTATTTCGCCGACCGACTTGTACATTCGAGGAAACTTATCAAACAAAATGTGTCCGCCACAGTCCCACGTTGTAGGAGAAAACATCTTCAGATTCGGTTTATTTTGACCCCTCGGCTGCAAAGAGTTCCACAATCAAGCAAGCTTCTATTTGCCTTTAAAGTACACTCACGCGTACAGATTTTCTCGAAAGTTAAATAAAACCTTTAAAGTGTGCAAGCAGATTGACGAAATAAGTACTATTTAAAATAAAACAGAACGTCTACACAAATACGGGTATCTACTAAATATAACGTTTGAAGTAATACATATATATATATATATATATATATATGTATATATATATATATATATATATGTATGTATGTATATATGTATGTATGTATGTATGTATGTATGTATGTATGGTTTCATCTATTTGTGATTATGTATTTGATAAACTGAAAACTGACAGGTAGATGGTGCCTAAGTAGTCTAAGTAGTTGTAGAAACACCGCCACAGTACTTAGCGGTTATTGTTCATCAGTAGCTAAGTACTGTCCTGATAACCTAAAATAGTTTATGCTACCATAAAATATGCCTCAAATTTCAAAACTGAATTTTTTCTTTGTACTTTCTTCTTTCTATTTTTATCGTTAGTTAATGGTATCTTCTAAATGAACGCGAATAATAAAAAAGATTCAAATGTTTAAATTTTTCTCTACCATTTTTGTTTAATTTTGCAAATTTTAAAAATCGGGATAAGATCCTCACAAAACTCTCCTCAGCTTTTCATCAAAGGTGTCATTGTTTCCATCTGAATGTGTCAAATGTGTGGTGAACCGACAGAGGGGGCTTCTGTCTGCGACCATGAAGCGGCGAAATATAAAGAAACAAAACAGAAATTTTTAAACATTTTTTATACTGCCCGTGATTACTCACACTATTCCCTACTATATAAACAATATATAAAGTATTTTCTTACTGACGTCAGACCAAATGGGCCAAAAGTGGGTGTTTGCCAGTGATTGAAGCATGTTCATGGGTTTCGGGACTAAAACCTCTTTGTATGTAAATACGGCACATGAAGCTAGAGTTGTGACTGGGATACATTTTGTGTGAATATTTAGTTGAATAGATTCTCCTGAGAAAATCTAAGTTAAAATTATTTAAAAAGAAAAAAGAAAACAGAATTTGTCAGTTTATGTTTGTCGGTGTGTGTGTGTGTGTGTGAGAGAGAGAGAGAGAGAGAGAGAGAGAGTTCTTGAGTGCAATGTAAAATTCATATCTATCTATATACATATATATAAATACAAACATATATCTATCAAACACTCACATACACACATCTGTATTCCATTTCATTTTCCCTTTCGCTGTTTCAGATAGATAGAATGTAAAGGGAATATATATGTGTGTGTGTGTGTGTGTGTGTGTGTGTGTGTGTGTGTGTGTGTGTGTGTGTGTGTGTGTGTGTGTGTGTGTGATTACAAAGAAAGCTGCTTTTAACTGATTCCATTGCCAGACAATAATGAAAAGTGGTGTTTCTGCAAAACAAATCAAAACAAATTTGTTTCGAGTTCACAGTACATAACCCAAACAATAAGATGTGTATAAACTTACAAATTACAGCCCTTGCACTAGAACAGAAACTTCGCAAAATGTCACCCTTTTAAAAGTCATTACAAAATATGGTTAGTGTGATGAGAGGGAATTTTTTATCAAATGCCATGATATTTCGAAGACGCTAATAAATACTATTATGAAAAGCATCTCTCTCTCTCTCTCTCTCTCTCTCTCTCTAATATGCACAAACACAGACACGCACACACACCACACACACACAAACACACACACACACAAAGAACGATTCGATAATCAAGTTGAAGAGTTTTTTGTTGGTTCTTTTCATCAGTAGCTGGTTGATTATCAGTGTTAACAGTTCAAAGTCTTGTCGACTCGTTGATACTGTATGTTCAAGAAGAGGATTCAAGAAGTGGACTCAAGAAGTGGAATTTATATTTAAATCACAAAGTGTAATAAACCTAAAAAACTAAATGCTTGTAACAAATACAAGGAAATGGAACAGTATAGAGTCGCTAGTAAAATAAACGCAGCTGCAGCTAAAGAAAGATGACCAGAGAACAGAAGCCTTAATATTGCGTGGGTCAAGTAGGTTAATTCATGACGTCATACAAGCAATTCATGCCATAACACTTCTACTCACTGGTGTCATTTAGTCAGATGGAAAGGGGGAGATTTTTATTAAGATACATATATTTCCAACAATTAAAGTAATTCAGTATTTAAACAGTAAATACGTCATGTCTTTATATTTAATGTTTATGACAATGTTTTCACTTCGATATCAAGTTACTAAATCAGTTAGTTATTAACCAAACAAAGTACATATATAGTCTTAAGGCATTTAATTGATAATGGGCATCTTGACGTAACATATGTGTGCACAAATTTGTTCGGAATATTTCTTATATAGCTGAACTTGATTTCCTTTGTCATTTTTTTCTGTAACTCATTTCTTGTTGTTCAATCGTAAGATTATTATTATAAATTCTTCAGAATTATAGGAGGATAAATCTTATGGATATGCCTTTGATACACAAAGAACTATACACACCCTACACACCCACATACACACATATATGTGTGTGTGTTTGTGTGTGTGAGTTGGGTGTGGGTGTGTGGGTGTGGTTCTTTGCGTATCAAAGGCATACATATATCTATATCTATATATATATATATATATATATATATATATATATATATATATATATATATATATATATATATATATATAAGAGAGAGAGAGAGATATTGAGTGATGGACAACCAGACAGTCAGATAGACAGAGAAGTAGTAGTAGATAAAGTAAAGTAAAAAAAAAACAGAAATATGAATGAAAAATGGAAAACGACGGAGAATGAGAGAAATGTAAGAAGAAAAGGAAAAGAAGAGAAAGAGAAAGAAAAAAGGTAAGAGGAAAAGAAAGGTAAGAGAAAGAGAAAGAATTAATTTATCAACGCATAAGATAAAAAATGCAAAAAAAATGAGAAGTCAGATTTTTTTTCAAAGTACCAGAAAAGACCATGTTGGAATAAAGGAAAAAAATGAAAAAAAAAGAAAAGAAAAAAAGAAGGAAAAGAAAAAACAGAAATTAAGAAAGCAAGAAATAAGCACAAAAAAAGGAAAATGGGCGGAAAGAAATAAAAATAAGAAAATTAAGGACGAAATAAAATTGTGGTTTTCACTTTCGGGTGCAGTTAGAAGATCACAAAACAACAAGGTTTTCCTTTCTCTCGTAAAAGGATACACTGACCAACAAGAAAAATATTTTTTCCTCAACATTAAATGAGATCAAATTATTTTGGCGCATAAAATGGTAGCAGAAGGAAAAATATAACGGAGAAAATCAACAGCCATTTTGTTGTCACGTGTTGACCAATCAATATAACCGAAAAATCATTTTGCTCTTTATTTCAACTGTTCGACTGGTTAATTATCTATTCCATAATCAAATTAGCCAATCATTCAGTTATGAGCTTCACAAATGTCAACAAATTCCCATAACCAAACAGAACTAGAAATCGTGTCATAATCAATTGCTAAAATCGTCGAGATTTTATATTTGGTCACGTAACAGTTTCACAATTGGCTTTATTAATTTGTGCCATTCTTTCGCAAATAATCAGTGCAAAAAAATAAACTAAATATTTGCAATTTTGAAAATCTTATCTGAATAAAAATGATAAGAACATTATTAAAAGAATTATTTTACCATAATACCTAATTTTTGCATAACCATTCGAGTACTGAATCTTTTTCTGTTCTCAAGTGAACTCTTTCAATTTCAGTCTTTCGGACTTGACTTTCCAGCTTAGTATATAGAAAAAAATTTTATTTTAATTTTGAAATGAAATTTTGATTTATTCGAGCTATGTTTGCCATTTTGATTATTATAGACGATGTTTTGCCATGTTCCCTACGGGCATCATCAAGTGTCCATTGTTTGACCGTTGATTATCTGTTGATTATTGTATTATTTCGTTCCTGTGATGCAAGTTATTGTTCGTTCCTGCTGAACCAGTGTTTCACTATCACATTCAAGGATTGTATTCACTACGCTACCGATGGCAATACACCACTAATGGGAATCAGTGGTGTATTTAAAAATACCTTTTATATTCAATGTCAGATGGTTTCGACATTTGGTTATCATGGTGGTTCGTACCGCTTTTGATAATATTAAAAAAAACATGTTAAGATCTAAAAACACATTCTTTTACTGGATAGAATAAGTGTGCATGTTAATTAACTGAAAAAAAGTTAGTTACAAAATGAGATAGCAAGCAAGATAGAAAGATTCATTTCTCAAGTCAGATCCACAAGTTTATCTTTTACAATGAATTTTTTATGTAATATTTTCTACAGACATTAGTTTCTTTTAATATTTTATGCTTTCCAGAAGTTTTCTTTTGTTGAAATCACCTTTAGTGCACCTACTCACATGAGACTAATTAATAACTCCTGCCAAATTATAATCGTATAATTACGCAACCACTACTCCCATGAATAAAAATTAGGAGTTGGTTGATGAAACCTTTAGGGATTTAGTGTCGCGTTTTGATTGGTCAGATGTGCTGCTGACTCACCAAAGTTAGACTACTCAAGAAATGATACGGCACAAATCATCAAAGAGGATAAATATTGACAGGATAAGTTTTCGGCATTTCAGAAGTGGCACTGAACGTAAATAAATATCACTCTCTTTTCACCGGCAGATATGTAGATATATTTTTGTTTCTAAAATATAAAAAGACATTTCTCTCTATCCTTGTGCGATACTACACTGTTTTGTATATAAATGTACAAGAAGACTTTATTGCAATTTTTTTATGTTTTCCTCAGGTCTTCCATATTACCGTGTTTTCTTCCATCATACAGAAACACAAATACTTTTGTCGATAAATGTTCATATTTTTGTCTACTTAGCCTTGGTTACATCTGTTACTTCCGCTATATTTGCTATATTAGTTTTGTTTCCTTCGGCATTTTCTCTATGATTTGAAGAAATGAAATATCCAAATCAGAGTTATAATTTTTAAGTATCAGTGCGAAAAAAATATTTCTGGAGACGAATTAAACAAAGAAAGAATCCTGAAATCTTTTGCCTAGCAAATTTTGCAACTGAATCTTCTTTCTCCCCATACATAATGTCTCTACATGATAATTAAGCTTATTAGTAACCCAGAAAAGGCCAATAATTCACTCGATATCAAACATCTGCTTACAAGATAAGAATTATTAGAAATTTACAGGGATTAAAAACAACATAACTGAAGACTTTTGCATGATACTGTATAAACTGAGTAAAACTTTTTGTAAAAGTAATTGAGAAAAATCCGTGATGGTATTTTTTATATCAAAATTCCTTTTCGTGTATATTTTGTTTTCGGATAAAATCCGTATCAGTCAAATTTAACTTTATACACCGAGTAAAGAAATGATAATTTTACCTTATGAGTGATTGCATCTATCAGACAAAATTATTTTAAAACGTGTTAGGATAAATTCCGAAAACATTTCGCATCAACGCATTCTATATTTGTGTGCCTTTCATTTTATAGCCGTTTTATTTTGGATAAGAATTGCCAACTTTGTTTTTTGGCACCAAAGCAAAAATATTGCTGACATTAATGATTCGGCAACTACTTCTGAATCAAAGTACAATAACTGAAAAGTAACCGGTTGGCGAGTACAAATGGGTTACACCAACATTTATGGAAAGTACAAATATCCTTAGAATATAAAAAAAAAAACAGGAAGCCCATGCATTGGTACCTGATAAAATCGAGTAAAATTATACCCGAGATTATTTTCTTTTCTATTTCAACAGTAGATTTGATAGCATCAAATTTGATCTCTCTCTCTCTCTCTCTCTCTCTCTCTCTCTCTCTCTCTCTCTCTCTCTCACACACACACACACACACACACACACTAATTGGCGTTTGTTTACATTCGATTCTAATACCTCTGATCAACATTTTCATGCAAATAAATGGGCGAAAAATATTACAAGTATAAGAAAAATTCAGTATTAATTTTAATTTATGCACACGTGTGTTTGGGGAGACAGGTTTAAAATGGTGGCAGGAGTGGGGTTGAAAGATATATATACATATCTCGAAAGGTAAAAGTGATTGAGGGAGTGGAAGATAAAAGACACGCAAACAAAATTAGGAAATGAAAAAGCGATAAAGAAGAAAAGAGATGCATTTACATCCATCTTAATAAAGAGACATAAAGACGGGGAGGTTTGTTCGACATGCTGACCCTCTTTATCAAGTATATCCGGCAGAAACGTGGAAGGGGAGCGTGGAAGTGTTAAGAAAGAGACAGAAAAGAGAAAAATATATATCTATAGAAATTGAGAGACTAGTCAGGGAAAAAAGAAAAAGGAAAAATTATGCAAAAATATATATATATATATTGAACAGTAATTTTATTCAACAAAATGGCCATTGACTTCAACTACGACCTCCATGCAAATCTCCTGCAACACTTCTAGACGGTCTCCTTGTTTAAGTTGGTGAATGTTACCATAATGCTTGCCTTTAGTTCATCTTTGTTGCTACAAAGAGTTTTGTTGGTCTCACTCAACTGCGCCCCTCGCATAATAATCAAAGGGGTTGCAGTTTGTGGAGTTAGTTGTCCAGATGTAAGAGGTGATGTCGTTGCAGAAATTGTCTGATAGCCATGCCTGGGTTCTTCTGCCTGTGTGGCATGGTTCCAGCAGCCACATTCTTGACCCAGGGCAGCACTACCTCCCCAAGTTACATTATATATGTCTCCGTGTTGATTCTGAGGACCTCACCCACAAATCCGGGACTTCTTTTCTCATCCGAACGATCAGTGTGATTTTTCCGAACTGCCGTACCTTCGTAAGCATCATTTGACTCATCCAACTCTTTCTACACTGTCCTCTCAAATACTCTGAAATGTTCGTATTAGAGCTTCCTGCGTGAAAGCCAAGCAGTATAGCAGATTAAATTGCGTCATGATGTTCTTTTTCTCACAAACGGTTGACCAGCTGACCCTACTATATTGTGCAGTCGCCTAAATCAAAAACAAAGTGCATGCGCGTAATTTAAAATATAAATTGGCCACAAGTTATCTATTGTACACAGTATGTCTACATATATATACACACATACACGCACACACAAATATATATATATTATGCATATATATATATATATATATATATATATATATATATATATATATATATATATATATATATATGCATAATAAGCGAGAGAAACCAAGAGTTGTACATGGTGTTTGTGGACTTGACGAAGGCCTTTGACACTGAATCTAGTGGCTTTGGCAAGCCTTGAGGAAAGTCGTCATCCCAGAAAACATGCTAACGGTCATCATCTCATGAAGGAATGAAAGCTAATATCGGGTCTGATGGTATGATGTCAGAATCCTTTGAAGGTCACGAACGGCACCAAGCCAGGGTGTGTCATAGCCCCTGTCCTTTTTGCACTTTTCTTCTCGGTGTTGCTGAAATATGCATTCGCAGACAAAGAGAGTGGTGTCAAGTTTCAGTTTCGAACAACTGGTGGACTTTTCAATCATCAGCGCTTCAAAGCCAAAGACTCACCTTCTTACACAAATTGTTCGTGATTTGTTGTTTGCTGATGATGATGCTTTTGTTCCGACATCATTTGAGGAGGCCAAACATCTAATAAATCGTTTCTCTGCTGCATGTAAAGCCTTTTTTGGCTTTACACTTAGCATAAAGAAAATTGAAGTAGTGCACCAACATTGTCCTACTGCGAAGCAATTCTGTGGTGAGAAACAAAAAACACCAGTCTAAAATATCCAGATGGACTATTGAAAGTAGAAGACAAAACCCTGAACTATGTAAAGTCTTTCACCTATCTTGGTAGCAAAGTCAACTACAGTGGAAGTTTAGATGATGAAATCATGCATCGGATTGCTAAGGCTACCAGTGCTTTCGGCAAACTTTGCCATCACTTGTGGGATGAACGGGGTATTCAACTGGATACGAAAATTCGGGTTTACAGAGCTGTTGTACTTGCCATCCTTTTGTACGGCTCAGAGTCGTAGACTCCATACAGGTACCATATACGCCAGCTGGACGTTTTTCATGAGAGCTGTCTGCGTGCGATCTGTGGAGTTAACCTTCAAGATAGGACATCTAACGTAGACCTGTTTAACAGGTTTAATATTGGTGGAATCGAGACTTTCCTCATACAGTCTCAGTTACGGTGGACTGGTCATGTCTTGAGAATATCTGATGACAGGATACCCAAGATCCTAATGTACAACCAGTTAGATCAGGGCTACAGGAATGTAGGACGCCCATGGCTTGGATACAAGCTGAAGAGCAACTTGTCAGCTGTCAATATACCTCATAACACCCTCGAGCGCTTAGCCTTGAAGCGGGTAGAATGGAGATCAACGTATTTTAGTGGACTCAGCAGTTTTCAATCTGCTAATCTGAATCGTCTTCAAGAAGCGAGAGCAAGATCTAAAAGGTCAGACAATCTAGCAGTGATTTCATCCCACAATCCTCACTCTTGCTCCATATGCGGCCTCCTTTGTAAATCATTAGCGGGTCTTAAATGTCACTTAAGATTATCGCACAAAATTCATAACTGAATAAATTGATTAAGTTGTCATACGTCGAAATCGACGGGAGAGTCCATTATTATATATATATATATATATATATATATATATATATATATATATATATATATATATATATATATATATACATACATAAAAAAACTGGAGTATACTCGTTCATTCCAAGGTAAATATTGCATGCGTAAATTTGCCTTTCCTTTGTAATATTATTTAAACTTGTTTAGGTGGGAAATGCCAATGAGTTCTATCAGTGTTCAAAGAAGAATTTTTTGATGTCATGAAATCATCATCTGCCAGTGCGGCAAGTGAAGAAGCCAAAAAAATGCCCCATTAGAAATGTTAAATCAGTATCTTTAAAAAAGAAAAAAAAATCCCGAGCTCACGATTTGGTCTATTTCTATGATGCTTCAAGAGAAACTTATACATGATGTAATGGTTAACAAGTTCTATTCGATATTGCGTAGTGCACCGGCTGTGTGGGGCTTTTACCCACAGTGTCTCTCAAGTTGTACGTTGCTTACACTTTATCTGTTTCATTCCTACTAACGAACCTAGGCTAAGAGTTTTCTAAGAATTTGCCGAAGTACCAGTGGCACTGACTGAAATAAGTTAAACATCTTAAAAGTGTTTATTTATTGTCCCCGTTTCAATTGCTGTGCCAAAAGCAAATTGTAGATTCCAAAAAATTTAATGTGGTTCCTGGTCATAATAAAAAGTCGACATCATTATCAGTGAAGTTACAATGGCTTTCATCATTTCTACTAACCAACATTCATGAGTGCATTACCACGAAAGAAATGTTACTATTCGTATCGTTTATATCAAAACATGTCACGTAGATTTTAAAAGTTCCGTTTAAAATCTAGACTAGGCATCGATGTAAACGAGGTCTTCGTATCTTGATCACATCTGTTTGACATAAATTTTAATAGTTAACTTTTTTTTCTTTTTTTACGGAGTTATATTTCTGAATAGTCATATTGAAAACACTAGCTGCCCTTCCTGGTCTGTGTCCCAAACAAAATGGCTTCCATTATCATCAGATGTTTTATCGTTATTCTCATATACACGTTTTATGATTGGTTTACTCGAAGTCGTTAATAAGAAATCATACACATCCTCCCAAATATTTGTAATGCGATATTTTAATAATTTGATCGTAAACTCTTGTTTTTCGTTATTTTACAGAAAAAAATATATATTAATTATTTCAAGCCAGACTTATTTCTACCTTCAATGCAAATGTTTACACAGTGTGTTGTAAAAATTTTAAAGGCTGACAAAAAGCCCATGGTAATTGCTTTTTAAAAAATGTCACTGTTTAAACAAAGGTCTACTGTTCCTGTTCATTTGGTTTTTAAAATGACACCCTCCAAATGGTGATCTGTCTTCACTCTAAACTGTGGTAAACGATTTCTGAAATTTACCATCACCCGGAAGTTCGATCGCTTCAATGTCTTCCAGCGCTGAACATGTGGCCCTGAAAACTGCAACTTAAAGCAGTGTCAATTTTCTATCTGTGACAGTATAATTCCGACGTAACATGTAGTCAGTACGAAAAGCTTTGTGTTGCAATTAAAGATTAACCAGTTTTAAAAATCGCTTCAACAGAAAACGCACGGATTGCACCAGTTCAAACCATGATGATATCTGCCGGTATTTGTAAAAATAATGGTACGACATTAGCTAGATGAAGACTCAATTGCCAAGTTCAAGTTCATTAATAAGTTCATTATCACCACACAAGTTTCAAATATAGCATGTATTTCTGTCGAACCCTGTATTTTTGCCGTCACTTACATCAATTAAACTATTTTTATTTGTTTCTTAAAAATAATTTTAAATATCTGTAAGTAAAAATCAGAAAAAAGAGGAAATCTGATTTAACCAACAGTTGAAAATTTAGTGATTTGACCATGAAAAAAAAGTATTTCATAAATTAACTGAAGGTTACGAGTCTTTCCGTTATTGAGGTTCTGTTGCCCCACACGAACGACGAAACTTTCTGCTGTAGTTTAAGGCAAAAATATAAATTTTAGCAATGGAATATTTAAACTGTCAGCACAGATAAAAAAAAATCCTAGACCGTACCTTACCACTCAATATTAATGGCTAAAATCACAATATATACTGGTTGTCAATGTCCAAATTTAACAACTGTATCATTCTTATAAAAGTTTGATAAAAGAATCTTTAATTCCACTGCCATTCCTGTATAGAAAATTAGTTTGTAGCAGTCATTCATGGGAGGATCTGTCTGCCTTGAAAATTAAAATCCGAAACCTTGACGAACTGTAAAATTCCAGAGGCTTCACTGCCATCCATTGCTGGTAAGTCTCATAGAAAAGGTAGTTATGTAATCGAAATAATAAAGAATATCTCTCTCTCTCTCTCTCTATATATATATATATATATATATATATATATATATATATATATATATATATATATATATATATATATATATATATATATATAATAGAATAGAATAAGTAAGAACACTCACTCTCTCTCTATATATATATATAGAGAGAGAGAGGGGGGAGCACGCACAAAGAAATTAAATGTGATTTTATTGTGGGTACTAACGGAAATGTTTCTTGAAATCTCAGTTACTCTCTCTCTCTCTCTCTCTCTCTCTCTCTCTCTCTCTCTCTCTCTCTCTCTCTCTCTCTCTCTGAATGATTCACTAAATAACAAAAAAAATTCTGTTGCCAAAATTGGCATGAGAACATCTATTCTTGTGGGAATCTAATATGAAAATAACTCAAATTCCTTGTTTCCCAATCCTTTGGCAATATAAATAGTATCTTCGTCAGCATTCACTCCCAAAATGTTCTCGCTCTGATCTACGCTTTTGTATATTTTTCGGTTTTGTAGCTGCTGCTGTTATTGGTTTAAGGAAACTTTTGTCCTTTTAGAGAAAGAAATAGCGAAATTACACAATCATAAAACGAGAAATCTGAAAGGTTTAAAAAGGGTAAATAGAGTACTGAATGAATCAAAGGACATATTCACTTGTTATTTTTTTATTGGAAACTAGCATATGTTTATGGGGTGATGAATGATCTTTTTTTTTTCTTAAATCCTAAAATATGTGTATGTGTGTTTTTGTGAACAGATCTTTTTTCTGTCGTTATTTTCAGAACTTTATATGTGCCACTGAAACCTCAGGGAGTTGATCAAACGAAAAAGGGAAGCGAAGATGAAAAAACTGCTAACTGGATGATAATTGTTGAAATTCACAATGGATTGAATAGTTAACGAAATTAAAAACGAAAACCAAGACTACTCGTCGTTCCCCACGTTCCCGCCGGCATGAGACAATGAATGAATCGTCGAAGACGTCGGTCCTGAAAGATAGAAAGACATATGCAGTCGATAAAGAAAACCGGTGGTCACTGAAATGGCATCTAAAATTGTTCTGGACAAAGAGCCAGGAAAAACACCTGGTTTAAATCGGCCACCCAGAAGAAAAATATCCCTACAAAAATAGGGAATAGCGCCAAAGACTGGAGACGGGTTCGTTCATTTTAATTTCTGTGACAATTCATCAAAATTTTTATGACCGACACTATTTTGATTTCTTTTGGATACAAGTGATAAAGAAAAATTAATTACTAACCCTGGAGTGACCATATGCGACCGGCTGTGTGGCCTGGCTGATCGAGAAATCACCTAAAACAACCCGCGTGAGAAAAGCTGATAAAGACTAATGACTGGAAATCTTCTTTTCGCTTACGCATTGAAAGTTTATATTCGTTACAAAGACAGTTGTACCAGCCCTTGGAGTCGGTTGAAGTTGGATGCTGAAAAAGTTGCAGAAGCGATAGAGAGATTATCACCGCCTATATGGAGCGATAGTGCGAGATGAGACGTGAAGAGAGTTGTATTTAAAGGGCGGTCTGATTCCTCTGGCCACTATCCTTTTGACTCGACAACCCCAAAATTGGGAAAATTACTCGAATAAACATTTTGAAAATATGGAATTTCAGAAAAAGATTGATGCTGAGGGTGGACGATAACCGAACCCCAGACCCTGGTCATCCCCACACCTGCCAGATGAGGACTCCATATAAGCTTGAAGTTTGGACAACTTGAACAGTCCCCACATTATTGCTATTGGAATCCACATTGTTCGCTGAGACCTCCTAACCAAGACCTTGTACCAGCCCTGAAGACCAGAACTTAAAAATTTTAATTACTACTAACACAGGCTGTAAACTCAAAAAGGGGATCCCAGTGTCATTTAATTATAACAGTAAGTGAGAAGGGTTAAAAGCGCTGTATACAACAAAGCATATATAAACCAAATCGTTGTTACGTTTTTAACCAAAGTTAATTCTTTATTCCAAAGAAATATTTTTGGTTTACCTCTTCGCCGTCGACCTGTTCTTCACTTCAGTTTGCTTCATCAGCAATCTTTTCACCCTCTGAGATGTCATTTCAGTAACCCTGAACACTCAGGAATTTTGCAGAGAATGGAAAATGTAGTGATGAGAGCCCTAAATGGATTGCGACATAAATTCTCCACTCAGATGCATGCAACACCTTTAATGGATTATCCGTATGTTGATATGCAAAAGGAACTTCTTCGCAGTTATGTATGGTTTAAGCAACTGCATCAACCAAACTTAGCAGCTAGGTGCAGTTCATTCCATGGTGAGTGTTGCGTTTGAATAAATAAAGGGAGTTTCGCACGCCCCACCAAATATTTCCAATATTCTATAAAATGGGTACAAATGTTCTGAGGACCACGATGTGGGGGAATTAAACGCATATAATTATACTCATAAAATCATATCCTTTTAAGCTAACATTTTTTAATTGGTATCACTCCATGCAAGTCAGTAAAGCCACTAAGACAGGCGGTTTGGAAGAATTATGAACAGAAACATTAATAATGAACGGAAAGAGAAAAGAGCAATCAGGTGGATAGTAAACAGCGATTGAAATTGCATTTAAATTTTCGCAGATTAAAGTTGGCTGGAAAGCATAGAGTCAGAAGGGAGTTCCACAAGCGAGAAGTGCGAGAAAAGAAACTGTTCGCACCGAAATTACAGCCACATCTAGCTAGTTAAACTGTAAATTGATAAGATCTCGACGTTAGTCTAGTACTGCACTTACATTCATAAAATCTAGGTACCATAGCGAAGAGCTCATCCGAACAATTACCATGAAAGTATTTATAGAAAAGACACAAAGGCAACCTTACGGCATATCAGGATCAATAATATTGCTGATTCTTCCTTGGATCTTATCAAGGAGCTCAAGGTAAATAGCAGGAGCACCTTATGTGGCAGCAATAGTCTAAGCATGAATGAATGGTAGAATTATGAATATGCAAGATAGATTCTGGAAAGAAAAATTGTCTTGCACGACACAGTAAATCGACTTTCTTAGCAGCTGACCTAGCAATGGATTCAATATAGTCTTTCCACTTCATGTCAGTTAAAAACGTTAGTCCGAAAAGGCGCACTGTCAGTCGCCCCTGAAGGTTAGCATCAGCCATGCTGATGGAAGGCAGCGAAGGGTCTCTCAGATGATTAGTGGACAGAAGTTTAGTTATGGAGGCGTTAAAATTAACAAGTCATCTTTTGTCCCAGTTAACTGCGAACTTGAGATCGTTCTGAACATCGGCTGTAATTTTGATCTCGTCGGACTGATCAGCCTTACTATCGAGGCAGGAGTAAATGGTTGTGTCGTCAGCGTAGCTGCCAAGTTGAGAGCTGGTGTCATTGGGAAGGGCTTGAAAACTGAAAACCAAGGATGGGGCCATGGGGGACACCCGCGTTAGTACGAAATGATCTAGACGAGTGGCCATTCAGGATAACGTTCATTTCACGATTATATACGAAAGACTGGATCAGTTCAAAAGACACCATAACTTTACGGAGAAGACCTGTATGCCAGACCCTGTCAAAGGCTGTCGAGATGTCCAATGATACAGCCCGGCCTTCACCGTTTTTATCTCGACTCTTTCCACAATTATCGTCAGTGCATCAGCAGTTGGCTTGGAGAAACGAAAGCCATATTGCTTGTCTTAGAAAAGGCCCTGTGATGAGAGATGATGAACCAATTCAGCATTAACCTTTCGGATTTTTCTAAAAAGAGGTAGAATGCTATTAGTTGGATGATTCGGACGCTTCTGGAACAAGAGACGATGACTTCCAACAGACAGGAAAGCAGGGGTCATCGAGGCATTTATTATACAGTTTAGAGAGAACAGAAGCCAGTTCGGGAGCACACTTAATGACAATGACAGGGATACCATCGGGTACACATGCTTTGTGGAAATCTAGGTTAGAGCTGATAGCAGAAAACATGAAAGGGGTTATATGCATATCACTCAACAGAGATTAGGTTCTAAGTAGGAAGTTAGGCAGGGATACTCTAGATGAGTCAAGAGTAGAGTTTGGAATTAATGGGCAAAGGGTTCAGTTTTATCAGTAGATTGATTGAAGAGGGAATAGAGACCTTGAAAAAATAAGTGCAATGCCTCAGAGCCTCCAGTAATCACGAGAGCCAAAGTTGTTAGAGGCGACGCGATGGCTCGTTCTTTCGGCAGACAGAGACTTAGCTCCTTCGAGGACTCGCTTACATTTATTATTAACATTAACGAATAAGCACCTGTTATGACGAGAGCTTTCGCACTATTATAGACGAAAAATAATGGTTCCTGTGTGCTATAGCGATCAAGCATGCTGGTGTGAACGATGAAGGGGGTTGAGGTTTTACCTGGTATATCCGAAAAAGGATGAAAGCGTCCATGGCGATTTTGAGCAAAGAAGAAACCTCAGTGGCGCAAATTTCAATTGGAAGGTTAAAGATGTCAGTCCTAAGGTCGTCACAAAGAAAATCACGGAGTGAGCCCCACTCAGCATGCTAGTAACGGAAAGGTCTTATTAATAGGAGGTTCCTGTTTAATAGATGATTGGAACGAAATATCAATAGCTACCACAGAGTGGTCCTAGTTACTAAGAGGTCAGTGTTGTGAAGCTCGGCAAGGGCGAGGAGGGAGGTAAGAAATAAATCCAGTAGAAAACCCTGTTGCTCGGTTTTGCTAAGGAAACGAGTAGAGAAGTCCGCGATTTGAGTAAAGGATTGAACATTGGAAAATTTAATGTCGGTATACCGGAAACATCAGTCTGTTTAGAATGTTTCAGCTACGTATCATGATCATTAAAGTCACCGAAGACAGAGATGATCGCAGGTGGATGGCGAGAAAGTGCCTTTTCTATACTGTCAGCTATTGCGTCTAATATAACTGCAGTTATAGGAAGGGGGTGATAAAGGAAAAAGAGATATCTAACAGAGTTTAGTAATGAAAGACAGAAGCACATGAAAGAGTAGTCAGGAGCCTCGAGAGACAATTACATGACCATCGGAAGATTATTCCGGATGTAAACACCAACGCCACGGATGTGAATACTGGAATCTTTTCGGCAAAGAGGAACATAGCCTGGCACCAAGAATTCATTGGTTCCATTTGCCCTTTGTGAAATCAAATTCCTTTGTGAATTTGATTTCACAAAGGGCAAAGATATCTGGCGACCGTTCTAGAAGAAAAGATTCTACTTTGCAGAAGTTGCAAAGAATGCCACGAATATTGGAGAAAGAAAGGTTGAGTGAGGAAGGTAGTTTTTTGTTCACTGGTTTAGTTGTATTTCTTTTTGTTGTGATTTCCCTGAGATTCCTTTTTTGGAAAGAGGGAAAAGACCACCATGATTGTCACTATCTGTCGTCAATGGCGATACAGATTAGATTGGGCGTGGCTGAGAACAGAGCATAATGTGGCCTCGGGGTTTCCCACCGAAAATACATGCAGGGACACCTGCCCATGCGCGAAATGACACTACAGACACCCCGATATTATACGACTTGATCAGAGTAGCCTCTCTAAGCGCTACTAAATAACTCGGGCTCCTAACGACCAATTGGAAGCAGCAGCCAATAAACTGCCAACACAGTGCCCTCACAATGGAAAGTCACAGGCACTGGTTAGTCTGATCACTAAAAAGTAAAGACAGTTAAATTAATGTGGCCCTAGTTAAAGAAAGAGAACAGATAAATCATATTATGAATAAGGAACAAGAGATCAAACTCTACTATTCAATAGACATGGAAGGAGTGTGGACTGGACGATATTCCTATTTACATGTTTTTTAAAAAAGCACATCAAATGCGAACGAATTCATATCAAGCATAAGCATAAGTTCTGATGTCTACTATCAAAATTAAAAAATGTCAATTCCTCAGCATTCATATGCAACAGTAGGTAAGCACATTCTAAATTAAACAAGTTGGGTTGAGCATGAAATAAAAAGTTGGATAAAACCATTTTACCCAATTCTATTCCTATACTTACTTCCATTGCAACCCCGCATATTTCTTTGAGAGTTTCTGATATTCGTTCAGGACATAGAGAATCTTCTATGTACTATGACTTTTCAGGCCGTAATCAATCATGGCTCTCAACATTTTCATGTTCTTTGTAGCTCTTAAAGTATTTTTCTTATTTCTCCTAATCCCAGTTCTGCTCATCAGTTACACAAGCTCGTTAGGCACAGGTGTTATGCGTTGCTTTCCTCTGTCCCTGTTGTCTTTAATAAATCCTGTGAATTATGTGCCCTAGAAATTTCAACAGTCTGTTTATGATGCTAAACATAAGTCTACTTTGTGTTTCTATTTTCTCTTAAACTTCGTCGTTGCTCACATATTCAGACCCTGGTATACTCAGCATTCTTCTGTAGAACCACATTTCTCTTACGTCAAGTTTCTTCATCTGTGAGGAGATTGTCCAGCATTCACTGCCATATAGAATGATTGATATTGCGTAATAGTTAGTATCCTTTGTTACCTTAGAATTTAGGTTCTATGTCTTAGTAAATTTAATTGATGTTGGTAAGTTTGGCGCAGCATACTAGTTTCCATGATACAGTAGGCTCCGATGTCACTCCGTCGAAAAGCAGAAAATTTATGGGCATCGGGTTGAACCAATAATTCATGTAATTCAGTAAACACAATTGCAGAAAATTCTAACTGGACATTTTTTTGTTAATCGGTTACCAGAGCGCATCTAATTGCATTGAAAGTCTAAAAACACGACACAGCAAAGCGCATCGCATGTTTGATCAAGACGAAAAGGGAGCGCTTGAGTTTTTCATAGGTTTCGCTAGAAAAATGTCAGATTGTGCCGATTAAATATTTGAAATAGCAAGAAAATACTAATCACAGGTTTATGATATAAAAAGCAAATTGGATTTTGATTGACGATATAGGAAAATCTGGTTTCTGCAATTATGCATTACTCTTTCATAAAAACAAACACGCACAAACACAAACGTATATAAATACTGAGATTTGTTCCTTTAGAATAATTAAACTATATCATTATTCGCATTTCTCATCTTCCCTAATAAGAATAAACAAATCTTTTCCCCAAACAATTCTTTCAAACTAATATCGGACCGGAAACCGGATATCCGCCAAATGGCTTACAATTCTCTGTTGCTAAAACAGCTTAAGAAAATTGAAAAGTTTCACATATTTAAATTTTTTTCGTGACTTGTACGCATATGGGTGACCCCTTTTTTCATTTCTTTCTTTTTTAACCATAAAATAAACACTTTTGTTGAGCGAAGCCCCATTCGAAAAAATATTTGAGTGCGCAGTTAGGATGATCGAACTTATGAACAATTGCTTGCAATATTAGCATTGTTAACGTTGCTCTAAGTTAAGCATTTACGCTGTAAACTAAACATATGTATCATCATCATCATCATCATCATCATCATCTTTTCTGCTTTTAGCGAAGCGTTTTCGCTGTTCTATTCTCAGGTTTGTTGCATCCATTAATCTTCAAAGAATTGCAAACCGAATTCTTCATTTCATTCAGTTGCCTATTCTTATTTCTAACGTTCCTTTCGTATCCATGATCCATCCTAGGAATTTCCATATTTGTAGATGTCATCAATTTTTCCCTTATGGTAACATCATATTCTTAACTGAGCTAGCGTACACCTTCAAGGATTGAAACACGATTCAAATGAATTTACTAATGTTGTTTTCTAGACTTTGTGAAGATAAACACCTGAGAAATATCGGTGATACTTTTATTTACTGTTTACTTCGGGATGTTGGTGATCATGATTTTCTACTCTTTGTTCCACCATTCCTCTTTGCACCTGCTCTGCTATTCATACACCGAATCTCTTATGTAGCTTTCTATCTGTAACTCTCCATCGCCGTTTCCTTCAATATATCATGTCAGTGCCATATTCACCAAGCTTTCTTTCCTCATATTATAATGTTAAAAAATTTCAACTACCTCTTTATGATTTTAAACATAAGTATATTTCTAGTCCTCCATTTTCTTTAAAATTCGTATATGTTCAGTCCATGGTATTTTAAGCATTAGTCTGTAGAACTATATCTCTGTCCCATCTAGTCTCTTCTTTAGCGGGAAAGCATTTATTAACACAGGGAATGATAAGTTTTCGTTGTTTCTGTCGATATATTGACGTTTCAGGAAATAGCTTCTCATTAAGTGTCTTTGACCCTTGAAGGTTAGGAAGTACATGAATACTAATTCCTAACAAATTTTCATTAATAATGAGACAAAAATAAATTTATCGGTTCAGCGAACAAAGTTTCTTCGTGCATAAACATAAAACATTCAGCTTAAAACATTATAATACATTCTAAATTGTGATGCAAACGCCCAGTAGAAAATGGTCGATAGCAAGTGATCAAAATGTATATTTTTGATCAAAATAGTGAAGCTGTCCTTTGGCAAGATAAAAACATCTTACCTTTAATTTCGAGGCAGCAATCATGTACAAAATGTAGTGTAAATAACACCATATTAGTTTTTACTTGGAATTAGGTTTCTATTTTTGCCTGACTACTGCACCATTCAATTTCCAGGCTAATTCAGAAAGGTTTTATTGGATCAGGTATATTGAACAAATGATCAATAATCCTGTCACTTCTACTTGACTTTCGTTGACGTAGATATAAAGATATAGATGTATGCAGATGTATAAAAAGTAGTAAGTAATAATCTTGTGTGCGTGTGTGAAATCAGTGTGTGTGTGTAAACATTTTGTTTCTGCATTTAAAATAAGAATGAAAAACGGTGTGGCATTAAATTCGTTTCGGTCAAGACAAATGAAGGCAAGACATTGGCTATAAGAAAAATGGTGCGACTCTGTTTTCATTTTATGTTTACAGATTAAGATTAATGACGGGAAACCTAAGGAGATTTAATGTGGAATGGTTATCAGTCACATCTTTATTGTTAATTTCGTTTTCATTCGATGCTACAGAATTATTTATTAGGATCTCTTCATCTCATTGGACGCTGTAATTATTGTCGACGATTGGGAATGGAAAAAAAATCTCAATCAGAACAAGTTTTTGGTTGAAAAGATGAGTAATACGGAATAAAGGAATGATATTGAATGTAGGAATTTTCTAAATGAAGAATTAAAAATGTACTTAATGACGGAAAAGGAAAAACAGAAACATGTAATTTGAATCAACAACTTTAAAATTATTTTAATAAACAAAATACAAATACAAAAATGGAAACAATACAATTAATATAAAAAAGGAAAACACAAAAAATAGACTGAAATAATTATCAGAAGTATAATTGATAAATGTAAAGACAGAAAACAAAGATAAAACAGACCCATATAATACACACATGCACACACACACACACACACACATATATATATATATATATATATATATATATACATATATATATATACATATATATATATATATATATATATATATATATATATATATATCCACATTAATATATATATATATATATATATATATATATATATATATATATATATATATATATATATATATATATATATATCCACATTAATATATATGAGACAGGGGAAATAATAACTCTGCATGTAAAGGGAAAGCTTTTCGGCCTTTACTCTTCTTTTTAAACTGTTATTCATTTAATAATAAAATGTTTAAATACTATTTAATGATATTTTTGGTTTTAATTTGAGATAATCTTTTGAAATGAACAAAATTTTATCGGCTGCTGCTTTCTGTTCTCTCGTTAATAGAATGAATCTGAATTAACAAATGTTGATTTTTTTAAATATTGAACAAAATCGTTGTTTTATTGAATCGGTCACATCAAAATTTCGATATCGATACATTTATTTTTATATTGGATTAAAAACTGTTAATTCAATCCAAAAATTATGACATCGAATATATGTGAATGTTTTTTGTTCCTATGTGTCTATATTCAATTCCATAAGGCATGACAGATGTCAAGAAAAAACGTCGTTATTTTATTTGTTTTATGAAATGGCCGATCAGCTTAACGTCACAAAACGTGACCAGCGAAAGTTAGCGATTTTCTTTCACCCAAATTGCTGGAATCATCGAAAGAATATGAAAGAAATTTTCCTTGCGCTTTTAATCTGAACTTTGTATATTCACTGTTACTACATCATAAGAGTAGACGGTGTACGTCGTAAGATATTGAAGGGGAGATTTCAAATCGGAAAGTGCCCGGCGCACTTTTAAATCCATAGATTAAAATTGGATCTCTTTAAGCTAATGTTCCATTTAGCGTCAAACTCACAAGAGATCTAAACTGGTTGGGTCATAGAACAGTCCAAATCCAAGATGATGGAATACAGCTGCGTATCAAGATACAACAGGAAACGGAAATTACAATGTTATGCACATGTTTGAGCAAGTGAGATTGGAAGGTAAAAACACGCATGTGTGTATATGTCCGTCCAGGCAAAGAAAGAAGAGACAGATGAAAAGAAACTAAGAGATAAATGTTTATCAATTCATTTACTTTGTTTATCTAACTTGTCAATTAAAAATTAAAATTTCACTTGTCTTTATGAAATTAGAACATTATTTCTCAATTTGTGAGTGTTAAATCCTGTTTTACGTTAGTCATATTCTTAAAGAAAAATGCATAAGCTGACACATATATATATATATATATATATATATATATATATATATATATATATATATATATATATATATATATATATATATATATATATATATGAGGTAGACAAAGTTAAAGATATTAGGTGAGAGTGGAGGGGAAAGGAAAAGTAGAAAAATCAAGCAACACTTTCTAGTTTTGTTTCCTTCTTTTGTTTCTGAATATATTAAGATTGGGCTCCCCGCCTATTTTTAGTCGGTTTTATGCGATGTTCAAACCTAACGCGGGAAATTATATAATATATGCTATAGAAGTAGATTGAAAGGGAGTAACTTATTAAGTTAAGGCTTATCATCAGTTTGATTTTGTTTCACCCGGTGGGGCTACTTATCAATGTGTGTGTGATACATACTTTGACGAAGTCTTACTAGCTTAGCAATAAGGCCTCGATTTAATCCTTGTCCTTTTATGCGGTGTAGCAAAATACATTAGCTAGTATTTATAGCCACAAATACTAGCTAATGTATTCCGCTTCACTATGCGTGAAGGCTTCCTTATGTGCAAACGTACAATGGAGTTTTATGCATAAAGGAAGACGTAAATACATATTTCAGTCATAAAACCTGTAACATTTTGAGGTTTATTTGTATATATATGTGTAAAGAAGTCTCTACGAAACATATTTACGAAATGAAAGCTGAATTCATGCAAACTTACATTTGTGTGTGTATAGCTCTATATCTGTATGGAGATAAGAATGTTAAGTGGTATAATTTTTCTCGCCTGACGAATCACTTAAAAGCAATTGCTGTATTGCCAGATTTAATATCATACACATTACTACTTGAAGCTCGATATCTTCTGGTAAGTATGTCAGTTGCACAAAAATATTTTTTTAAATCTTATAGCCTACATACGGACGACCTTAACTAATATATATTACTTCAAATGATATTTTTAGTAGATACCCGGGTTTTTTAGGGGGTTAAACAGTGTATGTCTGTCGACCTGTGCACTCGAGAAAACTTTATATTCGGCAGGGTTCGAACCTGCACCACCATTTGTAGTAAAGATTGTGTATGTCTGTGTATTTTCTCTATTTTAAAACATGAGAATGGTCCAGTAGTCAAATTAATAAAATATTTTCGTATTCCCCATCAATGATTGGTGTCCGAACCCAAGTTAAAATATCTACGCCCCATCCGTTTACTGCTGAAATAGCTAAATGCAACCCCCACTTCTACTCCAACAGCTTCTTTTCTCGCACTTGTCGCCTGTAGAACACCCTTCCGTCTAATTACTTCCCTCATAGCTACAATCTTCAAAAATTTAAATACAAGGCCAATCGCCATCTTCTATCATCTTTTGTCCTTTCCTCAATCCTCCCTATGTTCAGTCTTTTCTCTCACTTCCACTCTCTGCATTCAACTTCCTACGTACTAGTAACATTCCCGCCTTGCTTGGAGTAAATGATTAAAAAAATAAGTGGGATTTCAAATGAAGAAGCTCGGCATACTTGTAAGATTTTCATAATACAAACATTTTACATTCTATTTTCTATTTTCATAATACAAACATTTACATTCTATTCCACTTTGGGTTTTATGCCAGACTAAGGTATATTTATTCATGTATAAATACTCGGTTACAGATATTTGCACCACATTATTTACTTCCATGTACGTACACACACACTTTAAACGTTATGTTAGTAGACACTCGTATCTGAGTAGACACTCCGTTTATCTATTAAACAATATATTTATTTATTTTCGTCTATCAGCCTGACTGTTCGAGAACTCTTACTAAAGAATAGTTTACTCTCTGCGGCAGGATTCGAACCTGCATCTCCCTGGTTAGAGGGAGTTACCGTTAGACCCGGCACGCTCTAACCAACTGAGGTACTTACGTCAAAACTAAGCTCTTGTTCGCACACAAGAAAAGCTTAACATCAGTCATTTGTAATGAAACGTGTATTAGAAAAGGATTGCTGACAGAACACACACACACACACACACACACACACACACACACACTCCTAAATTTAAAAAAATGGATTTTTTTGATTTTTTAATCAAAATCTGTCTGATATTAAGCTGACAGATTTTTATTACTTAAACATTAATTTTAGTGGATACTCGTAAATGAGTAGATGCTCTGTTTATTTATTAAACAATATTTATTTTCGTCTATCGGCCTGAATATTCAAGAAATATTGAAAAAATATGCGCTTTCCGGCAGGATTCGAACCTGCGTCCCCCCTAGAGGAAAACGCCATAAAACCGACGTGCTTTGATCTCTCTGCTACGGAGCGCGTCGATGGCCAAGTCTTCACGCCGGTAAAAGATTCTTTGTATCACTCCGTCAAGTACATGACTCCTCCTGCTATCCCTTTACTTTCACAAGAGCCAAATCAAACCGAAAATGGAATACTTCTGCTATATATGGGCAGCAGCTGCTCAATCTTTACTTTCCAGTCTTGATCATCTAAAAGCGTCTTCGCGCCCTTGAGGGTCATTATTTTCTATCCTACAACCTCTTTCCCACAGACGAATCCTCGCAAGCCTCTCACTGCTCTATCAATATTTCCATGAAAAGTGTTCAAACGAATCATGTTCCTTAGATCCATCAGTTCTAACCTTCACGGCTATGACCATACATGCCACGCCCATTGTAACGAACCATCCACATTCCCTTCGTATTCCATTGGTGAGATGTAACTTCCATGAGAGTTAATTTATTCCCACAAAAGTTTGCTTTGGGAAACCGATTCCCAAGAGGACACTTCCCCGGTCACTACAATCTTAACGGATAACTCTAGACGAGAAGGTATCTTCCTCACATATCCCCATAAATTGTGCCTCTTACTTTGTAACACATCTACCTCGAGTATCTCTTGGCCCTTGTACAGGGTGAACATTTTTTTTTTAAATATTCTTTGTGTAACTTTCAATGCCTAATGAATGAATTAGTCACGATTAACTACGAACTAAATTTTTCGAATAAAAATTGATATTTTTGTTGTTGTTGTTTTGTCTTGTTTTTTTTTTTTTTGTTTTTTTTTTTACTTTAACATTTTAGCAATGCACTTTCATCATATCTCAGAAAGTTATGAGACTCGCCGAGTGTCGGTCGTGTTGACAGTTACGTTATAAAGTTATAAAGATTGTACTCTTCAAATATCACACAGCAGACTGTTTATAAAAAGCATTGTTTTTAACTAGTGGAAAATATTAAAAACAAACTTTATTCCTTTTATTTTTGTTTCATTTTTCTCTCTTTACTGTTATATTGATAAATGTGTGAAAGTTGGCTCTTAGTTTCGGGTAATAAGAATTATTAGCTGCCCTTAATTCTTGCAGTTGAAAAGTATTTTTTTGTTTTTTAAAAATCTATCGCGTGTTGATAGGAGCAATATATAAATTTCAAAAAAGTATTTTTTTTTCGTCGTTGATTGGAATTAAATTTAAAAATAAACGCTTTTCCAAGCAGACTATTGTCCTCATCTTTGTCGGCATATTTATTACAACGTTTCGGCCGTTGTACGCTCTTCAGCTGGTTGGAATGTTGAACATTTATTTCGCTCACTAGGGTAGACTGTTCTAGTTCCACGTGCCATATTTAATGGATGTCAATTATCAGTTATCTCCTATCTCGTAAACTTAAGGAATCAGCACATATGCTAGGCCACAAAAATCTCCTGAGCCGACCAAGCATAGAAATGAATAAAATATGGGAACCAGTAATAAGGAGTGCCAGAGAAAAGCGATAATAACAACAACAAAATTGCAACATGGGCTCTGGTAAAAACATGTAATGATAACAGCAAAACTTGCAATATGAGCACTTGTAAAAGAAATGATGCTAAAGACATTAGGTTTATAATACCCCAAAATTCATACACAGATGTCCTCAAGGACACATGGTACAGTGGATAAAGGCGTTAGTTAGATCCAGTGACAGGACCCAAAGAGTGTGAGTTCAATACCCGGTTAAGGCAGTGGAGAAATTGGAGAGGGCAATTAACAGGAGATAACTGATAACTGACATTCATTAAAAATGGCTTGTGGAACCAGTGAGTGAAATAAAGTGTTCAGTTCGACATTCCAACGATCTGAAGAAGGCCGGAGCGTACAACGGCTGAAACATTGTAATAAATATGGCGACAAAGATGAGTACAATAGTCCGAATAATGTAAATAGCGTACATAATACTTCATCTCAGGAATATAGACAGATACTGAAGGGCCGAAAGGTTGTGATAAATATGGCGTCAAAGATGAGGACAATAGTCCGAATAATGTAAATAGCGTACATAATACCTCATCTCAGACACTCACTTGTTGCACTTATGCTTCTAGTTGGGTAAATCTTGAATCTACTCAGCTTTCAAGATGAATAATGTTTTTACTAGGGAATTGTTCTTATTTGAAAATCTCAGAAAAAGAAACTTTTTAACAGACGTTTATTTATTTCTATCTTCTGTAAACAATATTCATTCAATTCGCGTTGATTTTCTTATATGGAACGAAGTTTGCTTTGAACTGACTGTGAGTGACCTACCACTTAGAAAAAGATTCCGAAGACTTCCATTTCCATTGTTTTTAGGATAGCTTGAACCCTGACCGATTACAGAATAAGTTCCTACTTTATTTTACAGGTTGTATTCAAAAGTTTTCAACGTTTTTGATTGAAGCATTATTTCTGTTCTTCATTCTTTTTCACGCATACATTATTGATACTGTGGGTTATTTGTGCACATTCCTTTCTCCTTGCTATTTTCATATCTGTTTAATTAATCAACATTTTATGCAATATAATCCTCATTATCATCATTAACATACAGATGATCAAAAAAGTAAGGTGTTTTAACTCATTTATTCACAAATATTGCAGCTCAAGGAGATGCCAATTAACCATTCAGGCATAATTAATTTGTTTTAATAGAATCTACAACCAACATTTTCCTTGTTCAAACAATTATCCACTTGTATTGTTTAGCAAAATCATAAACTGTTTTCCGTATTGCCAAAATTCCTACGCTACAACTAGAACAAATACTATTAGCACTGATACAACTATTATTACATCGAATAGTATCAACTGTTATTACAAGCACTGCTACAGTTATTACTACTGGATGACTGGGTTGTAAAGTTGGATATCGTAGTGGTCGATAATCTTGTTAGTAGTTATACAATCAGAATATGGAAAATTTCCCATGTTCTTGTCACCATTCTTCATATATTTAGACTATCAGTGGATGACAGTGAAAACAGGAAAATGTATTATTTACAAATACAATTTGAGAATACATGTACGCAGTTACCTTCATAGCTATTACGATTCAATAATTTCCCGAAGTTCACTTAAATGTTTCCTCTTTCTGTCTCTCTTTCAGCTTCTGTTTCTTAAATTCTTACAGTTTTATAATGAATGCAAAAAAGCGATAAAAAGTTGTCGGTGGATAAATCATCAATGTAGCATTTATATCCTAGTGTTATTAAAGTCTTATATATTTTTAGTAAATATTAGAGATATTTCCATTCCAGAAAAATTATTAATATCTTACTAATATTAACTTATTATTATAAATAGTTAATTATTATTTATTTATTTATTTATATTCGGACTATTGTCCTCATCTTTTTTGTTATTACAACGTTTCGGCCGCTGTGCCTTCTAGCATCCTCGGGTGTATATTGATCTTGGTAACCTACAGGGAATTCTGAACTGAATCCATTATTCAAAAGTAGTTCCACTCTACAAAGGAATCTATGTCAAATAAAACCTAACACAGGGGAGAACATGGCCAAGAATTGGGTGCGCTCGATTCCTTACAGTTGTAGTTGAGAATATAAAGGTGGGACAAGCCACCCCCTAAAACTAAGACGTCTGAAAGAATCAGAGCATATGCTAGACTATGAAGATCTCCTTAGTAGGCCTAGCATAGAAATAAATACAATGTGGGAGTCGCTAATAAAGGAAGACAAATGACAGCAAGTCTTCAACTACAGCAGTCAAAGCATGACAGGCAACAGCAGTTGCAACCTAATCAGAAGGCAGGTTAGATTTAAGGCTCCAAGTTCACAATGGCCTAGTGGATTAAGGCTTTGGCTCGTGAATTTGGTGACATAGTGACTGTGTTAAATCCCTGGGTGGAGCAGTGTGTACTTACTCAATGGTGAGTAATAACTGGGCAGTACTAAAAGAACTAGTCGATAATTTTGTGTTTATCGAATATTTCCTTGCTAGAAGAGTGCTTGTTTATACGGCGTTCAACAGATGATGAAATATGTTTAATAACTTGGGGTTGGGTGATTGGAATTAAGGTTTATATAAATGTGGTTAGCATTATTCTTTAAGAAGGGTTGGAAATTATTTAAGTGTAAGTTTAAGGTTACATCTAAGAAGTCTACTTGTCTTATATTAGAATTAATTTTCACCTTGAGGTGTAAAGATTTAAACACTCTATGTATCCATTTCCTCAACTTGTCCACTTTGCTATCGGTAGAATTATTCACTACCATCAAACCATCGTCTCTATAAATCCCTATATTATTAAGACTAATTTCATTATGAACTGTGAGGTTGTATAGAATAAACAGTCCTACCAAGTCCGATGATTCAGCAGAATCCAGTGATCCCATGGTTTTGAAAGTTTTCAGCAGATTTTTTTATCCATTGTTCTTTGTTGTGTATCATAATTGATTCCCTGCAATTTAGGATGATATCAATTTTACTTTTGGAAATATCGGAGTAAAACTCGGCAAACTCCAAGGCTCTTTCAAAAAGGTCTTTATATATCGATGGATAGAAGTCCACGATGTCGAATTGGATGAAGGTACTGCTGTTTTTGTTATTGAGGTTTTTAAACCAATCAATCACTTCTGCAGTGCCGACCCACTGGATTAGGCCGAGCTGATCCTTTATCTGTTGATTTATACGTTCCAGGATTCACCAAACTGCTATCAACAACCACTATTGTTTCACTCAGATATTTTATATATATTTTGTATGTTCATTTTTCTTGTGACGTTCTACATCCGGCTTGCCTACAAACAGGATTGTTCATAACCATTTTCGACCCTCACCCGTAGATGAGCAGTTGAAATGCACTGAAACCAAGTTGCATCTTTGTAGTGAGTAAAATGGTTTTGTCTATATGATAAAATTATAATAAATAAATAATTATCGCTCTACTATCTGTATCGAGCTCTTTTTTTAATTAACGTGCGAACGTTTGAATTTATATATTACTTTCGTTCTCATCGCATCGGGTATATATATATATATATATATATATATATATATATATATATATATATATATAAAATTAATATTAATATAATTAATATAAATATATATAAATTTATATATATATATAAATTTATATATATATAAAATTAATATTAATATAATTAATATAAATATATATAAATTATATATATATATATATATATATATATATATATATATATATATATATATGAGGAAAGAGTGCTTTGAAAATCCGATACTCTAAGGGCAGATTAAGGGCAAGAGGGACAGGGAAAAACAAAGCATAACCTAACTGGTATACTTGAGTAAATGTAAGGCAAAGCAAGGTTTAGAAGAGATAACAAAAAGACAAAATTTATTAAGTGCTAAAAAGGACAGGAAATTGTGGAGACCCATGATTGCTAACGTCATAAATAATTTAGTCTCTTTTTAGCACATTATTATAATAATTTTAATATTATTTTTCTGCTTCTAAATTACGACATGGAATTTTCACGAGTCCCTAATATTATTAGCTAATATTTGTAAATAAGTTATTAGCTGTATATGAGCCAGAACCTTATTGATGCTTTTACATTGCCAGTACTAAATTACGTTCTTAAAACGTAAATGTTATGTTATTCAGTGGCTGGCTGAAAAGTACTGATACGAACCTACTTCCTAAAATCTAACCAAACGTCGGGGTTTGGGGAGAGGAGGAATATTTCAGTATCCCCTCTTATTTACAACGCCATTTTCTCGCCTGAGGAAAAAAAAGATGTGGCTATACACTTTTGTTATACTTTATATATGCCTTAGCAGACGTGTATGTGTCAGTTTATTAGCTCTTCACCAGAAAATAACTTGCATCACTTTTCAGCCCAAAGGAATGACTGACGTCACACCTGAATCTTTCTTCGTGAAGCTCTCTTGGGTAAGTGCATCCCGGGGTGGCTAACCAGATGCTAAAAGAATGTTTTTTGTTTTGGCATACAGGTTGAGCCTTAGCGGGTGGGAAGCGGGTGTTGCTAGTCAAAACATCCTATTACTGAAACCATCAGCATCTACCAAGATGTAAAATTTATTAATTTACTAAACCGACCACTATGAATAGCTTCAGTTGCGCTAAAACACCTATTTATAGCACGCGAGTCGCGCGTTTGTGGAATTAACAAGGATGAAATTGTACGAAGACATGTAGGTTCTTGTAATAACAAATATAGAAAAGTTATAAAACAATATCGATATAGGTTTACATTAAATATCTGTGCTTTAAGTACGTAAATATATAGATGCGTGCTAACTTATGTTAAATATATTTCTTCACGGTCTCAAAGAAAACGGTAACATAAAAAGAAATAAAAAAAAGCAAGAACGAAGGAATAAATGTTGTAAAAGAAAACTGGCAGATATCGACAGTAAAAATGCACAAACATAAACACGGGATGAAAGTCATGTATTTATATGCAGAAATAACAAAGAAAGAAGACAAAAATGTAAGAAATCTGTGCATCTGAATATATATACGCACACATTCACTCTAACGCAATTATAAAGATGTGTATATATTTGCAAAAAAAAAAACATACGTCTTACACCTGCAGGAATATCTTATCTCTTCAGGTAAGTATGCAAGCTCACACACACAAGCTTGTGTGTAAGTAAGTATATATATGTGCGTGTGTGTGTGTGCGTGTACGTGTGTGCTTGCGCGCGCGCGTGTGTGTGTGTGTGTGTGTGTGTGTGTGTGTGTGTGTGTGTGTGCATGAAAAAGTAGACTTGGTTTTGAAGTAAATGTGAAATTACCTCAGAGATTTATCCCAATATGAAATAGAGCAATTAAACAATCTCTCTTCAGTTCTGTGAAAAAGTTGCTATGATTGAAAAGCCACATGTGGTCGTGTATTTATAAAGAATAGATGTACATATATAAACACGTAAATAAATTAACAGATTCACACTTCAGAAAACTATTTGAAAACCAAAACTACAGACTGAACATACAGTAAAAGAATGGTTTTAAATAATACTATTTATTACGCTAGATTTTATTATGCAAATCAATGTTTTCAGAATAAAAATGGGTAATAATCAATTAAAAACTTTTAGGATATACTAATATTAGCATGGCCAATATATTATGTAAGTTCTGAGTCGTAATATCCGTCCTTATTTTAAAAAGATATTCATAATTTGGGGAATGTGAGGTTTTATGAACAAACTCAGTGCAATGTTGCTGTTTTTTATAGATAAATCCTAAAGATAAAGATAATATATATATATATATATATATATATATATATATATATATATATATATATATATATATATATATATATATATATATTTCATATACATGAATAAATTATTTTGTATATTAAGATTAACATTTTAATATTAATCTCCTGACCTTTATTGATTTTCTAAACTTTTCAAATATTTCGATTAATTGCAAAATATTTATCGCTTCCCAGAGATGTTTGCTTAAATACTGTTTCCACTCGTACATTTTCTTTTAGGTACCTTCAGGACGTGGGTGATCATGGTTCTTCATAGCTACGTATGTTCTCCTATTATCCGTCTCACTCCAAACTCTGCTACCATTTACATACACTTAAGGAAGCTTACTCGATGCCTCCCTTTACTCCTCTTGCCTTCAGTATGACGTGTGAGTGTTAAATTATACAAGCCGTCCTTATTCAGTATATGTCTTAAATATTAACTTCTTCTTTTCATTTCAATTCTCCTTAAAACTTTCTTGTTGTTCATGATCCTTCCTTGGCCTTCTCAGCGTCATTCTATAAAGGTAAATCTCTCTTTAACTTAAATCATGTGAGGAAATTGTCTAGTATTCACTTCCATATACAATATATATAATATAGCAGTTCAGCACACTTTTCTTTGTTTCCAACGAAATCTCTCAATACTTTTAGTTTATGGAAAGCACATTTCGCTATTCCAAATTCAAATTTTGTAGACTATTTTCATGAAGAACATCACGTTCAATAATGTAGCTCTATATACATCACTAAAACTACTGTTAAGAAATGTTTTCAGTCATTTCTTTTCGCGACTTGCATGTTTACTGAAGTGGTAATTTAGTCATTTTCATGTCTAGCCAATTTTCATAATATTTTGCATCGTTTTCTCTTTTTGCATTGGAGGCTTACACGAGGTTACACGAAGCTAAGGAAACAATTGTGCCAGAACCTTAGACATTTTAAAGCCAGATTTCTTTTAGAAAAGAGTTATAAATATCGCTTGATTTTTTCAAACACATACCAAACTAGACAGATGAAAAAAGCTGTTACAATTGAGTGGGAAATTTCTGTCGTAACCACAACTGATTTGATAACTACTGATTTTTACAAACACATACCAAACTAGACAGATGAAAAAAGCTGTTACAATTGAGTGGGAAATTTCTGTCGTAACCACAACTGATTTGATAACTACTGATTTTTACAAACACATACCAAACTAGACAGATGAAAAAAGCTGTTACAATTGAGTGGGAAATTTCTGTCGTAACCACAACTGATTTGATAACTACTGATTTTTACAAACACATACCAAACTAGACAGATGAAAAAAGCTGTTACAATTGAGTGGGAAATTTCTGTCGTAACCACAACTGATTTGATAACTACTGATTACCACCTTTCCGGTTCTTGCAGAACATGAATGATTAGATGTTTTAGGGATGACAACGAAATAAATTGACCGAGTGTAGGAAATAACAATGATTATAGTGAAGAACTGATTTGTTTTTACTTTTAAAATAATCAAAAGTATCTTACCAACTCAGTATGTAGATATAAACAGTAAAATATTCTGTAAAAATTAAATAAAATAGTTACTGTGTGATGAACAAATTGCAAATTTGGTTAAAGTAGTAAAATGCATATCCTGCTGCGGAGTAACTATTTATTGAAGTCAAATTAAAATAAATTTGACTTTAAAAAGTTATCACAATGAACTCTGAAGTCGAAATAATCTTGTTTATATTAGATATGAAAGAAATGCTTTCTTTAAATATTACAATGTATGCTCTACAGGCAAAAAATGGATATATTATCTCTGGTATCGATAAATATTCAAATATTCGAAATCATTTAAAATCATTGAAAACTTTATTTTCAATTATTTTAAAAGTAAACACCAATCTCTAGCATCGGTGCTACACAATCTAACTATAAATTCTTCTCACGTGTTAATTCCTTGGCAATATGTTCAGGATAGATATTTATATATTGATTTACAATAAAACATTATTCTTAAATCTCAATAAAAGAAAAAGAAATCTGTACGATATATTGGACAATGTGTAAATCACCATGAGTGAACCAGAGATGTTTGTTTATGAGTAAGAGAATAAAACACTTGTTACCTTGGTAGACATTTATTTATCCTGAATCATTTTTTCTGACATTATTCTAGAATAGGTGATATTTCTCCGATATCCCCGTCCCATGTGGTTGAGAATAAACTCGTTATTTTTTTCTTTCAAAGTTCTTCTCGGATTCTTAAGGACCAGGTATAGCGCCTAACCTTACCATTATCTCACAAGGGGCAAACAATTTTGAGGAAGGCGTGAATCCAGCTTCTATTTTTCTGTGACACCTCGGCAAAATATTTAAAACTAACGATAAGTAAATAGACAAAAAACAAAACAAAAACCGCGAAACCGATGGATGTTATACCAATTAATTTGCTAAGTATCTCTGTTGATTATTCCTCAGATATTTCATGGAGCCATAGTCGATTCAGCACAGAAACAAAAATATGAAATGTCTCTGCAGGGGAAATGTTTTGATGCTAAAAACAAAACGGGATTTTGCTGGCATTTTTGCTTATTTTGTCAGACTTTTCCGTTACTTTTCTCTATATCTTTTTTTTGTTTTCTGTTTTGTTTTGTTTTGTTTTTTGTTTTGTTTTCTGTTAGTGGTGTTCCTTTGATTTCTAATGAATATACGAAATCTTGAGGAAATTAATTTTGCATATTTGTTGAAAACGTTGTCTATATAACAATTTTAATGTCTAAATGAAATGATGAAAGTAATTTTTAAAAGTCTTATATGAAGGCAATATAATCAATAATAAAGAATACTTCGATTTATGGACAAAATATTGAGAAATAACAAACATGTTTTTCTTCGTTTCGAATAATAAAACATATTTATGAATCGTTTTGTTTAGAAAAATGATTGATTTTCGATCCACAACATCTAACAGCCCAAGGCAATCAAACACAAGAAAACTATGTTGTTTATGAAAAACAACTCAAATACTTGACAAAAGGATCATACACTCCTCCGCCATGCTACTTTTCAATAATGTCATGATCTACCAATGGTTGTATGTAAGTGTAATTTCTTAAAGGTATCATCACTAAATATACTCGAAAGCAAATCGTCTATTTTGAATAGCATATATTTCCATCTTTATTGGCGTGTGTCGCAACTTCGGATGTCAATGAACAGCACTGAGGAAACGGCGCAGATCGAAGACGGGGGATAAGCTCTCGATTGTCTTCTTTTTTTTTCTTTGTCTCGGTTGAACACATCAACTACTTTAACCGACTAAGCAACGAAATTTCAATGGTATCAAATCTAACAATGATCTCTCTTAGTGCCATATTTGTCTTAAGATTTTACACTAATAATAGTAGTATTAAAATAGACAAATCGTTTCTGTGGCAGTAGTACAAAAATGAACACAAAAGACTAGGCCGAAATAATGCCGCTTCCACTTTCATACGTGATAATATCACTTATGATTGTCGAACCCACGACTTTTTAACAAATCATAATGTATCTCCATTGTATTCATTTTGACCCAAATTGCAGCATTCATTTTGTATGTAATTTAATCTCAGTTCTTTTTGTGGTTCTGTCAAATTTTGCTTTGACAGAATTTTACCTGAAACATTTATTCCGAGCTGCAATGAAAAATACTGTCAATACTCAAGTATCTTCTACAAAGATTTACTTGGTGCTTTAAGTATAATATTCATTGGTTTCGTCTCATTGGCTAGTGTTTTTCATCTCTTTCACAATGACTTCCTCGGTTCCTTACCACATTCTTACTTCGCAATCACATCCTCAGTTTCTAAATCTTCTTTCTCTTCAATCCTCAGTTCTCTACTCCTCTCTCCTTCATCAATCACTTCTTCAGTCCTCTACATTTCTCTCCTTTCCTTAATCACTTCTTCAGATCCTTAATCTTGTCTTCCTTCTCAATCATCTCTTCATGCTCCTAATTAATCGCTTCCGCAGTTCAAGATTCTTCCACATTTCCTCTAATAACGAGTTAGCTCCTTTTCTTTTGATACACACACTCGATTTTTAACATTACGCCTCGCCATGTTGTACTACCTTTGAAGATCTTTTGCAAGCATTACCAATCGATTTGAAGTATCTAAAACTTCCATTTTTGTTTACACACTTCGCATCGTTAACTACATTTAGGTTATCATCATTGCATAGTCCTGTTAATTTCGTAAGGTTTGGTTAGGGTCACGTTCTGTTGAACTTTCCATCTCAACCAGCGCTAGATCAATTTGAAGAATTACTTCTACATCATCAGAAGTCTCTGCATTCTTGACCGCGTAGATTTCTTACTCACGTAATGATATTTCAGCGCTATCACAATCAAATCGTTCATCCAATTTTTTCTACATTTGTTTTTTTATCATTGTTGTTGGACTTTCGTTTAAATCCTTTCGGCGGCATTTTCTTCATTATATCCTGTAACGTTTTATGACTTCTGTCTCCATCAGTTGTTTTTGAAATTCGGCAACTCCTGTTCCAACAAGGCTATAGAGTTTATCAGAAACGAAATTGTAGCGGGCCCCTAAACGACGAGGTTTCCAAATGTGTTGTGGACGTGCAATGTTGCGGGTCCCGCCACAATTATTTTATTTTTGTTTAGGAAAGGTGTGGAAAGGATCATGCCATTATGCTGGAGGTCACTATCCAATGTGGTGGTCAAAATGCAATTTATATTTGACGTAAAATAGCATATGGTATAAAATACAAACAGAACGTAGGTTTGAAAACATAACAATTGAATTTATTAAGTATTTGATGTACATGCATGTATACTGAAAGGTTAGACAGAGTTGTGTCTCTTAGACTAGGTAATACATATTGTACATAAGCTCATAACGAATAAGTTGATTATTAAAATGTAGTTTAGAAGAATGAGTATGTGTTGAATGTTTGGAATTGTGTATTGTACAAGTTGGATAAAAGTTCACAATTATACTTGCATGAATTAATGTACAGTTCTTTTACGTCTGACTGCATTAGTCAAGACGGGGGTTCTTTTAAAGTCACATTTTGGCAGCCGAGTTGAGATGTACGAGTGAAAACCAAGAGGGGGCGTGACGAAAGAGAGGGCGAGAATCACTCGTGTTTGGTTTTATAGTATGTTGTCTCACGTGACAGGCTCCGACTGAGTTTGCGCTAAAATAGATCTGTCGCGTGGGAGTGATTTGATTGGTCGAAACTGACCAATCAGCGAGCTAGATTGAAGGTAACTAACCAATGCTTGTTATATATTTTTTATGTAAAATGGTGGTGGTTACCATGAAGTCGTACTTATTGCTGTCTAGCACATTTATTAATCAAAAAACATATAATCAATCTGAATAATCAATTGTTAAGAAGTCAATAACTTTCATGAAGCATTCGCATCCTGTCATTTGTGTAAATAAATGTATTAATAAAATTAATCTTAGCATAAGCAAACATTTTCGGCAGATCTTAGATCTTAGTGGCGATAGTATATAGAATTAATAGTTTTTGAGACTTATGTTCATAAACTGATCGCTGTACTAACACCTTGATAGATAAAGCTTTGTTGGTTATGTCGATCAGTTTATGAGCACTGGCCTCAAAAGCCACGAATTTTATTTCAACGAAGAACTGCTTAAATCGTTAAGTATATCACCGTGAGCTGTATTTCAGACCAGGTAATGATATTCCAGCTCTGAAGATACTTCCATTGTCAAGAAATATTTGCACATATCTTCATTTTGCGGCAGATCATATTACACTAAGCAAATTATCTACAAATTACAATGCTCATGAATAATTACCTATATGCATACTTAATAAACTTAAGTGGAAACAGAATTGAATGAGTGTTATGCCAAACTTCTGAATGGAGACGACCTGACAGCTTTAAAAATCAGCATTTGAAATCCTGATTCTTACTTGTTCAAATGCTAACTACTGTCGCTATCGTGATGAAACTGCTTTAGCCACCAGACTGATATATAGACCTATATTATTAAGTACAACAAATTTGTTGATCAAATATTAATTATATATATATATCTACTGGTAATGTAATGACTGTCGATCTGTGAAGCATTATCGGCGAGCCAAGTTCAAATTCTGACCGAGTCTGTTTCATTCACTTCGCCCTAATAGCGTTGGAAAGGGTCGCACGAATTCATCTGCCCTCTAGCTATGAATCAAATAGTATAACAAGCGAAGAAAAATACAAACAATATCTTTCCAGGTAGGCTCGTTTTTTGTTTTTGTTTTTTAGAACGTGTAATGACATTGTTTTTTTGTTTTTGTTTTTTTTTGTTTTTTAATTATTCCGAAGACGTTGAACATGACAAAAGATAAGGAGAGCTGTTCGGATATCTTCTGGTTCAATTGTGCATCATTTATTTATTATCTCTTCTGTAAAGTTTGGTTTGTTTTACAAAAAACTTCCCATTATGATCAAATTATTCTGTGCGGATAGTCTAGCTGTTCAGTTCTAATCAGAACTATTGGACTTTCACATACATATGTGTACGTATGTGTATTTCGTTTAGTTGAGTTATGTTTGCTTATTTGGCCTACCTCGCTGCGCTATTGTTTACAAATCAGTGACTTATTGGTTGCTTTATGCTTACTCATTGTCTAGGTAGTTTCAATCGCGTAGTATCTATGCATGCAGTTTGAAGACATTTATAGGGTATATGTTTCATTTAATCTATGTCAAATTCCTTATCACAAATAATGCCGCATAAGTATTTGCACTTTTTGAGAAAATTACTTGAAGCTAACTTATCACACAAGTAAACTAATTAGAGTACCAAAAATTAGAATTACATGAGCAGCAGCACGTGAGCAGCGAGACAGACTCCGACATAAATTAATACAGAGGAAGAGAAGAAAGACTTTCTGGAAATGGAAGCCATAGGGTAATAGTCTAGACGTTATAGAGCCTCTCAATCAATGGTCCTTTATTTTAACTATTTGATGTTTATATGTCACTTGTATAAAGCTAAAAAGTATGAAGATTATTCTCAAAAGCTGGGTCACAACGATTTCAAAGCAACAGATACGAGATTGTTTTCATGGAATTTTACGTTTGGCATTTATTTCATTAGAAAAGAATGCTGATGGTGAAAGAGCTGAGCTGTGAAATTTATTAAAAATGATAAATTTACTTAAAAAATGTTGCTTGAAAAACAACTATAATATCAATGAAAGGAATATTCAATAATGATACGACGGACGCTTCCTTGTCATGCAAATATATAACACATTCCGGTTGGGCACCTCGACGTGGTGTCATGATTAGAAAGCTTGTCTTGCTAGATCAATTACGACTGAGTAGTGAGTTTGATCTTCACTGGGTGCCCCATACTTTCAGCCTTGTGCTACATCTAAGCTTTGCTTAGAAAATCGCTATAACACTTTCCGGTTCTAAGAAAGCAACCTAGTTCTTCTAACATATCCGGAAAACACGATAACGAATCTCATAAATGGGGTGCCTATAAAAAGAAACACTTGAAAATATTCTGATGGCAAGTTCATCAAATTTTGATTAGATTGTTGATTAAAGGATCTTTTTTGAAAAGAGAAGTGTCTATTTACTTTTGCCATGTTTTGCGTGTGCGCGTGTGGAAGTGTTACGTGAAATGAACGTTCCCTATTCAGTTGTCACTTTGTCAATCTTATTTCCCTTTAATGCCCAAAGTCTGATTCGTCAATTCACACATTTTGTTTATCACGTGATGCTTTCTGCCAGTGATATTGCCAAAATTCTATTTTTCTTTTCTTTGTTTTATTTGATGGGAAAATTCTTTTGTTCATTGTGGAGATCAATTTTGTACGAAATATCACAAATCCTGGTTTTTAAGCTCTGAGAATTTGGTCCTTATAAAATCTTCCTTTATGTATTGCCTTGATGCTCCTTACTAATATATACTAGTTTTTCTCGTGCTGGCGACATTTTGGTGCTTCAGACCAAAACGTTAAGTGAAACTAATTGTTTTTATCATCTGGCAGTGTTTCATTAATTTAACTTTAGCGAAGAGATTAATCATAAGCTAATTAAATTGGAGTTTTGTACACTGTTTTCAATAAATAAGTTTTGCTAATAAAACCTACGCTAGTTGACGCTATTTAAGTCGGCGCCCATTGACTTCATTTCTTTGACGATTTTGTACCTGCTTTCTGAAAGCATTACTTGTTTTGTCGTAAGTCAATTAGTGTTACGTTAAACCAATTCTTATAATAGACGCGAATCATATTTTAGTAAGAATTTTTATAGAAGGGAATTGTCATTCTATTATTCCACTTTCTTCTGGTTTAACAGATTGTTATGTAAAATATAGATTATTTTACAGATCATGACGCAATTCCCTGAAGTTTAGAAAAACAGAAATAAAAAATAATGCATATATAGTATGCATCTTCATGAATATATAACAAATCCAATTAGTTCGTCCAGTGTTAACTTTTGTAAGATAGGGAACACGAGATAAAAAAAAGAATTTGTGACTGAGTAATCATTTGAAATGTGCATAAAAACAGTGAACAAAAAATTAAGCTAGTTATTTACGGGATATGACATAAGTAAGTTATACAGCCATGTTAATAATTAAAAAGATAAAAGAAATACGGATCGCGTGATTATTTTAGACCCACATCGAGATTTTCATGTATATAAACCAAATGTAACACACACACACACACACACACACACACACACACACACACACACACACACGTGTGTGTGCGTGATATACGTGCATATATAAATATTGATTTGATAAATCTTTTATCAAAAGACAACAGGTTATTAATATTGAATTTTATATTTAAAAATGTAATTTCCATTGTTAATATATAAATGTCGTAATATGCTATTTTGTTTAAAGTCGGATTTTTATTAGCATAATATCCAAAACATCGGCCGCTTTGAATTCAAATCAAAAATGAAGGCAAATTCTGAATACAGTTTAACTTGGAACGATGCCAATCAGGGCTGGTGCCATGGACGCCACTTTTAGCACCAAGACGCCACTGAACAGTGAACAAATAATTTATAGTCTAATATTCATCAATTAGGCATTAAGTCCTAAACCATCTGCCACCATTTCATATTGCCGAATGCTAAATTTATTGTTCAATCTGGAGAGAAGAGTATAGTTTCAAAGTCTTCGTTGTGCTATTCAAATTTTGCTAACCATTGCAATTTCCATAGCGAGCTGCAAGAGATCTTTCATTAAGCTGAAGCTAATGTTGTCCTATTTGAGAGAATCCATGGGTTAAGCTAGATTGTGTGACCTAACACTGCTAAAGGTAGAGAGAGTAAGGTTGATTTTGAAGACATAATTGACAAATTTGTATAAGTGAAAGAAAAGAAGGTGCATTTTTAGGTCTAACCGACAACTTCCTTATTTCTTTGCTTACACTAATCTTCAAGTGCAATTACTTATTAAAATATAACTTCTTGTGGTGATATTACACTTATAATTTCCCAATTAAAAATCAAAAGATGATTTAAAATATTCGTCTTGCCATAGAGTATTTTATTAACATTGAACTATTAAAAGATAATCTTTTAGTGCCATACTCTCTTAAAAGATTGTCTTGTGCCGCCATTACCTCATTTTCCTAATTAATTTTTTTTCTCATTGTAAAGTGTTTTCAATCTGAGGTCGTATACTTTTTGTTATAATTGTGTTACCATAATTTCGTAAATGAATACGTTCATGTGGTACCATTATATTGTCAAAATTTAAAATATAACAAATAAAATAAATTCATATATTAAGACTTGTATTTTTGAACTAGCAAGTCTATTTTTTAGGTTATCAGATGAAAATGAACTTGGAATAATTTGCATGAGTCAAGCAAAAGGGTGAAAGAAATTTAAATCTCTGGACGTATGAATCCAATCTATACAACAGTATTACAAAAATCAACCAGAATGCAGAGGAGAATACTGGAATATTGAGGAGACTTGCTGTCGCACAACCTCCAATAAAAGCCACTAGTTACTATTGCTTTGTAAGTTCATGGATAATAATAGAAAAAAAACGAGATTTTTTGAAAAAATATTTCAGTTTGTCTTTACAGTTAGCACATTGAATTGTATCACTTAATGTTTAACTTTAATCAAATGTCTCTCACTCATATAATTATGTAAAGCAATTTTCTAAATAAAGGTGGTTAAGGATTAAGACACTACTCCATTTTTTTCATACTGACTTTTATAAAATTATAAGAGCGAAAAATGATTAATAATTCTAATAATGATTAAAAATGATTAATAATTCAATTATACATAGCACAAAAGCTTTTTTATACTCTATCGCTGTTGCATTTCTTATGCTTTTAATAGCAGTTTTCCAGCAGCATCTAGTTGATCAACAAATGACCTTTGCTTATGGTTTTTGCATTCATTTTACTCTTCTGGGATAATGCTATTAATTTTAATAGATATTTACTTTAACATAAATTCCATCTCAATGTTTTGTATGTTCACGATAAATATATAATTGTCCGGTATTTGGCGATAACAGTAATGTGGTAGTGGTGATAACAGTAATGCTTTTGGCTAGCCATTGTGGCTTATTGATAACATTAGAAAACATATCTGCTAATGGTCTGGATATATCTGGGAAAACATTTAACCAGAAGTTAGGTACCTTCTCTATTCCTCGGGATTTCCATTTCTTTTTTTAATAGATCTTGAACTTCTTTAACGTCTGTCTTGTTCCATTTCTATTCATCTATTTCTTTATATTTCTGTTCAGTGTTCCTAATATATTCTGTTTTACTCTAATTATTTTCATTTCTTCATATATAATTCCAGAACATTCTCACCATCATTTGAAAGTGTTAGTTTTTGCTATAAGCTTTCTTTCTAGGATTTTTCCTGCTACTTTTGAAAATGTTTTTAAAAATGTATTTTTCTCATATCTTGTTACTTGGTTGAAAGTATTTTAGAAAATCTTATCCGCCATTTTCGTCCTTTAGATTTACGTTTCATTTGTACCAATCTACTCCTAATCTTTTTCTTTTTCTTTTCGTCTCTTTTTATATTTCATCTAATACTGAAAGTTCTATCTGGCGAACATAAGTCTCTTTTTCCATATCTCTTTTCCATAATGGTGACCTTTATGTCTTTCTTAGGCTAACTTTTTAGTTTTTGCCATTGATGTTATGACAACTACAGCAGAGTATGTTAGTTATATTTTTTTACTATTATTTTATCTGCATTTCTAATATTTTTCGTTTCTTCAATCATTTTTCTTATTCCGTTTTTAATAATAACCCGATTATATTTTTTGTATAAATCATTATATTCATAAAAATAAATAGAAGTATTATGGAATTATCTTTATTTCAATGAGGAAATAACAGAAAAGAGAGTGACCATAAAAATTTACCTTTTATTACATTTGATAACTGAATGATTTTGATGAAAAACTGACAAATATCACACGAAGGCAAGAGAAAAAGACTAAGTAAGAGGGGAAGAGAGAATAGATCAAAACGGGAAATACTGGTGGTGGGTGGAATCATGCACGGTTGAAAGAAGAAGTGGGGATACTAAACAGTATCTAGATTGTCAGAGATGGACAGAGAGACAGACCAAGATCTTAATGAAACCTAGAAAACCTGAAATTGTGGCGAATAAAAAAATATAACTAGCAAAAGATATTCGGTAAGTTCGGTGATTATTTGTTTGTGTGGAGTGAGTAAATATAAAACTTTCCACTATATGAACACATATTTACGCATGAACACACATTGCAAAACTCTTTCTGTCTTTTTGTTGTTGTTGTTTTTCTTTTGTTGTTGTTTTTGTTCTTTTAACTTAAATATTGCAAAAACTGAGGCAATAATTTTGCTGAATTAGCAGAAGGTAGGTGAAGACGTCACCGCTGAACACCGAGAACATCTCTGTTCCCCGGTTGACTGACGTCTAAACTCTCTTCTACTTTCCAAAGCATAGCGTTCGGACGTAGTTTGCAGCGCCACCGATGAAGTAAGTCTAACGTTTACTTTGGTCGTTACACCTCATCACAAGGCTGACTTAAGCTTGACCATAATAACCATTCTTATCTTTATTAACTTTAACTTTTGGACCAGAAAAAGACAACGCACATACCCAAGAGATATGAATTTTTTCCTACAGTTTCTACAAAAAAAAATAGAATAAACGATACATAGTGGAAATCCAAGTTTTGTGGCTTCTTTAATTGTTTATATTTGAATACGCACACCCCTACCATCCAGCAACACTCAAATTAGATAATTAGGATAATAACAGATCATAATATTAATAAAAATATTACAATGTGATTAAAAAATTTATGAAATATAAATATTTTTTATTTTTTGTTTTTATTAATAGTTTTTCTGACTAGATTGTGCGTTGCTTGTCTTCAATCTGTCCTGTGAGTATCAAATTTTCCAAACCCTCTTTCTTTATTATGTACCCCAGAAATTTCAACTGTCATTCCTTGATGTTAAGTATATTTTTCCTTTTTTCTCTAAAATTTGGCCGTTGTTCACATGTTTGGTCCATGGTACTCTCAGTGTCCTTTTGTAGAACCACATTTCTGTCCAGTATTCACTGCCATAGAGGAGGACTGATACTAAATAACAGTTCAGTACTCCTCTATGTTCCTTCTTTGTTTCTAGCGAATTGTTTCTGTTTCTTAATACTTTGCTCGGCTTTTGGAAGGCATCTTTCTCTATCCTAATGTGTCTTTGGATTTCAGTGTCGCATTTTCCATCCTCTGTTAAAACACATCCTAGTTATTTAAATTGTTGTTTTAGAATCTCCAATTTGTAATTTGCATGTTGGGTTGTTCCTTTTGTATCTAAGGATTTTACCGTCTTTATTACAAGTCCATCTGGTCTTGTTTTGTTTCATTTGGCCAGTGATGATTGGACTTCAATATTTCTGGTCCTTCGTCTTTTCTCTGTATTGTCGCTTGTTCTCTTTAGTCATGGAAAAATTCTGATATATTCGTCCATCTTTGAAGATTTTTTCTTTCTCTATTATCATTGTCCCGTCTTTGGATTTATGCACCCTGCTGAAAAGCATTTCTTTTTTCTTGCTCTCTTGTTTTTCAGGCATATCTGCTTTATCTGTGATACTCATTCTTTCTATATTTTTCACATTTTTCTTGGGCCATTCCTCTACATCCTGTCTGCATTCATTTCTAATTTCTTGGTGCAGTGTTCTTTACCTTACCATTGGCAGTGTTTCTGTCTCCTTTTCATCATGTCGAGAATTTCATCTGTCATCCATTCTTTTTCCTTTGTCTATTTTTTCTTTTGTATGATCTCAGTTGCTGGTGTTACTAAAGCTTCTCTTAATGCATCTCACTTCGAGTTTCCCTTCTCCTTTTGTTCATTGTAATTACTTTTAACACTGTCCATATTTTTCTCTTTGACATTCGAGTCAATCAGAAGTCTGTCATATTGCAATTTGGTGCTGCTTAGGCCCTCGTCAATTTCCGTAGTTTCACTCAAAGTTTACATATAACTGGAATGTGGCCGCTCCCACAGTTGGTGCTCGGGCATGTTTTGTAGTGTAAGACTGCATTTTTGAATCTCTTGTTGATAGTTATATAGTCAATTTGGGCTTCTCCATGTTCATATGCGTTGGGTGTTCTTGAAACCAACGTGTTGACTCCTACCGTGTACCAATTGACCCAGCTTTCTCTGCGTTCATTATTAAATCCTAGTCTAAATTTTCCACCTATTTCACTATATCCATCCTTGCCTATTTTGGCATTCAGGTCTCCAATGATGATTGTAATTTCTTGCGATTTGCACTGAGCCTTGGCGTTATCTAATGTTTTCACTTTCTTCTTCTGAACTTTGTGCTGTCGGCGCATAAACAATTATGCTGGATATGTTGAAAGGCTTTCCTTTCAGTTTAACGACAATAATACTTTCAGATAGTTTACAGTAACTCAGAACAAATTTATTTATGTCTTGATCTGATATAAGTCCTACTCCTCTTTCATTTTTCTCTCCGTCTGCATATATGACCCTTTATTTGTCACTGAAGACATCTCCATTGCTTGCCCATCTCGTTTCACATATGCCTAAAAGTTTCACATTTAGTCTATTCATTTCCCGTATTATATTTTCTAATTTGCCGCATTGGTTTAGTGTTCTGACATTCCATGTCCCGAGAGTTATAACTGTAAAGTTTGAATAAGTGGTGAAAAGACACATCTTTGTCATACGCCCCTTTCTATTTATGCGTATTTACAGAATTCATTTTCTATCCGTATTCAGGTGGTTTGATCCCACTATAAGTTCTGCTTTATTCGAATATCTTTCACAAACAAATCAAGCTAACCTAGCAGTTCAAACAATCCTGATAGAACTAGAAATACTACCAGGATTTATTATTGGCGGTCACACCGTAAGATATGCAGGTGACATAGTGTCGATGGCAGAGGTAGTAAAAGAAAGCGAGAAGAAAGGACTAAGCATCTGTTACAAGAAGACTGACAATCTGGTTGTCGGCATAAGGAACTGCCCAAGATTCAAACTACGAACACCAAGTTCAAGCAAGCACGGAAAATACAACGATTTCCGAAGGCGCATTGGAATAGCAAAATATGTCTTCCAAAATCTAAGCAAAATATTAAGAAACATAAAAATTTCGTTTGAAGCAAAGAGTATTGAACTCTTATGTAATATCGGCCCCCTTATATGGCAGATAATCTCTTCACAGATAAAGAGAATTGAGTTAACAGAAATATGGTTCTACAGAAAGATGCTGAGAATCCCACAGACGGAACATCTACTTAACATTGAGAGATAGTTGAAATTTCTCCGGCACATAAGGAAAGATGGCTTGAAGAATTTGACCCTCATATGACATACTGAAGGTACGAAAGACAGAGAAACAACGCATAACGAGCTTGTTGGAACGGTTTGCAGAACAAGGAATTGAAGAGATAACAAAAACTGCTAAGAGCTCCAAAGGACAGGAAATTGTGGAGAGTCATGATCACCTACGTTATGAAGCATACGGTACATAGAAGATACCAGTCATTGGAGGATATGCTATGTTTTCACATGCATAATTATATACTAATAGTTGTAAGTATAAAAGATCTGCCATCTGCCTAGTCACCTGTGCTGGCATTTGGACGAGAAAGGCTACACAACACGACATTTTTAAACAACCGGCCGTCTTTTCTAGAAAAGCTACATATACACAATCTCGTACTTTCATACATTTATATGTTGGTTTTTGTAATTACCCAAGTTTTCTAGAATGTATAAATAGAAATGAAAATATAACAATTGCAAAAGATTTCATTCCGGTTACCAAGTAAGGGTTTTGTTAAAGGCCATATCAAATACGAGTTTTTTGGTTTGCTTTTTCTTTTTTTTAAATCACTTGCTTTCTGTCTGTATGGCTGTGTAGAGCCCGCTCTGTTAGTCTGAAGATGGACGGGTGTATATCTTGACACGTGAACGAGCATGAAAAAAAAGGAATAGTAATTTGGGCAGCTGGTGCTAGCAGATTTGTTCCTTTCCCTACGTCATAGAAAAACCTAGGAAGCTTCAGTTACGATAGCTAAGAATAGGATTTGCAGTTGGATGTTTTAGCAGAAACCGCTTGAAGACTTTAGGGCCTGGATCGTACTTTATTGTCAATGTATTCTTAGCAGAGCAATTTGTTACGTTTCCCAAAGGAGTGAATCATCGTAAGAGAAGGAAATAATAGAGAAAAATGGTCGGGGAAAAGAAGGAATAAAAGAAACATTTTTGAAAGTGAAAGACATGTAAGAAGGAAAGGAAAGAAGGGAAATATTGGGAAAGATAGACAGATGAAAGGGAGAAAAGATTGAAGGTATATAATATCGGTACGTGTCTTCACAACATGTAACCGATCCCTTTAGCCTGTGGGTGTTTCTGTAACAATAAATTGCTGAACAAGGATTATCAGCAATGACAACAAAATGGCTACATATTTACGCATTTCAATCATTTTAGTGTTTTTATTATGAGTCCTGAAACAACATAAAAGTTCGAATATTTTACTAAAAGATTCCCATGCAAGCTTCGTTTTTCTCAGTTACCTACTTAATATAAAGTTTGGAAAAATAGGTTCGCTTAGTTATCGAAATTGTTTAACACAGTACAGTGAAACCTCGGTTCTCGGACGTCTCACATGTCGAACAATCGGTTTTCGAACAGAATATTTGAGATGAAATGCCTCGGTTATCGAACAAAGTTTCGGTTCTCGAACAACATTGCCGAACCGAGCTGAACAGAGTTAACCATTTCTTAATCGACCGCCATGTTCTATACATTCGTGTGTTGTGCTGTGCTTTTCTTTCCCAATTTTATTGTATTTTACCTATTTTTTCTCTTCATTAGTCCTCAGTCATAGCTCTAAAGAAATCTAGCAGTGATACTGGTAAAGGAAAAAGAAAAGTTAAGAGAAAAATTATTGCTGATGATATATCTCTTCTTATCCAGTTTCATATGACAAAATCAACGACCTATACTATTCTTATAAATAAAGAGACGATCATGTCTTTCCTTCCTTTTCTAAACAATAACATCTCTTTCCTTCCCCTTACGCCATCAACTCTCCTACATAGACAGGTACGGTAAAATTGAAGTGTTCGTCTATATTTTATCTGTTTAGTATTTTTTTTCTTAGATTAAATGATTTTCATTAGTTTTATGTATAAACTAGTGCGCATAGTACTGTTGTTAAAGTTTAAATAAGTAATCATCTTGTGACCAGGAACGGATTAATCCATTTTACATTGATTCCTATTGGAAAAATAGTTTCGGTTAGCGAACATTTCGGGTTACGAACGGGCTTCAGTAACGAATTAAATTCGTGAACCAGGGTTTTCACTGTAAATCTATATTTTCCTTAGAATGTAAATTCTTAGAAATGGAATGTTATCATTTTATGACTTTTCTGGATGCTCCAAAATATTCTGACTAAATAGTTATGAAATTATTAATAGGAGTATTCAATGTCGGCTTTTTTTCCTTTTGTCAAAATCAGTGATTATCGCGTAGCAAATCGATTACTGTACTGTTGTTATTCTGTTCCATTTTAATGGCTGGTGTTAGATTATTTTTCTTTTTTCTTTTTTTTCTTTAATAGCTACGACTTAACTTATTTATTTTATATAATTTTAATCTTTATCCATTTATTTTCTGAAAATTGATTTCGCTTCCTTCAATGAGCAAAATTTCAATTTTGTTAAAAACTTAAAAACAATTTGCTAAACAGTTTTGTCTCGGTGTTAAAATAATGACTTTAATTTAATAAAAGTTAACATGTTCCATCTTAAAAGACAAATCATTTTAAAATTAAGGTCACAAAATTAGAAAATAGGATACCTTGCTGGGTGATTAATGCGAGCCATGAACTGTTTGATTTTATTACGACTGACCACAAGACTTTAAGGCGGCGTTTCCCAAACGTGATTCTGCGAGAGATACAATGACAAATACACTAATTGCATGCATAATTATTTTAGTCATTCTTGTGATTAATTCTGCATTCGTAATTTTATTATACATGTACTGCGTAATCTTTGAGTTATTCTTGGCTAAATATAAACATTCAAGAACGCGATTTTGACATTAAGACAGTGCGAGAGAGATTGTTTACTGTCAAGTTACGATTATATTTTACTTTAAAATCGTAAACTAAATTGCATAAAGGAAAGTAATTTATTTCATTATGCTACAAGAAAAACTACAACTTACGGCATTTAGACTCATCATCTTTTTTATCTGTTTAACGACACGTGATCAGTAATCAACTCACACGCATCTGACTCGTTACTCTACACTTTATTTCTCCTATAACCAACAGATGCAAATAGGTAAAATGCTGTTTGCCAATTCCATTGAACCTCCTGGACTGAAGAGGTTTCATCCTTGTGTTGTTCTGGAACTTCTACAACCTTGTTCCTCCACTCGCCCTTGAGGTTTATGCTCTGTTCTTTTTTAATTGGAGATCTTGGTCTCATCTTCATCCATGTCTGAGTCACTCCCGCTATCATCCATAGGTTCGTCTTCTATTACATTATCCTGATCTGAAGAACTTATCCTTTTTTGTCCGTCAAGATATTCTTCCATTACATCTTCCTCTTCAATTCTGGGTCCTAATTGAATCAGAATTAACCATTTAAGCATTTTCCTTTCTTTGATATAATGGCCGTATCCCCTTTGGAAGATGAAATTAGCTCTCTCAGGACTTGCGACATTATCTTTTTTATACCACATCTTTTCATTTGTCTTAGACATCTTATTTGTCTTCCCATTAATGCAGATGGGTTTCGCAATCTATCTGAATATGGAATCGACCTACAACTAAGCAGTAACCTTGGTAAATAACTATATTATCTCTGCTTGTGGGAAAGTGCCTTAAATCTCATTTTTATTGTCTGCGCCATTCTTTCTACAATCCTATTAGTGGTATTTTGTAAGGGAAGCAGCCAATCCCCTGCATCAACCAATTACATAAGTCTTCATTACAAAATTCTGACGCGTTGTGAGATACCAATGTTTTAGGGACCACATTTCTAGAAAATATCACTCTTGATATTTGCTTTATTGTAGCCCTTTTCTATCTTCAACGACTTCAGGCCATGCAGAAAAGGAGTCTACTAAAATTAGAAATAGTCCCATGCCATTAGTGTGCATGGTCCATATGAACACGAGACCATGGTTCCGTTTCTTTAGGCCATGAATGTACTCTTTGTAAAAATAATTCTTTATTTCTGCACCTTTTGCGCATTTATGTAGATATCTTTCTATATTGCGATAATACCACGGCCACAATTGCCTCCTTCATCTTGTACACTTTTTAAAATATCTTTTCTTACTATCACATCTCCATTGAATATAAAACCGTTTTTCATCGTTAATTTATGCCTTATTTCTTGATAAGTTCGCTTTTCACAACAAGATCATCCGGCCCTCGGCATCCGTATGGAGAAGGTCCACCCTTGCGTCCAGGGTACACTTCAACAGCAAAGAAACCCCCCTATGCTGAATAGACGGCAAAGTCGTTAGACAACACACACGCATCGACATTGCAAAGAAAGTGGGTCTCTTGGATCGCGGCGACATCCACACCGAACAACAAGAGCTCACGAAGCAGGCGTGCAGCCTTCCTCCGATACCTCAAGCACCTCGCATTCAGACTATCTTGAGAGACATTTTTAGGCCTGAAAAGAGAAAAAAAGCAACCTATTCACATTCGGGACGGAAATCTGAAGCAGAAAGGACCCCGACGGAATATCTCAGGCTCTCTGTGCCCATCTCTGGCGTCATCTGTCCATCCAGAACAATTCCGCCGACATCCACGGGATAAATTAGTTTAACTAAACTATGTAAGGAGGGATGAAGCAACACCAGGACCCTCCCTGAACAAAATTCCAGTAATTTTTTTTTTATATCTGGTGAACAACTCAAACATTCGAATTTCAGGAAACAAGTCTTTGGCCTCGAAAAGGTGATTTCAAACTTTTAGGTACCCCACACCCCGTGTCCCTTATACAGGCGATAACACCTGGTGCCTTTGGAAAGTTGTTTTGTCGTCCACTGTGGTCATTTTGAACAATAGTCCCAAAAGAGCCTTCTTTTGAGTGGACAGGTTCTTTTCAAATTCCTTTCTGTTCAACCTTGCATATCTGGTCCGGACCAGGGAAATATTTCTTCTTTTTCTTTTTTTCCCTGGTCGGGTGAAGCGGAGAAGAAGTGGATGGGTGAGGCGGAAGTAGATGTTGAACTGAAGGAAGACGTGGAGGGAATGGGAGACGGAGCCAGAGTAGGTGAATTGGGAAGGCTTCTAGCTTTCTGCTCGACACCAGATTCTTTTGGCGAAGCCGGGATGGATAGGAACCTGGTTTTATCCATACAACTTTCCGCTCTACTTCGGCTGGAGCGTTTCTCTGCAGGTGCAGTCACTTCCTCTTCTTCCTCTCTGGTCCTTTTAACGATGACGAGCGGGGTGGAGGCACTAAAGTAGTGCATCCCAATATAATTTTTCCTCTTCTATTTTTTTTTCTGATTTACCATAAAACTATGTACCTCCACGAGAACGCTAAAAAAAGAGCATAGCATGATGAAAAAGGCGCCAAACTTGACGAAAACAAAATTTTATCGTCTAAATGGTATTATTAAGAGGAAAGATCAAAGTTTATTTTTATTATTTCTTTAAAATTTTTCCTTCTCTTAGAACATTCTAAATTTTGATAAAAAAAACAAAAACTTTCTTTTTGTATCACCGGAACTAGTAAAATAGCATATACAATTTTTAGCACGTTTTTTTGTATGACACATTAATTTGGAAAATCTTGCAAAAATAAAAATAATTGTCTGATGTTAATGAAACTTTCAGAAACTATTCACAGATGATCAAAATTACTATAAATGTTTTTTTTTAAATTAACGTCATGGCAGAAATAGTTTTTTTTATATTTATTACCCCCGCCCAACAACTAATTTTATGAAAACGAGTAAAGTGATTACAATAGTTAAAAGCACAAGGCTTTGAGGAATGCAAATTGTTTTTTTGTTTTTAATTGGACTCCCCCACCTGAAAATCAGCTCTGAATTGTAACATACAAAACTCAATAAAACAAAGATATTATTTAATTTCAAATGCTTTTATTTGCTTTTAGTTGTTTTTATGAATATAGACAATGCTTTCTGAAAGCAACAATTTTTTTCGATGAAAATGAATTTTTAATACAATTATTTGTTATTTCTTTAATTATAATAGAATTTTACATTTAATCTGTTAAAATATTATAAAATTAGTTAAAAGCCGCGTCCGATTTCGTAAGTGTCCTTATGAGATAGATCTTTTTTAGCGCGTTGTAAATTGTATCGTTTTGACTAATCAGAAGACCCGCAGTAATTAAGAAATGTAATTTTGTGTTTATAATCGGGCTGTAATTATAAAGTACGGAAGACCAACCAGAATACAATTAAGTTGCGTTATTTGAGTTAAGCATTTCTATCCGCTGTTAAGGCCTTACTTTTGCGAAACACGTGTGGAGAAGTTAATTTGATTTTTCAATTTCAACTGAGAAGGGTACCTACAAGTATCAGTATCATCTTATGAAATTTATATGATCTTATTTTTATATTAATCTCAGTTATGACATTTTTCCATAAATGAAATATCAAAATTAATAATAAAATGAATAGAAATACAAATAACAAAGTAAAATGTAATAAATGTACATTAAATGTATTTTATGCACGCTTCTGATAAAATTTCATAAGAAAGGTACCCATAAATTAATTAGATACATTTCTTATGAAATTTAATCTCACTCTTAACAGTCTTATTTTAATTTCTTTATAATATATTTTCCATAAAGCATCGTAAACGTAAAGGTGAAAGCTAAGTGCAAAAAAAAAAAAAATGAGAACTCTAAAAATATGGAGGTAAATAATTTGTTCACTTAAATGTAAATAACGTCACTTCTCTCCTTCCGTAGAAGGAATTATCCTCACGTAATCCGTCAATATGTCATTCATCACCTGTCAAGTGACGTGAAAGTTTATGACCTGTTTAGTTTTATTTTCAAATTACATCGTTTCTGCGCAGAAGCTAAGTTAAGCTTATTTCAAAATATTTTAAATAAACATTATAATTTCTGATTTTCTTAAAATAAGTTTTGAAAAAGTAATTGATTTTTTAAAATTTCAAAGTGAGATTTTCATTTTTTTATAAAATGGAAAAAAAAAATCTTTACCAATTCTGCTGACTCAAAGAAAAAAATCAAGATTTTTTATCGGAAATTTTCGGACGTGCTAGTAACGATTAAAAATGTAAAAAACTACCCCCAAAATACTTTGAGCTTTCCTCTTAATAATAACAAACATTTAGACGCTAAAATTTTGTTTTCGTCAAGTTTGGCGCCTTTTTCATCATGCTATGCTCTTTTTTTAGCGATCTCGTGGTGGTACCGACATAAAACTAAAGAAAAACAGAGTAGAATGGGCCAACAAAAACAAAAACAAAACTACATTTAATTGAAAAAAATTACGCTTGGTTAATAAAAGCAAGTGGAAAACAAAAAAATTACAGTAAGACGAAAATAAAGCTTTGCTTATAAAAAGAAAATTTACAAACTAAAGTGAGAGGGGAAAAAATTAAAACTTAAGACTAAAAAATTAAAGAGAGTGAAGGAGAGAAAAAAAATAGCTGCACGTGGAAAAATGAAATAAGAATTAACAAAATAAATCATACAGGAGGAAAGCTTCAAAAGTAAAAAGAAAAATTAAAAAAATACACTTAACGTGAATTCAAGAGTCATAGAACTAACGCTGGACAAGCAAACTCGCAATCCAATTGAGATTTTTTGTCTATAAAATACAATTACGGCACAAGGCCAAAATGGGGAGGGGTTGGGGCAACTCGCAATCCAATTAGTAGTTAACTTACTCCCGTCTGATTATTTAGTTTATACTTTATTTCTCCTATAACCAACATATGCAAATAGTAGAATCCTATTTGCCAATCCCATTACACTATCGCTAAGCCAATCTTAAGTCAGATAAACCTTTTCGATGAATTTCATTAGTGTTAGGACAAGGAATAGTTTCGTATCACATCAGAAGAGAATGGCAGATGGAAATAAATAATGTGTTTCCTTTGGAATTCTGACACTAGCATCAAATGTTCTGATTTCGATTCCTTATACCGATTACTTTATTAAACGAAAGTCCGGCGTTCTTTTCAATTTATCGAACCTTTTTAGTAGATTTCTATTAATGAAACAATTAGTATACTGAACTGAACTGTAAATTAAATATGCATTGTGGATGCTACATTCTGTCAGTTGTTACTACTTTTTGGTTTTGCTCACGTGAGGTTTTTTTTTTATTCTTTCCTTTTGTTTTTCTTTTGTTGATTTTGTCTCCGATGTCGTCACTTATCATTCCTTCTCTGTCGTTCACCATTGCTATTTAATTATCAAACTTATTATTCAGTCCCCTTTCCCCTATCCGAACTTAATCTAACCAGCTAGTTTCAATCGTGCGCCCATGTGTGTGTGTGTGTATATATATATATATATATATATATATATATATATATATATATATATATATATGCATTCACATATATATATCATGTCTAGTCGTCTGGCATACCTTATTTTTGGTAACTTAGTGTTTTGACTCTAATGTCTAGATAAAGGCTCAAAAAATGAAAAAAATAAATAAATAAATAGCGAAGTTAGATGGCAATTTTAAAGACCCATTCTAACATCTCCACCTACACAATCCTTCCCAAGGTAGTGACTTCGGCTTTGCTTGGACCCTTCACCCACCACCACCACCTCTCCTCCTACCACAATCTATTGCATTTGGTCGCTGAATTCAAGATGTATTTTAGAATCGGCCGTAATTTTCACTAATTCACCATTAATACCAAGTCTGCCAAGAATCATACGTAAATCCACTTGTAAGTAAGTTAGAAAGCCTTGTGCCAAGATGTTCTTTGGAAATGTTTAACTATTTATTACTATTTTGCCTTTTTATTCATTTCTTTTCTTTTTCTTCTGTTGGTTTTGTCTCCAATGTCTTATCATCTTATCATCCCTTCTCTGTCGTTATTTTATCTTCTCTATTGCTATTTAAGTATCTAACTTTTTATTCAGCCCAACCAAATATGCTTACCCACTTTTATTTATCAATGATGAAAAATTAAGTGTTACCATCCGATTTTTAGTTGGTATTAGACATCAGAACTAAGTCATTACTTAATATGAATTCTTTCTCAATTTTCTTTTCTTTTCTTTTTTTTTCTTTTACAGGTTACTATGTGTAGATAGACTCACCTATCGTCCGATTCGCACCGCTTCACGTCTATTGAACAGGAATAGAGGTTTACCCCTTGTTTCCTGTACAGGATGTGGTTTACAGGTTCTCTTTCTTTCTCACTTTCTTTTACCATAGCCACAACTTTTTGGTGATCGGACTAATCAGTGGCTGTGACTTTCCATTATGAGGGGACCAGGTTGGCAGTTTGCGACTCGTTAGAAGCCCGAACTCATTTAGAAAGACTGCTCTGATCAACAATCGCATAATATCGGGGTATCTGTAGTGCCATGTTGCGTATGAGTAGGTGTCCCTGCATTTATTTCCGGTGGGCAACACTGACTCGTTTGTATTACCATTGACGACAGACAGGGACAATGATGGCGATCTTTTCCTCTCTCCTCATAGAAATCACAAAAAAATAAAATAAAACTAATCCAGCTAACAAAAAACCACTTACCAAACTCAGTCTTTCTTCATCCAATATTCTTAGTATCCATTCCAACTTCTGCTGCGTAGAATCCTTCCTCCTGGAACGGTTACCAGATATCTTTGCCCTTTGTGAAACCAACTTGAATTCTTCTATTGCGAACAATGAATTCTGGTTTCAGGGTATCTTCCTTTTTGCCGAAAAGATTCCAGCATTCATATGCATGGCCTTGGTGTTTACATCCGGAATAATCTTCCGATGGCTATGGAATTGTCTCTCTAGGCTCGTGACTACTCTTTCATGTGCTTCCGGCTTTCCTTACTAAACCCTGTCAGCTATCTCTTTTTCCTTTATCGCTCCTCTTCTTCCCAAGACTGCAGTATATTAGACGCAATAGCTGACAGTATAGAAAAGAAACTTTCTCTCCATCTATCTGTGAACATCTTTGTCTTCAGTGACTTTACGACACGTAACTGAAACAGTCTAAAAGTATACAGACATTACATTTTTACTTTGCCCAATCCCTCACTCAAATCGTGGACTTCCCTACTCGTTTCCCTAGCCGAGCAACATGCTTCTCTACTATATCTATTTAACTTGGACCACTCAGTGGTAGTTATTGATATCTCCTTCCAGGCATCTATTAAACAGGAACTCACTATCCATAAGACCTCTTTCCATTACCAAAATGCTGATTGGGATTCATTCCGAGATTTGCTACGTGACGCTCCTTAGACAGACATTTTCAACCTCTCAATTGAAAATTGCGCCACTGGGGTTTTTTCTTGGGTCAAAACCGGCTTACACGCTTTCATCCCTTCTCGGAAATACCAGGTGAAACCGCATCCTCTCGATGGTTCACACCAGCATGCTCGACCGCCATAGCACACAGAAACCACTATTTCCGGTTATACCAGCGTTACAGCTTTAGTCATAACAGGGGCGTATTTCCTGCTGCCTGTAAGAAATGAGAGAGAATCCACGAAGGAGCTAAGTCCCGATTTCCTGAAAGAATGAGACACCGCATAGCCTCTAAAATCTTTGGCTGCTGTGATTACTGGTGGCTCTGTAATAGGGCACTTATGGGCAAAGTCTCTATTCCCTCATCTTCACTCGAATTGATGTGTTATCATCCTCTGCTGACAAAGCTGAATGCTTTTCTCGTAAACTCTCTTCAAACACTACTCTTGACTCATCCGGAGTATGCCTGCCTAACTTCCCACTTAGAACTGAGTCTCTATTAAGTGATATATATAAACTCTTTCATGGTTTCTGCTATTATCTCTAACTTGGATCTCCAGAAAGCATGTGGACCTGATGGTATCCCTGTAATAGTCATTAAGAAGAGTACTCCTGATCTAGCTCCTGTTCTCTCTAAACTGTATAATAAACGCCTTGCTGCCTCCTGCTTTCCTGCCTGCTGCTTGTCTGTTGTTCCAGTTTTTAAGAATTCTGCTGAACCATCCCATCCAACTATCAGCCTTCTACCTCTTAAAGGCCCTAATCAATGCTGAATTGGTTCATCATCTCTCATTGCAGGGTCTTTTCACAAAGAAGCAATACGGTTTTCGTTTTTGCAGGTTAACTACTGATGTGCTAACGATAATTACGAAAAGATTCTATCATGCTCTAGATAAAAAGCGGTGGAGCCCGAGCTGTAGCAATGGACATCTTGAAAGTCTTTGACAGTGTCTGGCATTTAGGACTTCTCCACATGCTGAAAAGTTACGGTATCTACGGGCACATTCTTAAGCTGGTCCAGTTGTTCCTATTAAACCATGAAATGAAAATTGTCCTGAACGGCCAATCGTCTACATTCATTCGAACTAACGCGGATGCCCCTCCAGGGCTCCACCCTTGGTCCTACGCTGTTTTTAATCTTCATTAACGACCTTCCCGATGACATCAGCTCTCAACTTGGCATCTACGCTGACGACACTACCATTTACTGCTACCTCGATAATAAGGCTGATCAGTCTGACAAGTTCAAAATGGCAACTGGTCTACCACTCTACTATCATTATACTCACCAAACACGTACATAGAGGGATACATATAGATACATTAAAAGATGACTGTTTTCAACTCCGACAGATAATCAACGTGCACATAGGTTCAGATTGAGATTTTTTTTTAAATATGTTTCTTCTACACATGAAAGTCAGAAATACAGATTAGGCAAAAGGTTAATAAAAGTAAACCGATGGAAAGAAAGGAAATGAAGAAATGAAAGGAAAGGTAGTACAAAACACAAGGAAGAAAAAGGTTCTAAGGAATAATAAACAAATAGGCCGACATTTTCATGCAACTGAAAGAAAGTATTTGAAAGGAAAATTTCCTGTATTAAAATGTTTACAACATAAAACTATTTTAAAGAAAGTTTTTCCACCGCCACCCCACCGAAGGAATTTGTTCATGCCCGACTACCTGGTTGGCCTTAATAACAAACATGTTTGATTTATTTTTTTTAGATGCTACATCTAAAATCTGAACAGCGGCCAGTCGAATCCTAACACAAATTTGTGTATTAAAAGCAGTTGACTTTTTTGTTGCTGTAATTAATTCAGCATGTCATTTTGACGTGTGGGATGACCTTGAGGTTCTTTTGGAAAAGGACAACAAGATCCGAGTATTTAACGTGTGCAGACATGACAATAAAAATGTCTGTTTTTTACGCGTACGTTGCTTTTTAAATTTCTGGAATCGTACACCCGCGTCTACTTCGACTCTCCTGAAACACTTCATTTTTCTATTTTTCTTATCCTTTATTCTTGTTTCCAGAAGTCTTTTCATTCCGTTTATTTATTCCATCTAAATTATAGCAGATTAATCTAATTCAATCATTTTTAATGCGTTAAATGTTATTCTTCTTCAGAAAGAATATCAAATGTCATCATTACTTATATTTTATCCCGTTAAGAACCCTATTTTCTAAAATAGGGAATTAAATAATTTGAAATAATAAAATGTAATCTGTTTTTAATACGAGTAACGCATTGATTCAACAATGGCCGCGATTAACGACCGAAGAAGACAATATAATGAATCGCGAGATTTTTAACAAAACATTTGCCTGTATATAGAGCCATTCTTTTCTCCCCACTTTCCGGAATATATACAATATTAATACTAAACCTCATTAATGAGCTTCTCATCAATCGGTTTCCTATTCTTGCCAATTTAGTTTTATCCTGTATATTTAAAACCTGTCGTCATCTCGTACCCAAGAATTTAATTTCTTTTCCCGATCGATTCCTTTATGATGACTAAGTAAACCAATTCTTGCATGGAAGAATTGATGGAATTGACTGTCTAGTAATGTTGATGGAGGACTAGGTTGATCTTGTCGTTTGACCACTTCCTTTTCTCTTCTGATGGCTTCGAAGTTTTTGGTTCCGATGGTAATTAAACATCGCCAGTTGGTGCGGTCTTGTGCAAATGTTCCAAACGATTTAGGCTCAACTCCAATGGCTTTCAGTGTTTTGAATTGGTCCTTGTATCTTCGAAGAGGCCAACTCCGTGGTCTTTTCTCCTGAAGTGAGCTCACTGAATAAGACTTGGCGCGGAAACTTTGACTATTAGTCGGTGTTCAATGATCAGCGATTAAAACACCCCCAACCAACAAGATAATACCAAGTCTCCAGGTACCGTATTTCTCCTTTGCGTCGGTATTTTTTAGTGATCATGTTTTCTTTAAAGAAATATCGCTTTGCTTATAACTCTTTTCTGACTCCACTAATTTAACAAATCCAAATTGATTTTGGGATTTTTTTTAATAATTAATTTAAATGTAAATCTGTAGATTATCTATTTGTAGAGGATTGTTGGTCTACGGGTTTGAGAACTTTCGAAGAAATTGACATTTTAAAAGGAATAAATTTCAATACGTGGATATTTTTAAGTATTTTTATATAACGCATAGCATGATGCACAAAAGAAAAATATACTACATAGCTAAAAAGAATAAGTAAAATAATCATAGGATTTTCTATCTTACCAATAGGCTATAAATATGAAGATATTACTTTAATTTGTGCCTGACGATTGCTACGTGAATGAAATTTAAATGGTAAGAAACAAATGTATTTTTGTGTGTGTGTGTGAGATAATTCTTAAGCATAATAAACATCGTACTTTGTGTAAGTTCATGAAAGTAGTTACTGCAAAGAATTACCAAATATTATTTAATGTGAGAAAAACCTTGGTTTTCTTGAAATCGTAAACAAAATATTACACCAAATTCTCAGTGGTATTAATTACGATTTTTGAGTGTCGCGATAGAACCAGATTAAGAACATCCACTTTCGATTATTGAATTTATCATCTTCAATCCTTTAAGACGCTTAGCCACATGAAAAATGGTTAGATATTTGGCTTGGGCAATCAAAATCTAATGAAACCTGTTTGAGTGTTTAATATACAAATACGGTAAGACAAGACAGTACAGGAAAAGGAATTGTATTTTCTGACTAACTTAACTCGGAAGAACCGACATCCAAAGTAAAATTTGACATTATTTTCAACTCAATGCTTTCCTGATGATTGGACAATATTGGTATATGACATCAAAATCTGTCTAGATTGCTGGCCTTAATTATTTCTTTGTAATGAACGAATTCTTAAATATGCTTGAGTAGGTCTCTTTGAAATGTCCATCATATTATTCTGATCAAGTGAACATACAGGTAAAGTTTAAAGTTCAGAGAATTCAAACATAATCCTTGGGTTGATTGCTGCTATCTTTTGTGAATAGGTGTGCAGACAGCAAGGAAAAATGGTTCGGAATTTCGCAAATCCTTTTTCAAAGGAGTTGGGAACTAAATATTAAGACACGTACATTTTTGATTGACAACCGTAAATTGTGCATAGAACCTAATGTACAAGGAAACATACATTTGTATGAATAGATACAGAAATAGGTACGGATATATATATATATATATATATATATATATATATATATATATATATATATATATATAGGGTGCGATGGGTAAATTTTCGCCATTTCAAAAATTAAAATTTCGCGCATGCTCGTTGTTTGCTTTTGCTTTTGTCAACTACACAGTATAGTAGGGTCAGATGAGCACCGTCTGTGAAAAAAGGAACGCCATGGTGAAATTCACTCCGTCGGAAATTTGGAAACGGCATGCAGTAGTGTTTGGCATTCGCGCTGGAAGCTCCAATACGAACATTTCAAGGTGTTTGGGTGTCAATCAGACCAGAGGATTCGGAAAGAGTTGGATGAGTCTAATGATGATTACAAAGGTACGGCAGCTCGGAGAACTCACTCTGATCGTTCTGATAAGGAAAGAACTCTCGAATTTGTTGGTGAATGCCTCAGGTTCAGCACGAAGATCTACATCAAGTGAGGAAGTTGTACTGCTTGGGTCAAGAGGGTGGCTGCGTCTGGCAAAAGGATTCTGCACCATGCCACACAAAAGCAGGAGAACCCAGTCATGGCTGTCAGACAACTTCTGCGACCACATAGCCCCTTACTCCTCAGTCTGCAAGCCCCTTGATTGTTATGTGTGACACGCAGCTGGGCGAGAGTCCAACGAAACTCTTTGTAACAACAAAGATGAACTGAAAGCAAGCATTATAGCAGCATTCACAAACTTAAACAAGGTGACCGTCTAGAAGTATTGCAAAGTCCTATAGAGGCTGTGGTTGAAGGCAATGGCAATTTTATTAAATAAATTTACTCTTTAGTATTTTAAGTTATTTTTGTGTCATTTTGGTAAATATATCTGTTAAAATGAAATGTCAATGTTGCGTAATTTAGACGATAATTTATCCATCGCACCTTATATATATATATATATATATATATATATATATATATATATATAGAGATATATATATATATATATATATATATATATATATATATATATATATATATATATATATATATATATATATATATATATATATTGCTCTTTTATGCAATTTTTAAGCACCTGTTAACGTGGTAATGGTGACCAACTTAATTTAATTCCATGCATTAGATATATAGTTCTGCGCACGGAATGATCGTTGCTGACAAACGTGCAGATCTAAGTATTTCAAAGAATATTCATGTAAGATTTTCATGCACAACAGACTCTTGTGTATACAGAAATAGTCAGGAAAAAATTGAACATGGAACTTTAAAAAAAAATGGCTACAACAATAGACCACGCCAGGTTTCATGTCTGTCAGATAACAAGAATCTGAGGATACAATTCTTATAAGGATCTCAGAAGTTGAACAATAGAAAAAAAGTTGCCTAGAATGAGTCCAGATTTTTGTTGCCATATTCTGATGATAGGCCCACACTTTGGCGTGAACAACAAAGTATGGATACAACCCGTCATGTATCAACGATTCTGGGTTGGTGATGATGGTGGTATGGGGAACATTTCTCAGAATAGGATCCTTTGTACCAATAAAAGATCGTTTAAATGCTGCAGCATGCCTATGTATTGCGGCTGACCAGAGGCATCTATCGTATGGTGGCCACTTCCAATTGTTTCATTAACATTTTTTTGTGTTAGCGGCTCTTCTATCATCAGCTGATCTTAATCCCACGGGGCATCTTTGGAATATGATGAAAAAGGAGATTCGAATCCTGAATGTTCAGCCAACAAATCTAGAAAAATTGAAGGTACCCAAATTTCAAAAGCATACTTCCAGAACATCGTTGAATCCATGTAAAAAAGAACCGAGGCATTTGTAAAGAAATCTACAGAACCCACCTGTGGTTTATACTGCAACTATGCTGAAGGGATTTTAATTACAGTTTTTGGATGAGAGTGCATAAATCAACGCCTGTAGCCTAAAACTTTCTGTCACGATTTTTGACTTCGTAGCTAGTGCAACAATCGACAGCTTTCACCCAACAGTTCAGAGTACCCAATTTCACTCACAAGACTTGGATCAAACCGTGCCATGGTTTACGGGCACTTTTCAAATACGCTGCACGTTGCATTTTATTTAGCCTACTGTTTTTAGATTTCTTTTGCATTATAGAAATAAACTGTTTGCCATTCGCGCCATTTTCTGAGATTAAGTGTAGAAAGAGAGTCCATTTGATGTCCCTTATCCGGTCAAGATTTTCTTTCCAATTCAAAATTCCCCCGTTCTTTATTACAAAGAAGACAGGAAGGTTGCATGCACGCAATCAACACTTTCTTCTCAAAGATAAATCTAAACATTAAGATTTGTTGTCGCCAGAAGTTTTTCTTCCACGACCCCAATATTATAGAAAGTAATATTAATTTTTATGGCAGCTGGATTCTGTATTTCCAATTATTTCCTATCCCAATTAGTAACTGCAATTCCAGTTATCGTCAGTAATTAGATAGGATTCAACTCAAAATTGGATCAGCCATCATGCTTCCATATAATTTACGAGGGACGATAACCAAATGAAACATTATATTTCTTTTTTTTTGGAAGGGTTTCTGGGTCGAACCGAGAAATTTTCAACACTTCCTAATAGGATAAAATCAAACGGAAATTCAATTAGAATGTGGAAACTCTAAAATACATTTTTATATTTAAAAAGCAGAGGAACAAAAGATAAATTAAACAATAGGACTTCCAATGTGGGAGTTATTTTGATCGATTATTACTCCTGAGTAAGAGTAGTGCATTCAATTCACACTGAGTATCCAATACTTATAACCTTGTACCAAACTAAATCAAGTTTATTAAATAAATGAAGTCTTGGCGTGGAGTAATGTTTAGCGAATTAGTCTGGTTGACCATTAATACTGATTTGTAAGTTCGATCTACACTTGTTGTCATAAGGTTATGGCCTAGTGCTAATGCTAAGCTTCCTAAAAGACAATATTTTGCTTTAATACAACCGGTAGAAAATGTGGACATTTCACCAGAAATATTCACATGGAATGATAAGGTATGGACAAAATTAAACATGAATCTATAACGGCAAATCCCATGTGAATGTTGTCTTCGTCTTGTAAACTTTACATTTCAAAAGACGCGTACGAAATTCAACCTCTGTAATTAACTTATAATCATAAGCAGTAAGTGTTGCTTCTCTTTCTATAGAGTACGATAGCGCTTATGCGCAGTTGTAACTAAAACTTTTTCTTTATCATTGTCGGTCTCCCAGTCAGCTGCCTTCAACGGCTCTCTAAAACAGTGGATGATCAATTTATCCATTCTGCTGTATAATAAAGTTTATAAACTCACAATTGTTATACACTTTATATCCCATCATATTAATTGGTATTACAGGATTTGCAATACATGAATGTCACTCAGATTACACAAAGTTTAAGAATGAAGTTTCAGCGTGGATAATGTTTAACGAGTTAGTCCGCTTTTCTCTACTTAGAAGAATGACATGTTTACCATGAAAATCAGCATTCGGAATTTTTCCAACATGAACACCAAAACACTGTCAGTGTTCGAAAATACGTAATTCTCTCCACCCCCATACAGACCAGGACAAGAATGTCCTTAACATTTCTAAATATATGTAAAGTCCCCAGTTTAAGCAAAACCTCTTTTCTTGTCTTTTTAATCTTCTATGCCGAAAATCTAGAACGATACCTGATAAATCACAAAACATTGAATACATACTTTCCCCAAAATAACACCAGCAACCGAGTCCAGATTTCGAACAGTTTACTAAATCCATTTTCCGAGATGTCTCCAAACAGACGATGCATTAGTAGTCAGACTTTGTGAATTAATATTTAATACCAATTTCAGACAGTTAGTCGCTTTATTGCATCATTCAGTTTAGGTCAACTCGAATATCCAAAAAGTTTTTAAATTTAACAAAACAATTATTTTATCATATTTCTTTGTGTCTAGTTTCGGTATTTCGCACAAATGAGATTCCAATCAAATTAAATTCTTTATTTTTTAATCGATAACCGGGCAGGCATCTAAGATGACTGGGTTTTTTTTAAAACAGAATCAAATTAGTGAGGTTCGTTTCCAAAAGTGTTTAAAAATATCTATACATTTAATCTTCCATTTCAGCTTATAGATGAAGTCAAGTCAACCAATAAAAAATCTGGTAAATTGTTTCTTCTGTATACGATGTTGAGCTTCACTATTTACATTATTCGAACTATTGTCCTAATCTTTATTGCCGTATTTATCACAACGTTACGGTCGCTGTACGCTCCGGCCTTCTTCAGGTGGTTGGAATGTAGAACTGAACCCTTTATTTCGCTCGCTGGGGTATACTGTTCTAGTTCCACGTGCCGTGTCTAATGGATGTCAGTCATCAGTTATCTCCTGTTAATTCCCCTCTCCTTGAGGATACATGGCACAGTTGTCACATGGCACAGTGGATAAAGGCATTAGTTAGATCCAATGATAGGACCCAAAGAGTGTGAGTTCAATACCTGGTTAAGGCAGTGGAGAACTTGGAGAGGGGAATTAACAGGAGATAACTGACATCCAGGAGAAATATAGACAGATACTGATGTTGAGCTTCTTTCACGAGACTTGTGAGCTATAAAATTAACAGGCAATACAAAAAATTAATCCCAAAATCAAACAGGGTACATGCCTATCGTAATTTTAATAATGAAGAATGGGAGTTTGTATAGCGTAATGTTTAGTGAGTTTGCTTGGTTCACCATTAATACGGAGTTGTTAATTCGATCCTCATTGGGTGTAACATGCTTGTGGCCTTAGCTTAGTAAATGGCTACAATATAAATGATTTGTTTTAATAGAACTCCACTGTGCTTTACAGGTTGAGGTTGAATAACAACATGAAGACGTTAAAACGGAAAGAAAATAAGAGCTCAGAAAGGGTCAGTGGAAGAAGAGGCGGCGGAGAAAGAAATTGTAGAATGTTGAAAGAAGATAAAGTATCGGAATAAAAAACATTATTGAAGGAAATTCGTGAGAAGCTCAGATATATTGTGAACGGGGATAATATTTCATCATCATAGCTTCATGTCTATCCCTAGTGTCTTACAAAAATAAGACGAGAATAAAAATGATAATTTATCGTCACGAAGCATCATATCGTACAAAAGAAGTAAAAAAAATATGGTGTAAAATGTGTTAATGAAAAGACCAGGCTTGAGTGAAAGCTGCCGGGGAAGAAAAATATTACCTGAAAACTTACGACTTTTTTTAACCAATCAAAAGCTAGCTGGTTGTTGCTAAGACATCGTTAATCATCACGCTGTGTATTTGACTTTTTATTCCTTTTCTGATTTCAGAGGCTTTCATTTATTTCATCCTAAATGATAAAGAATGGCAGTATATTATGAGCAGATTTTGGTGAACAATGAATAACGCTACTTTATTTCTTAACCATAAACAATTTGGCTTTCGGACGTTATTTCGTCATTACACGACTTACCTCTTACAGTCACTGGGACTTGAACCACAACGGCAAACGAAATATTGTATACGTCATTCTCTACAATCGTAAACATGATTTATATTAAACTAATGTAGGATATTGTAATAATTCGTAGCTATGTGTTTTAAAAAGCAAATAATATACAGAAAATAATAAATAAATAAATAACAATATATTTACACATTTATAAAATGTATTTGGGAAACATGACTTCATTTAAACAAGTTTTGTTGAAAACAGTTTTGTCTGTATAGTTTTTTGTTTTTTTTCTTCTATTTTCCTAATTTCCTAATAAGTCGTTGTCCAATTCAAAATTGTGGACGTCATGTTTTTGTTGTCAGTCATTATTAAGAGCTGAATGTTGTCATTGTGGGAGATGAGATATTGTGAGCTACATCATATTTTTTGAACGCTACATTTCGAGTACAAATATGTGTATCGTATAAGTGGCGTCATCTGTAGAGCGACTTCACAGATATGAGTGCTGTCACGAAAGTGTTTAGCAATGTATAAGGAACAAATGAACAAATTTCCTCTTTTATATATAACGATCGGCAAAATATGACCTGGAACACGTGGCAAAATTGATATCTATTGTCTCGTCACAACTGACTTCGCATGATTTCAGCGGTACATAAACAGGTCAGCCGATCTCTATTATTTTATTTTGATGTCCTATATGAAGTGGCAATGTGCAAGTAGAAGGATCTGAGTGAATTAAATAAAACATAAGATTACTACAGCCAGAAGATTAGATTGGAGAATTTCCGAAACGTTTCGGAAATTCTCCAATCTAATCTGGATGATGTTACGTTGCAACTGGTCTATGTTAATTACGTGCGACTCGATAAGAATTTTTGGGTAATCCATACACTTCCTTCCACCGCTTTTTCACCACAAATCTTTATCATCTTCTCCGGCTTTGGGATCCCAGCACACTTGGGGAATCTCTTTAAAGAGGCAGCAGGAAATCCTCTACAGCCAACCTCAAATGGCACCAGAGTGCAGCTATATCCTCTCTCATGGACTTCAGCCACCAGTTCCTCATACCGAAGCAACTTTCTTTCATGCAACTCCTCAATCCCTTCTTCCCATGCTACTGTCAGTTCGCCAAGCAACAAATGTTGCTTCTCGAAATCAATTAAGACCAGATCTGGTCTCACACCAGACACAACGATCTCCACTGGCAGTGTAGCATCCACCAGCACTCTCCACATCCTTGAGTTTTCCGACCTGGTCTTCTTCCTTGTGACAGTCGCACCTTGCTTCAGGAAGCGTACCCTTCGCAGGTCCAACGAGGGTATTCTAGCACTTCTTACAGCCGCTGCCACGACCTCCAGCACCAAGTTATGTTTTAAGGTGTACCAGCCATCCTGAAGCGCCCTCGGACAGGCTGACAGCATGTGGCGCACAACCGGCAGGAGGGTGACTCCTGCACACCCCATCTCTTCAAATTTGCCGGTGATGCTGCCACGTCTTAAGCCGCCTGTATGAAGAACTTCAAATGTCCTGCGCCTAGCCGCCACCAATCAGACCAACTGATCTGAACACCCTCAATACCCTCCCAGTTCAGCCATCGGCCCTGCTGAGCCTGCTGGACAGTCCGCACTAACCGTCTCTCCTCTTCGAGCTTTCGAACCCCCTGCTCTTGTAACTTGCGTCGCTCCTGTCTACTAGCCTCTGACCAGAATCTCCTCCTCTCACCTAGACCAAGTCCAGCACGTCCCTTCCTTGTAACACCCTGAACTTCTGCCTGCTTGACCATCACTTCCACTGCTAACATCACCTCTGACAGTCCCCACTTTCTTCCTGTCTTCACCTCCAGCACATTCTTCTGGATTACAGCATCCCTCGACTCACACAGCATAGACTGCAATCTCACCTTCGCCACCTTATATTCCTCCACCAAAGAAGTAAGAGGTAACTGAAGACCCCCTGTGTTGCCATACAAAGCGAGCGGTGAGAGAATCCTTGCAAAACCAAGCCACTTCCTTATGCACTTACTAATTCTCCTCTCAATTATTTCAACTCTAGACAGTGCCACCTCGTATATAGTCAGCGGCCACATTAATCTAGGCATCAATCCAAAATGCATACACCACACCTTAAATTTTCCGGGAAGCCCACATTGATCTAATCTTCGCAGGCCCACCTCCGCTTGTTGCTGGGAAATTATACCACCTCCCCAGACTCTTTACACCTTGCTCCCGCACTGTTGGTATCTTTTCACCTGCGATGGAAAACACTTCATGTATGACCACCCTCTCTTCATAGACAGTGACCTGCTTTTCTTTGGTTTGAAGGCCATCTGACTCCATTCTACCAACTCTGCAAGTCTATCCAAAACCAACTGAGGTACTTTCCTATCATCTTGGATTATCGTCAAATCATCCATAAATTCTCTGATTTTGACCTCATTCTGCAGAAAGCGGCACTCTGGTGTCAGACCTCTCAAGATCACCTCCATCACCATCACAAACAGTACTGGAGAGATGGCACATCCCATAGCAATTCCCCTTTGGAGCTCCATATACCTTGTAGTGTACTTCATCGTAGAAAAACGCAGAACGAACCGATTGAAGTACACAGCCAGACAACCCCTGAGTCTCTGCGGAACGTAGAAGAACTCCAACGCCAACTGTATCATGCTATGCGAAAGTGAACCATACGCATTAGCAAAATCTAGCCAGATGACGTGAATAGTCTTCCTTTCAATTTTAGCCTGCCGGATCTTTGCCCAAATCATAGACACATGTTCCAAGCAACCTGGAAACCCCGGGACTCCCGCTTTTTGAATACTAGTGTCTATATAGTTATTCCTAAGCAGGTAACCCGTCAGCCTCCTGGCAAACACCTTAAAAAACACCTTCCCTTCAACGTTCAGGAGAGATATTGGGTGAAACTGACTAAGTGTCAACGAATTCTCTTCCTTCGGTATATATACCCCATCAGCTCGACACCAACAACAGTCCGGAACATCACCAACTTCCCAAATCTTCATAAGAAGCCTCCACAAACACCTCAGTAGCCCGGGACACCTCTTGTAGACAGCATATGTCACTCAATTAGGACCACCCGCAGAACAGGCTCTTGCCCTCCATACAACTTCCTGGACCTCCTTCCAAGTCACTGGAGACTCATCAAAAGCTACCTCCGGGGCACCAGGCCTGAATAAACCTGACACCACATCGGCTGTGACCTCTCTGCTGGCATCCGAGTACGTGCTCATAAGATGTTTCTCCAGCTCCTCCCGCTCAACACACAACACTCCACTAGTCTTCTCCCTGAACAACTGCTTCGTGAAGCGGAAAGGACTCTCCGTGAATGACTTCCGGGACTTGGCAGCCTTCTGTCTCTTTTTGGCATTCCGTTCCGCTCTACTTAGCTTGCTAATGCGCTTTCTTATGTCCTCCACGATTGGCCTGATTTCCTCTGCTCATCAGCCCGCATTGCTGCTCGTAACCTTTTCGTGTCTTTCCTCAATGTCTGGATGGTTCTCCGCCACCGACTTACCTGCACTGGAGCTACGGATTTAGCTTTCACTTCCTTTAACCCAAACCTGATGACCTCATACTCACTGATCATTTCCCCAAGCTGGCGGACTTTCCTAGCTGGATCACCCCTGAGTGTCTTGACGGCTGCTGATAAGTCTTCGTCCATCTCTGACCAGGCCCTATCTACAGAGGAAGGCCACTTGATATCTCGGCGACTAGATTCAGCTTCGAAGAAATGATCCTGCAGAACACTGTGGGTTCATCCTGGCCCTGACACACCGACGACTTAACGACTACTGCCGTGTGCTTCTTTGCCACTGAATCACTACCACATTTCATCTTTGTCTGGTGTATCTTGCGACCCTTCACCGACTTGAAGACTCTTTTACAGCCATCACATTCCCTCTGGCTCTCACAGCTGTCATTAACAGATTGTCTGTCCATTTTTGTACCCATTGTAATTGTAGCAAGTCGCGTGGTTTTACATCCGACATGAAACAGGCGACCACGGATGGGCCGGAAGATTACATACTGGTCCGGGTTTGCCTGACTTCAGGCGGGCGCGATCTTCAAAAGGTTTCTCATCCCACCATCCCTATATGCGCAGGTCAGTCCTGAACAGCCATAAAGAACTGTTGTAGAACCCGATCACATATAAGTGCTGCTTCTCGTGAAAACAAACTCAGGGAGGGCAGCTCACGCCCCGCAGCCCTATCACTGCTGTCACCGCACTATCATCATCCTTTCATAGTTGTCACTAGATAACCAGGGGTATAGAACACAAATACACATCAAGTGCTCCAGACCAGGTGAAATCTTCAGCTGAGCGCCGTGCTTCAGCAAGGTTTCGGTCCATTAAGCTCAGTACCTTTCCACACGGTAGGCCCGCAACAGCTGGATGATGTTACGTTGCAACTGGTCTGTGTTAATTACGTGCGACTCAATAAGAATTTTTGGGTAATCCATACACTTCCTTACACCGCTTTTTCACCACAAGTCTTTATCACGTTCTCCAGCTTTGGGATTCCAGCACACTTGAGGAATAGCAGGAAATCCTCTACAGCCAACCTCAAATGGCACCAGAGTGCAGCTATATCCTCTCTCACGGACTTCAGCCACCGGTTCCTCATACCGAAACAACTTTCTTTCATGCGCCTCCTCAATCCCTTCTTCCCATGCTACTGTCGGTTCGCCAAGCAACAAATGTTGCTTCTCGAAATCAATTACGACCAGATTTGGTCTCAGACCAGACACAACGATCTTCACTGGCAGTGTAGCATCCACCAGCAATCTCCACTTCCTTGAAAAAGTATATATATATATATATATATATATATATATATATATATATATATATATATACCTTTAGAGAAAAGTATATTCTTGAAAAGAGCCAAACGGTTTGTGTGTTAAATATTGTGCATTTTTATGGCCTTTTAAGTTCAAGAGCCGAACCGCCAAAATTGTAAGAATTGTAAGAAGTGTTTCGGATTTTTTTTTAATACTTAGAGAGGGTTTATATATATATATATATATATATATATATATATATATATATATATATATATATATATATATATATATTGGCCAATGAGAAACAAGTTTGCTGGCTAATGTCAAATTTTGTCTTCAGCCGATATCACGGTCACTTTTTCAATAAAAGGGTCTGCTATCAGCGATCTGAGGATAGAAGCAGAGGAGAGGTTCAGAGGCACAAGAAGAAGGTGATCCGTGAGGAGAATAACAGACAAGAGAAAAAGATGTGTCGTTGACGAGAACGGACTGAGCATACCATCCCGCTCTCCAAAGGAAAATCCAGTTGAAAGTCATAACAGATACAAGGCAGATTCTTACGACTGAAGATTTCACACCCAAGAACAATCAAATGAACTAATTCCTCCGAGCTGACACATCCTGAATGAGTGCTGTTTGAAAGATTTCTGCCTTGTGCCCTATTGTTAAATCCTTTCTGCAAGTTTTTCCCAATTTTCTCTATTATTTGAAGGGAATAATTTTTGTACATGAATTCGTTTCTTAAAATAATTGTGAAATAGTTTTTCTTGTTTCTGTGGGTAATCACTTTTTTTTCTTTTTGTTATCCCAGGAACGTGGCGCACAGAAGGAAATTTTTGAACAATCCTTGTTTTGTACTTTTCAAATTTGTAATTGTAAATAAATGTGTTGCTCCTTTTAAAATTTTACGACATACCATTTTAAAACACGCCCAAACTTTATTTTCTAACCAATAACAGACAATGTTACAAACTTTCCGAAAAGATTCCAGAATACAACACCTAGAGTTTAAATTAAAATTAGAAATTAACATCACCGTGTGAAATATTTGACCAGTCAGAGAAAACTAAAACCTTATTTTTCTCGAGCCTACTTTCGGGAAAAAATCTCTTATAAAAACTCACAGATTTCGACTTTCAGATAGCGATGTTTCCAAGTCGTTCAGACACACGAGGAAACGTGACTACATACCTTTTTTTACATAGCGCGTGCTGAAACAAAGACGGACAGTGAATCTTCGCTAACAATACGTTTTTTCTCAAACATAGCTTTTTACTGTGGACCAATTATTTAAAAGATTTTTTCTAAACTACAGATTTTTCTGTAAACCAACAACACAAAGACTTTAACTCAACTAAAGACTAATCATTTATTACTATTACTCTTTTGAATTCATGTATATATGTTTGTAAATACAAATGATTTATAACAGGCATGCCTATGGTTTCTTTAACTTTATTTTATTATTTTTTGGAATTTGGACGTTTGATATAAAAACTGGACGACTGAATTTCCTACAAATATATTCTTCGCTCTTTCGTATGTGGTGTCCAGATTAAATCATCCATTGTGTAAAAAATCAGACCGCGTTATAATTATTATATATAATTAGACATGCTTCATTATATAAAAGAAACCCAGTGAGGCTAAATATGTCAACCGAATATGAAAGAAAATATTGTCCGATACCTCAACAAACAGCAATAACAAAAATATAAAAGCTACCTTGATAAACACAAAATTCCCAATGTACAGATGCTTGAATAAACACAATTATTCGATTGAAAAGAAAATGTTAACCTTACAATGAAGTCACAGAAATACGAATGCCTCCATTTTTAACAACCACTTGGAAAATAGCGATATGGAAAAGTTGTTTTTTTATGCAATTCGAATGATTGTCTATTATCATAGACGACTGAGACGAAGACAGCTACTGAATTATGTTTTGTTAATGTTGAAATTTGTTTAATGTGTTCGCTATTTCGATAATTAAATGTGATAAGGTTTCTTATGAGAATATTTCATAGTACATGAAATAATGGTGATGACAAAGGGGATATGAAAAAAGTAACAGACTAATTGATTTGCAATGCAAGATACCATTTCTTAAACAAAATTAACTAAAGGAAAGTTTAAAACAAAAATTTCTTTTGTCAGATGTAAATTGCATATACAACGAAATGTCCATGAATATATTCAAGTGGGATTTACTGTGTTGGTGTATTTTAGCTTCAGCGTGGAAAGTTCATGTCACACAGTTCGAAAGAAGAAAACCCAAAAGAGAGAGGGTTACTGTAGGGTTCACGTGTTTTTATATTCGAGGGCTGCAGCTGCTGATACAAGGTTTATTAAGAGCTGATGAGTAAATAGCAGGGCAGACCGGGTTCTATAGCCTTGGATGTCAACTGGTCTACCGCCGAAAGAAATGACAACCTACTGCGGGAAAAAAATCTGCCTCGTCAGTCATGTATCAAAAGATACATGATCGCTTAAGCGTGTATCACGCATGTCACATAACTGATTGTTATTGTTAAGTGCTGCTACTGATACTTTAGCACTTCATTTGCTGAACCAAAAATCGAACTTGTAGGATTCAGTTGGAGTGAATAACAAAATTCAACAAATTAATTGTATATTTTACTTGTCTCAAAAGAAAAAAGATAACCGAAGAATATAAGATATTAACATAAAATCTCTGATGTTATTTTTTTGTTTGAATCGAAACCCCGACTGACATATCTCCATAAAAATATCTCCGTATAAATCGCTTACACACTGGCCTTTTTATATGAGAATAATTTCCAGAATGCAACACCGGTTTAAACGAGATAATTATTTGGTTAATGGAGTAAAACAAGTATCGTGCCGTTTATGGCTTTATTGAAAAACAATTTTATTAACAGGTTTTATGTATTGAAAACAATTTCTACAATGTCCGGAAACAAAAAGAAAAAAGACAAAGTATGAAAAATTAATTTTCGCACGTAATGAAAATCGCATTTTGGAGAAATTACTTTTTTTAATTTTGTTTGTAGTTTTAAGTTCATCATTTCGAAATAAGAATTAAATTTCATTTTCGAATCAGTGTTTGTTAAATTTGTTTTTTTTATGCACAATGCAGTTTTAAGTTCAAGTGAAGTGTAGATTAACTTTTTAAATCGTCTTATATTGAATCGGAATATTTTTAAAACACTCAGGCAAAGTAAATTCAGAAACAATTTGATTTGAATATTCAACAAATAAAAAAAAGTGTCCTAAGAATTATCTTTCTGTATATTTTTTATTTTAGTTTGTCCGATTAAGATATTTGGTTTTGTTTTGTTTTTTTATCTCTCACTTAGAATATTTTTCAAGTCTCTTCTTCGTCTGGGAGGAGATTGTCCAGCATTATTCACTTCATATTTCATATGAGAACTGATATTACGAAACGGTTCAGTATGCTTTTTTAATTTCTAATAAAATTTTCTTGTCTCTTATTTTGCTTAACTTTTGGAAAGTATCTATCGCCATCCCAATGCACCTTAGGATTTCAATGTCACACTTTCCATCTGTTAAAAAACATTCCCAGATATTTAAATTAATTGTTGGTGTACAGTACAACTGTATGTTTGATTTTCGTATCTCCAATTTGTAATTTTCATTTGCTCTATAAGATAATTTAGAATATCTTCAAATATTTTAATAATAATTCTTTTAAATATGTTTTCTATCATTTATTTCAAATGTTATTCTTTCATTTACTTATTGTTTATTTTATTGTAGTTATTTTATTGTAGTTGCTCTCTTTTAAAATATCAAATCTAAGTTGTTTTTTAATTTAATAAACTCTTAAAAACAGTATATAAATTTGTATATGTCTAGTACAATTTTAGGGAAATCTATGACAAAGTGGAAGAAGTTTATACCCCAAACGTATTTAAAAGAAAAAAATTGTATCGTCTTTCCTTTGTGCACATGTGTAGTCGCATTAATATAAAAACTAAACATCACTTTAGCCTATATATATATATATATATATGAGTGTGTGTGCATGTGTGTAGTCCAAATATCTGCTAGAAAAATTGAAAGGCTTTTGAATTTTGATTGTAGACTGATAAAAAAAAGGTGCAAGCTGTTCCTCAGAGTCCAATACAAGTGGAAGCAGATAACACACTATTTCTAAAAATCCTTGCAAAGCCGGGAGCAAACCAAAACTCTGTAACAGGTATTTATCTCTCCTGATGTTTCATCCTTCACTGCAGGGAAATCACCAGTTATCAAACCCATCTCAAAAATGATGCCAATTTTTTTTCATTTTCATAGAATCTTATTTTCTTAGAAATTCCAGCATTATTTATATTTCTCTTTAAAAATCAAACTTTCAGAAAAATAAGAGTTACATCAGTAAATTTCATTAACATTTGAAATTGGAAGAAGTAAAATATTGGCTTAATTTAAATTTGTGTTGGAAATCTAAAAGATTAATTCCTGCCACAAATAGGAAGAAAGTCAGTTTTATTTTTTTGTATTTGACTTCTGCAGATATTTCCAATGAAGGAATCGGAATCAAAATTGCAGCAGCACCAGTAGATGGTGAAGCAAATTCCGAGTTGATCAAATTCATCTCTAAATTGTTTGGAATACGTAAATCTGATATAAACTTGGATAAGGTCAGTATTTGTCTACCTTTCAAAGCCTACATGAATGATTTAACAGAAAAACTTTTCGAGCTATGCTCTTGTATCACTCTTCTTTATATAATATTTTTATAAAACCAGTTATTGGGAAAGTGCAGCCAGAAGAAAGCCACTTATATCTGCCAATATTTACTAAAGAAATTAATGTGCAATTGATATGTTGCCTTTTTGTCTTGCTGTCATCTTTTCAGCTGAGTCCTAATTAGCTCAATTTTTAAACAAGTAATAAATGTAGTATATAATTCAATACCAGGTCTGAATCAAATTTAATTTCAATGAAGAACTACTTGAGTTGATCTGTGGTGATCCCAGTATGTGGCTGGGTTCACCCAAAAAGATACCAAAATAATTATTGCACATGGTGTCTCACCAGAATATCAAGAGCTAGATTACCAAATTGTTGACCTAGGTGACCTCACAGCCACCAATTGCAGAATCAGGCCTCAAACTATGTAGTTAGGTTCGTCAACATAATCAGGAAGTCAGCCTAGCTAAACTTAGGATGTATATACACAAGATAATGACAGGAATTTATAAAAGTGCATGACCCAAAGGGATGAAAACAGAGTCCCTCATATCCGCATGAGAAGAAAATTTGTTCATTTGTTTCAAAAAAGTGTACATCCTCACAGCCAACATTAATTTGACAGCCTTCAGAAGTGAATAAACAGTCATTTTAGTGTGAAAGGTGTGAAACATTAAGCCTTGTATTATTATTAGATATTATTAAGATAACATTACAATAAGGATGTGTCTAATTTTTGTAATAAAAGATTTATTTAATACGCTGCTTACCAAACATGGCAGATTTTCCATTAGTATGCAGAGAATTTGGATCACTGCTTGTTCAAAGAAGGGCATAAAAAACATTAATTTTACAAAAGAAACTTGAAATATTCAATGATTGTCTAGCTCCATGCCAGACGGCATAGAAAATTGTGTGAAATTTCTGATTGTCAGGAAATCAATCTTGTCCCAGCCATTCATGGAATAAGGAAAATTTACAGAAAATCTTTTTTTTGTTTTAAATGCAACCTGCTTGGATTTAAAACAAAAGATAATAGATTAATTTTTATTGACATAATAAAAATACTTTTGAACACAAAATTATCAAATACTTTGAAAAAGTGATAAAATTGCCTAAAATTAGAAAAGAACAAAAAATGATTCAAAAATTAATATATATATATATATATATATATATATATATATATATATATAATAGATTTTAGTTTTTAATCTGATATTTTTATTACTTCAAACATTATTTTTAGTGGCTACCTATATTTGAGGGGATGTTTCATTTATTCTAAATAGTATTTATTTCTTCTACTGGCTTCTGTACTCAAGAAAACTTAATAAAGAAAATGTGCCCCCAATTCAAACTTGTGATCCCTTTGCAGGATTTACTACTGTCTGATCTAGGATGCTTTTATCATTCAACTATGAAGAGTGTGACAGTAAAACAAAGTAATAGAACAATACAGGTACCTAGGCATCATATTTGATTAAAAAAAACTAACATTTATAGCTGATATAAAATACTTACAGAAAACTCAACAACTAGTTAGAATTATTGCTCACCAAATCTGGGGAGCAAGCAAAGAGTCATTACTCAAAATATGCCACTCATTAATTAGATAAACTCAATTATTGTTGCTATGGTGAAGCAATTACTCTCCATCAAAGATGATTACACAGATCACCTGTCCATCTATATGGATAGATCTAAAGATGATGATAAAGTTGATGTGCAGTCATGTCCACCGCTAGTTAAAATTAATGAAACCACTTCCAGACAAAGCTTTGATATTTAGTGCTGAGGTGACAGGTATCGACTTGGCCCTCAACAGCATAAAAAAAAGCACTGAAAAAATGTTAGACCCACTAATTTTGACTTTAAAACGTATTTACTCATTCAGAGTTTTACTTGAAATACATATCTGCTCAGTTTCATATATGAAATGTAAACAAAGCAATTTTTAAAGACTTAATGGATTTTAGTTTCTAATTTAACATACTTTTATGTTAAGTGTTATTTTTAGTGGATACCAGTTTTGAGTAGATGCTCCATTTATTTTAAACAGTATTTATTTCATCTTTTGGCCTGCATACTTTTGGAGTAATATATATATATATATATATATATATATATATATAATATTGCACCTATACTAAAGTGGTACTAGAACTCTGAAAACAACTAAATCCACAAATATGATAGGGTCAAGAGAGAAATTAACAGTTTTTGAGATACCAAATCTAACAAAACAATGGAGAGATATTTAGATTGTTATTCACTGCTATGGAAAATAATCACTTTAAAATTTTAATAGATTTGAGTCAGCTTTCATCAGTTATGAATTCATCATGCCTATGTATTTTTGAGATGACACTATAAGAATGAAGAATACAGAAGTTTTTCCATTTACAGAAATTAATCCCAGATTTTATAAGTTGTTTTAATTGATTATTATTTTTAAATTGTTTCTCATATCAAATTTAGTGACACAAAATATTCTGAATCATAATTCATATTTTATTCTTGTTTATTCCTATTTTTAAATTATTTATATCAATAATTATATTCATCTTTAATAATCTTAGTCTCTGTAGTGCTAATATAATAATACTAGTCTACATAGTGCTAATATGATAATCCTAATCTGTGCGTAGTGCTAATGTGATAATCCTAGTGTTATTATTACCATTTTGATTAGTTTTGTTAATTCTAAAAACTTGATTTTATATTTTTAAGTTATAATCTTTGTTTAATTTTGTTAAATATGTGTTGATTTCTTTTCTTTTTTTTTGTGTTTGCTTTGCTTATTTTTTCATTTGTTTTTGTCTTTTCCAGGGCTCAAAATCACGATCAAAAATTCTCAAGATCTCTGGAGGAATCACCAAAGAGACTATTTTAGAAAAACTTCAAGAAGAAATTAAAAATTCCTGACTATAATTCATTATTTCAAATCCTCCAACTTATGGATTTTTAAAAATATTTTTCTAATATCAAAACAATAAAAAACAGGAAACTATTTATGACTTTTCTTTACAGTTTACACTTTTTCCAGATTACATCATTTCAATTTTGATATCACGAAAAACAAATACAAAAGTATTATAAAATAATTGTGTATTCTATATTAATTTTCCCATCTCCCCATGTACAAATTCATTATAAATATTACTTTACAATTTTCTGTTAAATTCTCACTTAGTAAAAAAGTTACATTTTAAATTAATAAATATACAGATGTTTCCATCGAATATGTTACAGAAAACTTAAAAATAAATGCATTTGATAATTTGTGCCTCAACAAATTCAAAATGTCTTCATGAAATAAGTACACCAGTGACAAGTAAATTTTATTAAGCAAATTATTCTGATGGCAAAGGATGTTTAAAACTGACAAAAATTGTGACTTCGAGTTGCGCCCCGCTTAAAACCGTTGCCTTGTTGAATGATATCATAACTAAGGGAAACAACTCCAAACAAAAAACGTTATTTTAGCATTCATTTCCCTTTATGCACTGGAAATTTGCATTTATTTATCAAATATTAATATTTGTTTGGTTTTTACGAGGAATTGCGAACAGTTTACAACCTGACCCACATCCAAAAATCTAACCAAATAAGAGCTATTTTTTCTTGAAAGGCTTCTTAGTTAGACCCACAAATAAAATATCTTAATTCACGATAAGAGAAATGTTACAAAAGCCAGTAATTATTGCTTTTCACTCAGTGCTCCATGATTATGGCCTAATCAACAATTATTTTTGGTTTTTCTCTCTTAAAGTCTTTACAAACTCAGTAACATTTGCACAAGGTATCACTAAAAAGTTCTTGGTCACTCTGAGAATTTTTCATCACCCCCTTGTATATGCATAAAAGAAAATATCTTGCTGAACTCTTAATTCCTTACAGAAGCCAGTGTAAACAGTTGATCCCAAATCATATTAACCAGGCAAGAAATGCATCTCTTTGAGACAGGTGAAATGCCTCACTATTATACGATTTATTTGGTAAAAATAAAACCTACAAAAAAAATAATCCCAACAAATGTTTGAGGCAACATTAACTTATATAGGCACAACAAAGACTGACAACATGAGCCGAGTTTAAAAACAGACAAAAAATTTATTGTTAACACACAAAACAATGAATGAATTACACGAATTAAGTGTTTTGTGTGCCAAATGATCACCAATAATATGTATGTAAATTAACAATGAAAATGAAATATGCCTTTTTACAATAAAAATTATAATGCTGCATAAAAAAACGTCCTCAGAAAAGGAAACTACATCAAATGAAGAAAAGGAGAAAATACTGCTCTGAATAATTTTCAAAGAATTGGTACAATATTTGAAACAAGGTTTGTGGTAACAGCAATAAATAGAACAAGCTAATTTCTTTTGCATTATATTCTTTCTGAACTGGGGTGACCTGGGTTCCTGCAGTGGTTGTTCATCAACTCTGAAAATTAAATCACATGGAAATAAAGATACACACACACATTGGAGAAATTTTAACTGATCCCATATGATTCAATCTCTCTAAGATAAATTCTGCACCAAATGAAAAATTCTCTCAAAGGCTGGAAAACTTGATGGTTTATTGTATCTTCATTGCTACAAACATAATAATTTGTAAGCTTCTACAAAAATATTAACATGTGACTGCCTCATTGGTTTTTCCAGGATAAATAACTTCCAATTCAACAAAGCTAGATGCACATTTAGAAATAACTTGTGCCTTTATAAAAAGCAATTACAGAATCTTGTATAAATGAAATCCTGTAATTCATGCAATTAAATAATTCACAATAAGTGAAATTACTGTACTGCACCATCTTTTTTTCCATTTGCTACCTGAATCTTATATTACAATGACAAAAATAATATATATATATATATAATTAGGCATTCTGAAAGATGATGTCTTTTGATAAAGCTCCAAAAAAATGGATTTTAAGTTTAACTGAAAAATATAAATATTCTTAAAAAGTAATATAATTTGCAATTATTATTTCATTTATTAAGTCTTATTAATATTGCGATATTGTGACACCGTACCTATAATGGATATGTCCAAATTCGTGTAAATACAGTAGAATATACTGTATGTAATAGTCATTTGGATTCACTTGCAATTCACCTTAATTCACTTCTAGCTTACCACTAGTAGCTGATTACTACACACCACTGAGGAATCTTGTATGTTCCTGTTATAAATGTTATCATTCCATTTCCAGCTTTCATTTTGGTTATTCTTATTCAGTAACCTTTTCCTAGGTTACAACAGATATTTATTTGAAGTGATATATGTATTGTTTATTATTATTTCTTTCAATTTTTTCTAGTTTCTAGGTTTTTCTGTATTTGTATTTGTTTTTGTACAACTAACCTGAAGATCGTTTCTCTTATTTTTACTTTGTGTTTTTGCTGACCTAAAGTTGTATTTATCAACTTTGTATGCATACATTCATACAGACAGACATACATACATACATATATAATATATATATATATATATATATATATATATATATATATATATACATACGCACACTCTTGGATATGAGTTTGGGACCCTGGGTGTCATACTTTTGCGATCATCAGACAGTTTGTCTGATGACAGCAAAGCGTGAAAAGAAGTGTCAAAAACTTGTATCCATACAACAGAATATGTTATATATGTACATATATATATATATATATACATTTCAAATATGTGTAATTTGCCAGCAACCTTTTTTTTAAGCATTTTGTGTTGAATGTCAAAGACAACATAGTCCTGTATATTCTCTTTTGAATTTTCTCATATTTTCTAATGAGACTTTTTATTTGAAAATTATATTGAAATAAATATTGCCCGTAAGATAACCGAGTACTTTCGAACATCATTGTTCATCTTCAGGGTCAAAATTTTTAACAATGTCTTATATATATGTAGAGTCAAATTTTTAAAACATTTGTCTTGTAGCGGAATCATGTTGCTACATTTTATTTTTTATAAACTAAATAAACGTTACAAAATCATTTTAATTTCAAAAGACGCGATGATGTTATCACATGCATGGCGAAGATTTTTAATCATGTGAAGGCGTGAAAAAGATTTTTATTATACAAGCCAAAAGATCGAAGAATACGTTATAAAATTTAAAATGTTCAAAGGAAATGGTTATGTGGTGTATCTATTTATGTAGAAATATATTATAAACATTAAAGGATGTTTCCAGAAATATTGTAATCTGTGCGATTAATAAGAGGTCTTTTGCTTCTAAGATTTTAAGGCATCTAATGTCTGTATGTTTATCAATAATTTTAGTATTATCTATAAGGATACATATACATATATATGTGGGTATATATATACATATATATGTGTATATATAATAAAACAGGCAGCATATATTTTACATTACAAAGATTCAAGGTATGATTAACTCTTTGTAATGTGTATATATATATACATCTATGGTTGTATATATATACATATATATGTGTGTGTATATATATATACATCCCTATATGTATAATTATACATATACATATATGTGTATTTAAAGACATTTATGATATGTTTAACGTTCTTTTTATAGATAAGGTATTTAAGCAAATGCTCTGTTTATAAAATTTATAAACTCTGTCCAATTCAAAAAAAAAAATATGTGTGTATATATATATATATATGTTTGTGTATATATATACATATATATGTATGTGTATATATATACATATATATGTGTATATATATACATATGTGTATATATTTACATATATAAGTGTATATATATACATATATATGTGTATATATGCATACATATATATATGTGTATATATGCATACATATATATGTGTATATATACATATTTATGTGCATATATATATATGTGTATATATATATATACATATGTGTGTATATATATATATATATATACATATGTGTATATATATATATGTGTGTGTATATATATATATATATACATATGTGTATATATATACATATAATGGACTCTCTCAACGTATGAGTATCTCACTGCTTAATTTATTCAATTATGAAATTTTGTGCGATGATCTTAAGTGCCACTTAAGAACCTCTTGTGACTTACAAAGGAGGCCACATATGAAACAAGAGTGAGATGTGGTCACTGTTAGATTGGTTGACCTTTTAGATCTTACTCTCGCTTCTTGAAGATGATTCAGACAAGCGTATTGCTGTCCACTAAAACATGTTGATCTCCATTCTACCCGCTCCATGCCTAAGTGCTCAAGGGTGTTATGTGGTATATTGACAGCTGACAAGTTGCTTTTCAGATTGTCTTTGTATCTTGGGCGTCATACATTCCTGTAGCCTTTATCTGACTGGCTGCACATTAGGATCTTGGGTATCCTGTCATTAGACAGTGGACTGGTCATGTCTCAAGATTCCTTCAATATTACACCTGTTAAACAGGTCTACGTTAGATGTCATATCTTGAAAGTTAACTCCACAGATTGCACGCACACAGCTTTTATGGAAAACATCTAGCTGGCTTATATGGTAGCTGTATGGAGTCTACGACTCTGAGCCGTCCCAAAGGATGGCAAGTACAACAGCTCTGTAAACTCGAATTTTCTTAACCGCTCATTCCACAAGCGATTTTCAGAAAGTTTTCCGAAAGCAATGGTAGCCTTAGCAATCCGATGCGTGATTTCATCATTTAAAGTTCCACTGTAGTTGACTTTGCTACCAAGATAGGTGAAAGACTTTATGTAGTTCAGGGCTTTGTCTTTTACTTTCAATGGTCTCTCTGTAAATTTGTAGACTGGTGGTTTTTGTTTCTCACCACACAATTGCTTCAGAGTAGGACAATGTTGGTGCACTACTTCAGTTTTCTTTATGCTAAGTGTCAGACCAAAGGCTTTACATGCAACAGAGAAATGATTTATTAGATGTTGGGCCTCCTCAAAGGATGTCGCATCAAGCGCAGCATCATCAGCAAACAACAAATCACAAATAATTTCTGTACGGAGGTGGGTCTAGGCTTTCAAGCGCTGATGATTGAAGAGACCACTAGTTATTCGAAACTGAAATTTGACGCCGCTCTCTGTGTCTGCGAATGCATATTTCAGCATCACCGAAAAGAAAAGGACAGGGGCCATGACACACACTTATTCGGTGCCATTTGTGACATCAAAGGATTCTGACATCATATCATGAAAAGAGATGATGACCTTTAGCATGTTTTCAGGGATGCCGAGTTTCCTGAAGACTTGCCAAAGAGCTTCTCGGTTCCCAGTGTCAAAGGCCTTCGTCAAGTCCACAAACACCATGTACAACTAGTTTTTCTCGCGAACCTTCTCTGCAACTTGACGAAGAGAAAATATCTTGTCAATGGTGCCACGACCCGACCGAAAACCACACTGCGATTCAGGATAGATGTCGTCAACAAGGTGTATAATGATTCTGTTTAAAATCAGTCTAGATAGGATTATGCCTGCAATTGGAAGTAGTGAGATCCCCCGGTGATTATCACAGACACACCTGGAACCCTTGTTTTTGTAAAGGTGTTTGATAGAGGCGTCTTTATAATCCTGTTGGACACGGCCTGCCTTCCATGTCTCCACGAAAAGGAGATGTAACTTTTCTACCATGTAACTTTTGGCCATCATGCATATACACTTCGGATGGAATAGGATCCTTAGGAGCAGGTGATTTTCCAGATGAGATTTGCTTGATGGAGTCAATTACCTCTTGATAGGTAGGTTTAAAAGACAACTCCGGAATTTCTGGATTTTGCTCAATTGATGGCTTCCTCATCAGTAACCGAAATGGTGTTTAACACAGTTTCAAAATGCTCTTTCCAGCAATCTAAAATGTCTGACTTATCTGTCAAGAGAGTTTCACCATCTGCTGTGGAGATTGGAGCAACACCACTTTTCTGAGGACCGAAAATGCTCATGAGGCCAACATAAAAAGCCTTTAGATCTGAAGCTTCTTGGAGTTCAGTGGCCTTTTCAGACTACCAACGCTCTTTCATGGCTCTGAGAGCTCGTTGAACTTGACTTTTGCACTTCTTGTAAGCGATCTTCTTATCGGACGAGTTCTTGTCCTCAATCCATGCTTTATGAGAAGAGTGCAATTGATCTATAAGCTGATGAACTTCTGTATTATTGTCATCAAACCAGTCTTGATATTTACGATGTGGTAGGCCGAGAACCTCCAAGGATGTAGAATATGTTGTATCCCGCAGAGCCTTCCAAGATGATTCGATATCATTGGTAATATTTACAGAATCAAGTGCAGCATCAAGTTTGTCAGAGAGCTCAATTTTCGTTTCAGTCGATTTAAGAGGCAGTATGTTAATGCGCTTGGGCACTGTAGATTTTACAATCCTTCGCTTTTGCAGATGCAGTGTAGCTTTACTCCGAAGTAGAGTGTGATCTGACAGATAGCATGTTGTGTGGAATGAACGCGTTATCTTAAGATCTTTTATGTCCCGTGTTTTGGTGATGACGTAGTCGATCAGATGCCAGTCTTTCGAACGAGGATGCATCCACATGGTCTTACGACAGCTGGGTTGCTGGTAGAAGGTATTAGTAATACTAAGGTCAAATTCCTTGCAGATAGTGAGAAAGCGTAATCCATTAGAATTCACACGACCATGGTGACCTAAAACGCCCTCCCAAGAATGATAATCATTGCCAACACGAGCATTGAAGTCACCTGTAAGGATTAATTTATCCTTACGTTGGACTTTGGAGATGACATCCCGAAGGAGATTGTAAAAATCATCTTTTTCTTGATCTGAACTACATTGGCGCGTAGCCGCTAACAATCGTCACACGGGTGTTGCACTCCAGATTGAGGGTTAATGCCATTATACGATCTGATACACCTTTAGGTCAGGAAGGCAGTGAGCTAGCAAGGTCTGACGATGGCAAAGCCAACACCAGACTTTCTCAGTCTTGCCAGCCCAGAAAAACACGTATACATCTTTTTTCCCCTAAGCTGAGAATTACCAGCCAGACGTGTTTTACTAATAGCCGCTATATCGATGTTATATTTCTTCAACTCGAGAGAAACAAGAGCAGTTTTACGCTCTGGTGCAGAATCATTGTCCTGGAGATTGCGAACATTCCAGGATTCAAAATGGAAATTCTTCTTATATTTCTTTTGATCTTTCTTGCTGTTTCCACTGCTTTATTGGATAACTGGATAGCTGCCGCCGGCTGCCAAGTCTCTGTGTGAGCAAGCAATGTTTAGGGCTCCTTTTATCGCCTCCTCCCCATAATAGGGAAAGGAGTTCAAATCCTAAATAGGGCTACTTTGTCACCGATGGAGGACACGGACATCAGAGTTTGTGAAAGAACGGCCATCACCCATCAGTCTGGCACTGTGTAGAGCTCCAGCTAGAGCCTGCAGTAATATCTTTTACCTGATCCGTCAGACGTTTCGGTCAAATAGACCTTCTTCGGGACATGGTTAATGGAGACATATTTATATTAGATTTAAGTTTGATGAAGAGACGATATATACAGGACTGGTCAGAAACAGAAAAACTGAAATTCTAAAGTCAGAGTATTCTTTCTTGGAGTCGGATACGCTGGCGTTGCGTGGGCGGCACTACGAAGACCTGCGCACAGGGAAAAGATTATGTCCTAAGTGGAAGGTGAGGGGGACTTATTTAAAACTATAGCTTATCGGTACGTTTGTCACGCATTAATCTTGCTACACATCTGGAAGAACCCTGGTCGGTTATTTACTGTGTGTGAGGTGGCTATCATGCCAGCCTCATAAATCTGCCTAAGGTTTTTATTGTGGATATATTTTAAGATCTTCACAGAGTCGAGATCAAAATTGTGATCAGATTTGTGTATAACTAAAGCACTGCTTAGATTACCGAGGCGAATATCACGTTTATGTTCGGAAATGCGAGATTTCAATGATCTACCTGTCTCGCCTACATAACTCAGGTTGCAGCAGACAGCATATTACATCCGATGCTTGTGTCTATCAGGTGCCCTGCAGAGACTGCAACCTGAGTTATGTAGGCGAGACAGGTAGATCACTGAAATCTCGCATTTCCGAACATAAACGTGATATTCGCCTCGGTAATTAGTTACACCAGTCTTGCATTTTACACACGAAATAGAAGGCAGGGATATATTCTTATTATTAAACAGTCACGAACCTCTTTGTAATGCTTTTACAAGCCAAACTAAACTGAAATCTGAAAGACAACAACGTCACCTCTGTTTTAGAAGTGAATATGTTACTAATATTTCACATATAAAAGGTGATCAGTAGCTGTCTGCTTATCTCGACCAACTTATGCAGTTACTATCGATGTATGCGATTTGCAAGAGATGGTGAAACACCAAACGACTGATGAAGAAATTAGTGATCAGCTGAAGCCATATCCTGCAAATGAGCATCAAAATATCTTGTGCGACGTGTCATCAACCTTCCCACGACCTTTTGTGACGTAAGAGTACTTGACAGTCTACATACTCTATCACACCCCTGAATATCAGCGTCGATAAAAATGATCAGATCGAAGTAATACTGGGCCAAAATGAGTAACTCAATAAAAACATGATGTAAAGAATATCAGCATTGTCAGGAAGCTAAAAATAACTAAGCATACAAAGAGTAAAGTTCAGCCATTTGAATTGGCTTCTAGTCATTTCCAATCAGGATTTTAACTGTTTTTAAGGAATCCACGATGTCGAGATCATCGTGGATTCCTTAAAAACAGTTAAAATCCTTACTGACCCCTATTTCTCACCTTTATTAACATATATCTATAGAATTAAACGATGAATAGAAACGTGTCCTTTTTCTGCAAAGTCAATTTCAGTAGCTTTCGTCAACACGTGGATTCAGAGTTCCCCTTCATGTCGTTACAAACAGGGATAATCAGTTCGAATCGGAATTGTTTTCAGAACTCTTGAAGATAATAAGTTTCCACAGAGTGAGAACGACATCATACCACCAACAAACAAATGGATTAATTGAACGTGTACATCGCACTCTAAAAACTGCAATTATTGCCAGAAAGGAATCGTGGTTATCAGCTCTGCCTATTGTCGTACTCGGAGCCTGAATAACGCCCAATGAACCGAATTGCTTGCCATTTACTTCTGTAACAGGAGTTTAATGCACAAGTCCCTCGGATATTAATAGATTCAAAGACAATGAGGGCACTGAAATAACATGCACAAGTAAAGAATTTGGCTAAAGAGATTTAAGTCTGCTGACAAAATACTATCAGCATTCTTTACCGAATTCGTATGTCTCCAAAGACTTGAAAAATTGTAAGTATGCGTGGTTACGGACCGACAAGGTGCGAAAACCTCTGGAAGTTCCGTACACGGGACTATTTAAGGTATTACATCGCAGTCACAAATATTTTACTATAAATATTTCAGATGATGTGAATAATACTGTGTCAATTGACAGGTTAAAACCTTCATTGATTCCAGAAATTAAAAGATTAACAGAAGTTCCATTGAATGCCAACCAGAAAAAAAATACTTTCTCGAATTTAAAAGGAACTAATGAACATGAACAGGTAAAAAACCAAATTTGGAAGAAAGATTAAATGGAAAAAACACAGTTTTACTATTAATTAAAGTTATGGATTTAAACAAAAGAAATTAAATGACATTGAAAAACAAATAATTGTTACGAACTCCGTTTACTCGGGCGGAAAGCGTGTGTAGTGAAAGAAAAAGAAAAAGTTCACTATTTCAAAAATATAAACTATAAGTTGGCAAACCATTTTTGTTTGCGATAAATAAGTAAAGACAAAAAAATTAGAAAATAAATAAATGAGGCCAAGAGGTCATCATTCCTAAATGTAGGTGAAGAAAAAGTATGGTAAAATGAGTCCTGTGAACCAATCAAAAATCAAAAGACAATTCTGAAATGAATTCCTTTGTCCCGAAAAGAGGATAAAATCAGAGACGACCAGGCAAACAGAGTCGATGAAATATTTCGTCCGTTCTCCCATTCTCGGACACCCACAAGAGTCGGAAGGCGTACTACTATCAAGAGATACATAAATATTTACATACACATTTACAAGGACTCCTCCTCCTCCTCCCTCCCCCCATGTTAAATGACTTAGACGTTCAACAGGATAACTTTCTATGAACACTTTGAATATTGTATATTTTATTTTAAGATGTATAAAATTTTATTAGTACATGCAAAATATATCTTTGCATTAATTATCTTTGCATGCATAACAAACATAATCCACACAAAACCACCACTTTGGAAACACCTATCAAAAGATCGTGTTGACGGGGTTGCAGGTTTTTGATGAGTGCGGCTGCTGCTCCGGTCGTGTCGAAAAACCTTCCGTAAATAATTACTAACAATTGTGTACGGGAAAGGTTTGTCGGTCGTCGCAGGTGGGCTTTGCTGGTCGTCTGGTTTGGTTAGCACTGTTGGTCGGCTGGTCTGGTTATTGCTGCTGGTCGGCTGGTGAATGCTGCCGTTAGTTGCTGATGGTTGCTGGCGTTGCGGGTCTGCCGGGTCGAGTTCAATCGAAACCTCCCGTAATAATTACTAACAATAGTGTGTACGGGGAAAGGTTGCAGACGACGTGCGGGCAGCCAATAGGAGTGGCATGCCGAGAGTCAGAAGTATATATAGAGAGAGAGTGTGTGTGTGTTCCAACTCGCGTCCAGTTGGCAAACGAAAAGAAATGGGAGCGTAACCTAATACACAGCCCGGGGGGGGGGCTCCTGACCTCAAGGCCAGTAGCCTGTGCACCGACCGAGTCAGGGCCAACCGGTCAGTAATGACCACGAATTTGGCGAGGAGTCGCTGTGTTAAGTTCGGAGTGCCTCACGACAGAAAATGGCATTACTGAAATGTCAAAAATCTCCAAAAAAATGAGTGGAGACCTCCATGCGAAGCCTACCGTGAAAAAACGCTTGGAGGTGTATTACGATTAGGTTCATAGCAACAGTGAACAAAAAAGGTAATTAGTTCATCTCCAAACGAAATTACAAGCGTGTAGGGATAATGATGGAAAGGTCAAGGTTGAAAAAATGCCCTGTTCCCTACCGCTTTAGTGAGCAGCCGAAAGCGGCTGCGATAATTTAATTCCCGATATGGCAAAATTCAAGTGAATGCCATTCTTTCCTTCAAAACATTGAAAACCTAAAGGAATATTGTTTTGCACTAGAGTGGATCTTTGTTATAATAGTGCACTATTCATTTGTAGTAATATTCAATTTTAATTTTTAATAATTAAAATGGCTAGAGTCTTAAAATTTTAGAATCATGTTAAAAAATACGAAAAATAAGGAACAACGAATAAATATCAGGAAGATATGCTCCTCCTGGAAAACCTTGTAAAAAAACAATATAAAATAATATTAGAAACTTGTGCGTGAGAGAGAACTACCAGATATGTTAGAAAATAGGTTGCATATTTATACAAGGGTAATTTGCTTTTTAAGCAGCGCGCTAAATATGTAATAAAAATTTGCCGAATAGTTTTATTTAGGTGTAAATTTTCATGCTTAATTCGAAAATAAGAAAGAAATTGTGATAAAATCTACCGTTTAGGAGTTATCGACAATAAAATTTCGGACTCATTCGCGTTACGGCACGGCAACCATTACTGGCGTTGTTTACATACATTCGCTGCTGAATAGATTTGCGCGGAAGATTACATTGTTAACGGCCTTTTTACGGTTTTTACTTGATTCAGTTACTGAGCAACTGAGAACTCATTGCGTGCGCAATAATCAAGACTGTTCCGCAGTAAATATATGCAAACAAAGCGAATGGGTTATAATTATAATAATATTATTATTTCGAATTAAGCATATAGATATACTCTAAATATATAACTATTCGGCAAATTTTTATTACATATTTAGCGCGGGGCTTAAAAAGCAAATTATCCTTTATACAAATTATTTTATTTTCAGCCATTCGCTGTTGGTATAAGCAAAAAATTTAAAAAATATTCTAATTTGTATCACCTAAAACAGTTAAATTACGTGGTTTGCAACAGCCCGTATTCAGACATCTTCAAGAAGTTCAGTTTGTTTTATACAAATACAAACAAGAGGAAAGCGAAGCGGATAAATATCAAAATACTCGCTGACGACTGAAACTATATGGAAGTCAATACATTTTTATATACTTTCCTTTTCTCCTGTAAACATTGAGCACTGTTATTTACTAAAATGTAAGAACATCCTCTGTATCAGACACACATCCATTTTGACTAACATTTCATATAAAAGTTTTCTCTGAAGAGACAATATTCACAAAAATCAAATTACACACACTTTTACATAAAAAAAAATCTTTGTAAGTACCTCTTAATTTTGCGAATCTTTAGTTTTCTTTCAGCTTCTTCGTTATCGGCTTTTAGTTTTTCTTTGTTCTTCCTTTCAGTCGTTGATGTTTATCCTTTCAACCTTTTGCTCTCCTAGAAGCTGCTAACCACTTAACCTTTAAAAGCTTTCTGATTTCAGTCACCACCACCACCACCAATCAGCAAGCTTATCTCATTCGCATGTCTCATCTGACCAGACTTCTTAAATAGCCATGGATCGACTCCCAGCTGAAATAGAAATTTGTTGCCTTAGGTTCGTAATTTACTTTCCCCAATCATTAAAAAATCACAGAATGTATCTTCTAAACCATGCCTTTTTGGTGAGAAGGGGAACGGATTTTGAGACCATAAGTCTCTTTTTTACAAATTTGAGAACCAAATTTTGCATATATATCTTTTTCATAAACCGCCATGCTTCATTTTGGAGGTGTTTAGTTTGCAACATCAAATCCGAGCCTCGCATATACAAAGTTCGAATACAAACATCGAATTTATTCAAGCCATTTTTTAAATTAACTAACCATCTGCCTTTCTTCTTATTTTAATATTTTTTTTATATCTTTACATATTATTTTGATATGCACATTCATTTAATGCCAGTCGCCTTCCAGATTTCTTCTATTGTCCATTGCTCTGGCATATCAGTTATTAACCTAGAAACCATCTTATAGTTACTATAGCTCACCATTCTAAACGGCTTTTAGTATTTTGCAGCCGGCAAATTATCTAAAAGATAAAAACTTATATATGGCGATTGTCCAACTATACGACTACAACATTGTTTCATTATCCCTGCTTCAGTCGATCTAAATGTCTTTTTTTTTATATCAAAATGATTTTGTCTCTAAAAAAGGAATAATTTTTTCTTTATTCACAAGCTAAGTGAAAATCGGAATTATGGGAATAACTTGACATACCGATCTGTTTTTTTAATTTTTTTGTTTTGATTTCACAATACATGTTGTTATAATATTCCTCTCCTACACCATAATGACATCAGGAATGTGTTTATATTTGATTACGTGGCAAGTGGATATACTACATTGGCGACTCGCTAAAAACGTGTACGAAAAAGAAACAGAATAAATCCGTACCGCTTATCTTTTGAAAAGTCTGTAAGTACATAAACACGTGCAACATACACACGCAGCATATATTATTGAATTATTGTACAATTACATTGTATTTCCTTTAGATCGCTGTCGTCAGCAAGAAAGTTCATTTTGAACTCTTTCTCTGCATGATTCTTTGATCATTTTAAATCAGCAGCAGTAAGTAAAAACTTAAATTTATTATCTATTTTACATTTTTTATATGAGTTTTACATTTTAGTAATCTGATTTGTAATATTAATGGCACCTCCGCGTTTTCGTGGGAAAACAGATAGCGTAATTTTCATTAACGAAAAGTTTTATCAAAATATGCATGTTATTATTAAGATGAAAGTATTTTTTAATTATTTTTTGAAATTTTTTAATCCTTTCTAACACGTTCGAAATTTTGATTAACGTCATCCTTTGCTTACGTCATCGCGGTGGCATGAAAATAACTGTTTTCTTTGCGCTTTTTTTCCGTTGAAAACACACTGATTTGAAAATTCTTGTAAAAATCAAATGATTGTTCTATTTTAATGAAATTTTCAGGACTTATTCACAAATGAATCAAATTATTTTTTAAATGTTTTTTTAGAAAATTTTGGTAAAAAAATTTTTTAAATATGTTAACCCCCCACACATGAAACTTCACACAAAACCTTTCTATTTCCTGATTTTTTTTTTTTTTTTTGGTTAAAAGTAGGATTCCTTAGAGATTGTAAATCAATTACTTTTTTTTCAAATTTGAGCTATATAACTGAAAATCTGGTCTGAATTGAAAAATAATGAATCCAATAAAACTTTGACATTACTTAATTAGAAAAGCTTTTAATTGCTTTTGTAAATAAGTAATATTAAGGACATTATTGTCAGAAGAAATAAAATTTTTCTGATGAATAAGGAATTTGTACAAGAATTTTACTTTTTTTTTAATTTTAATTATAATAATTTATAATAGCTTTAAAATCGTGTAAAATTCTGTATTGGGCTATTTCCTGGATGTGATATAGTAATTAAGTGGAAACAAAATATACAAATCCCAAATTGAAAAGATTAATCAACTTAGTTGTGCTATTCTATTTTTAAAATAATTTTTATTTTGTATTTTTTTTACTTAATACGTTCATTCATTATTTTCATGTATGGTAGACTGAAAATTTTGGTAAAAAAATTTTTTTTTTACATATGTTACTCCCCACATACTTAATTTCATAAAATTTCGTAAAAAACCTTTCTATTTCTTGAATTTTTTTTCGTTAAAAGTAGGAGTTTTCTAATTTAATAATGTCATAGTTTTTATTGCATTCATTATTTTTCAATTCAGAGCAGATATTCAGTTAGAATAGTGCAAGTTTGAAAAAAAAATGGTGATTTTTTTTTTCAAACTTTCACTAACTGAATATCTCCTCTGAATTGAAAAATAATGAATGCAATAAAAACTGACATTATTAAATTAGAAAAGGTTTTAATTGCTTTTATAAATAAGTTATATTAAGGACATCATTGTCTGAAGAAATAAAATTTTTCCGAGGAAGGCAACAGATCTCCCAAGATACCATAGCGGCCTTGTCTCTCCACAAGAAAGAGAACAAGAGCCTTACTAATGACATTAGTGTGGTATACGGAATTGGAAGTACAGAGAGTCGGCAAAGGAGAATCGGGTAAATGTGTAAAACACATACTTCTGCTCTCCCCTTCAAGGAAAGATTCCTCCGAGATCACAGATTAACCACAATCTCGGCTCTGCTCGACACAAGAACCGAAACGTCATCAGCATAGGCAGAATACCTGGCTCGGGTGGTAGCCCCAGGCAGGGAAATTCCGCGCAGGACCGGATTCGCCTTTAACTTGCGAAGGAAAGGTTCCAACGCAAGAATGTAAAGCAAAGGCGAAAGCGGACAACCTTGACGAATGGAGCGAGACAATACGAAAGGCTCCGATCTTACCCCATTCACTTCCACCAGCGCACCGGGAGTCACATACAAAAGTCGGATACAGGAGCGAAAGTCGGGCCCAAAACCGGCCGCCGAAAGGACAGCCTCCAAAAAACGATGGTAACCCTATCGAAGGTCTTGGACTGATCTAAATTGATCAGCGCAGCTTCACTGTCGACTTGTTCTAAGATCAAGCGTACCGTATGAAGGTTGTCCTGAATAGTCCTGCCCTTCACAGCACAAATCTGTTCGGAGCCAATCAAACTAGACAGGACAAGCTGCAAACAGTTGGCTAAGATCTTCGCCAAAATCTTTAACTCTGTGTTTAACATGGTTAAAGGGCGAAAGTTATCTAACCCATCCCCACCGTTCTTGTCTTTACGCAGCAACTTGATCACACCCCTGGTGAAGCGTTGAGGTATAGACCCTTGCCTCATCCAATTGTTGAAAATCAGTTCCAGCAAAGGAACAAAAACGGGCGACTGCCTCAAGTAAACTTCGTAGGGAAGACTATCTAGTCCCGGAGATTTATCCAGGTCAACCTGTTTCAGCGCTTCCCAGATTTCAGCTGCCTCGATGTAGGGAAAGTCGGCTAAATAGGCGTCAAACTGAGCAAGGCTCAGACCGGCCTCTCTGGTGAAAAGTTCCTGAAAGTAATCCCGAAAGGCCTCGCATATGCCCACGTTTGTAGTCACGGTCCGCTTATCCGGCAATGTGACGCACGCGATATGTCACCGATTTGCGCTCCGATTTTCCTCTGCACGCAATTCAGCGGCCATATTCGTCCCCTCAGAGGACATTCTTTTTAACCTAGCCCTAACTACCAGAGCTCGATCCTTCTTGATAAGCAAGGAGGACAACTCTGCCTTAGCTAAGGCTATTTCCCCACTATCACGGGATTTCACTGCCCGTTCAACTTTCTGTTCTAAAGCCGTTTGCGCCGCTAATCTATCTAGATTGAGTCGACGACGAAAATCCCCGTCAATTCACTGTATCATTAGTAGCAACTGGTCCCGGAAATCCTACTCACCAAATAATGAACAGTTTAATTTCCAGTAGCCAGCGGACCTAACCTTAGGCTTATCAAAGTTTACACGGACCCGGACAAGCCTATGATCCGAATAAACTATATAATGGAAACTTGGACACCCTAAGAGCCCTACATCGACTCTCCTAACTAAGACTCGGTCGAGGTAACTAGCAAGCGTCCCAGTAGCCGAGTTGCCACTATTTGTCCAAGTCCATGCTACCTCCTGAGGGCGCTCATTCCGGTACTTATCGACAAGATCCGTCGATAAAGTCGCGAAATTGTTTCGCATCCCGGTTGTTAGTACCCGGATTTTGCCCTATACGATCTATATCGGGGTCAAGGACGGCATTCCAAAAACTAAATTCTAAAACTACCCGACGAGATATCGTCAAGAACGGCTCGATTTGCCGAAACAAAGCAGGCTGCTCAGAATGGTTATTGGGATCATAAACTCCAATGAGACGCAGAGCCTTATCCTTTATGGTGGCATCCAACACGCAAAGCCTGCCCGCCGGATCTGCGAAGACAAGAGTACATGCAGCTTTTAAAGACTTGCTCACCAGCCAAGAGACACCCCTCGAACGACCATCAAAACATGCTGAATAAAGGGAGAACACCCTAGACAGCACGTCCTCACGGTCATGAGAAGAAAACCGGGTCTCTTGCACACAACAGACATTCACCCCGAGGCGCTGAAGGTCGCGAGAGAGCCTCGCCCTGCGTGACTCCGACCTCAGGCCTCGGACATTTATACTTGCTAACCAGAGAGCCATAGTGAAAACCGATTAGGGTTGCTTTCCTGAATTGAACATGGTCATGGTAAGGATACCGACAACCTCCCCCATAGACCCATGGTCCATCCCAGTCTTGATGGTACCGTCTTGGGAGATTCCGCCGATATCCCAGGGGAATGTCATTTTTAGTGCTCTATAGAGGGAGGGGTGAACAAAAACCGGGACCCTCCCAGCACAAAATTGCTTCATTTTTCTCAATCTATCGTTCTAGATGATTGCAGTGGGCGGGGACATATTGAATGAAGCAATAGCTTCATCTAACATCGACCAAATATGCCTTGCCCCCGTCTCAGTTCTTATTACGGTTAGAATCCTTTCTGCGTTTTGGAAAATTTTGAGGTTCTTCTATGTCTTTGTGGCCGAATTGTTTGATGGATAGCAGATATTTAAAGTTTTTAATTCTGTTACGATAGTCTCTAGCTTTCTCAGCTTGAATGGGCGAAATTTTAAATACGTCATCACCGGTATTGAAAATATGTTGTTTTTTTTTTATTCCGGTTAATTCGTGAGTGGGGCTTCTGCGCCTTTTGTTTAATGAAGTTGACATTTCTGGTGTTTTAATGGGAGAAGGACTGGGTGTGTGGCGGGGTGTATATGTTTACATAAAAAGGGCTGGGGTCTCTACTGAGAGGGATTGAGGATTGGGAAAAAGAAGTGGAAGGAGAGGCATGCGAGGACTTCTCTCTACAAAGAGGGGTTGAGGGATGGGAAGAAAGTAGTGGGTCGGAGGATGTGGAGGGAGGGGCCTTCTTTGAAGAGGACTTTGGCTGACTGGATGTAGAGGGCCGGGGAGACTGTACAGTGGATTTGGAAGGAAGTGTTTTCTTGGTGTGAGAGGATTTTGTTTTCCTTCGCTGGTCTAGTTTTTGTTTAAGGACTTTAATTTTTTCATAGCCGGGGTCGTATTTTCTTTGTTAATCTTGGATATTCGGTATTGAGGCCGGGATGTCACCCTTACTGTTGTCAGAGGGAGTGGGGCTGTAAGTGTCTTTTGTCCTAGGGGATTCAGGGGAAAAGACCCGCTGTCTGACGCTTCTCTCTGGCCCTGCTAGCAACCTGCCATTTCCCCTCTTCCTCCTCCTCAACTGCACTAGCAGTGGAAGAAGGCTCTTCGGGGAATGCGGGCTTTGGTGATGGTCCAACCGGGGGTTTGACCACTCCGGTTACGGAAGCCGGCATGCCCATTACAGACGAGGTGGTTTTTAAAGACTCGGTCAGAGAGTGGGTTTGGTCGACTGGGGCCTGACTCCCAGAGGCCTTCTCTGGACAGGAAGAGGAGAGGTGACCAGTCTCTCCGTACTTCCAACAAACTGGTTTACGGCCCGTCACAATGACCGGCAGCTTCAGGCCACCAACATCCAGGCAGTTGGGGATGTAAGACGAAGACCTTACGATCCAGCATAATGTCGAAGCTCCACCCCCCAGTCAAGCTATCACAGGAAGCACCCAGAATTTCGCCGTACTGGGAGAACAAATACGCCCGGTGCTCCCCGATAACCTGAGAGGAGACCTCATATACTGCTACATTTATCCTTCTTCTGCTTTCGTATTCTGATCGGAAAATCAAATCTTTTGTGATTAATTCTCGACTTGTGGCTTTTACGCAGTCTTCGGCAGTGGGTAACAGCACGTCCCACATGAAAAATCCCTTACCCTTAACGATACGAAGTGGCTTAAACTCCAGGGACTCCAGTGTTTTTACTATTCTTTTGTCGATTTTCTTTAGTTCGATTGGATCCTCCAAGAGCCCACCTTCTACCACAAAGTTTGCGTAACTCTTGGCATGCTCCAAGAACTCCGCATTATCGATAATGCATTTAGGTGGGGGCTTCCAACAAGAGTGCGATTCCCCGGCCTCTGCATTCTCACTTGACTTGTCTTCTTCCTGGTCATTATTGGCTTCTGCGTTTTGACTCTTTTCTGCATCCGTAGACTTAGAAGCTTTTTTAAAGTATTTACAATTTCTTCACTCGTTGGAATACTCGCTAAGACTGGGTACTCCTCAATGTCATCCTTATCCGGTGGGTGTTTTTTAACACAAAATAAATGTTTCTGTACCGACCTTTCAAAGTCCGCCATAACGTGTCTCTTCCTTTTAGGACGGACGAGTGTTGCTTTTTTTCTCTCCACTTTAGTATTTATATAACGGGAAGGAGAGGGGCGGTGAGAAACAATGGTCGCCTATAGGCGAGGGGAAAACTGAAACAAAGTTCGCCTAGCAGCGAAACAAATTTAAAATGACAGACAAATAACAGTCACAAAATATAAAAAAGAAAAGCACAAAGTTAACAAGAAAAACTTGAACAATTGATCACAAACAAAAAGAATATGCACAAAACAGTTCAAAACGTTATACAAAACAATGACCCAAATAAATTACACAAAATAAGAAAAACTATAAAGAAAACACTTTAAACAATCTTCTTGTTTTTACACTAAAAATAAAAGTAAAAAGGACAAGTTACAGACACGAATACGAAACAATACGTATTAACTAAATAAAAAAAACAAGATGGCCGCTTAAAAAAGGCAGGCCAATAAACAAATACAAAAACAGACAAGTTAGACTAAACAAAAAATAGAACACTTGAATGATTATTTAAAAGGAAAAAACAATTTTAAAAAAGTAACACATAACAATTAACACGTAGTAAATGAACAAAAGAAAAAATTAAGTCTGACAACGAATAAACAGTTAGAACGGGGTATATAAAATTAAAAAGTTAATTAAAAGGAGACTTTAACGTAAAAAATAAAAATAAAATGAAAATGTAATAAATTAAAAAAAGAAAGGAAAAAGTGAAAAAATCAAAAAAGTTTTCAAATAACAGACAACAAAAGAACGTTAACGAACTTAACAGAACGGTTTTAGTCGAACAAACAAAAGAAATCCACACGCGTCAATAATGCGGTCTTGCCAAGTCAAGTACGGATCAGAGCTGAACAAAACGACCAAACTCGATAACTGACTGAACTCTGGTGGCTGACTGTCTGAATTGAGTCAGCTGCGGTTAAAATCGGCTCAAAAGAGGTTGGCGGGAAATAGTATTCGTTTGGAATTTTGCTACACTTTGGTGCTTATTAACCAATAAAAAGATTGGATTTGCAAAAACGAGATGATGATTGGTTAAAAGCTTTTCAGAGAAGAATACATTTTTCTGAAGGGGGTTAAAGGCTAATGTGGAAGATTCCACAGAGGTACCAATATCTATTTACCATGACCATATGTACGGAGTGCTGCTTTTAAAATTGCTATGTTTATTTTCTTGATTATTTTATAAGCTTTGATATATATATATATATATATATATATATATATATATATATATATATATATATATATATATATAAAGAAGTAATATTTAATTTATTGTCATTATATTCAATTTAAGCTATATACATGATTAAAACAGGCCAGTCATTGGATGGGGTCCTAGTAGGGGTCCTGCCTTCCAGAAAATCGTTTGCACCCCTCCCTCCGAAATGATTATGAACTAATATTTGTTCGTAAATTCTTTCTTGCATACCTCTGATCGAAAACAAAAAGTTGGTTTGGAACTACACGTAGACCAGTTTTTATAAAATAACTTTGTGGAATGTAAACAACAGTGTCACTGTCAAACTATTTCTTTCTCAAGGTCATTTTATCTTCATGTAGCTTTCACATAACTGTTCACTGACAGCTATCAGCCATCTCTTGAGAAGTTTTTTTTTTTTGAAAATGAAATATTTATAATCTTTAAAAATGTCTGACAAATTTTGCTATTCGGTATATCGACATAATTTTCCTTTCTTTTTTTTAATTTGGTCCACCACAAAAATATTGTTACAGAAATGGTTATTGATTATTTGTTGATCAAAGAAAGAGACAATAACAATTTTTAGAAAAAAGAGTAAATATGATATCATTTTAAATTTCTTTATCATTTCAGCTATTTTTATGGACAATTCGCAAATTTTAAGATTATGTAGCTTTGAATCATTTTTACAAATGATTTACTTCTTTTGTGGGGGCTTATTTTAGTCATTGAAATTTGTACAACACTTGTGGTGACTAACTATATTTTTAATTTATTAACAATTATCATAATTAATTTTAATATTAAAACTTTTATTAGTTTTTATTTGTCATCAAGCGGCTACTAAAAACTTCACCAAACTCTGTCGGTGGCCAACATTCACTTTTAATTTAGTTTGTAATTTAATTTGTCCCTCCTATTTCTGGAGATGCAAAACTGAGTTTATGAAACGACTGGCTGTCATTATTTGCATCTAGATTAATGTCTTCATTTTTTTCATATTTTTTTTTTGTTCTCTCAATATTTCAGCAATTGTATCCTTCGGCCTTTTCAAGCGTATGTTGAACCAGGTAATCTTCACGGTATTTTAAATTTACTTAATCAACGGTGTAATTTTTTTCTGAATGGTCCGTCTATGTTTAAGCATATTTCGTCTTATTATCTTTTTAATACTGCACTACCTGACCCAGGAATTGAACTCACAATTTCTATGCTATCAAATTCAGTAAGCAACGCTAAAGCATTGGTTCATAAAATTCCCTAAAGGTTACCGGATCAACAGACACCCGGAGAAGGCCGGGGATTATAACGGCCGAAATAGTTTTATATTAACAACTAAGATAAGCAGATTAGTTTGAATGTATATAACGTGATTGCTTTCAGTTAATTTAATTATTGTTATTTCAATGATGTCAGCACCAAATTCTAAGTCTTACAAAAATCAAAACAATGTCTTTTCAACAGTTCTTTTCTCATTATACTTACCATTTTTGCAGTATATTCTACTTGGCATATGCACTAATCCAAAATGTTCCCAGTACTTTAATAATTATGGGCACAAATGTCACTTTCATATTCTACGGTTTCTGGATCTCTCAATTTTAAATGTTTTTTTTTTTCAGGTTCATTTTGTTAAATCGCAGGATTTCCCAGGATTTCTCAATTTCACATTCTAACAATTCAATAACCATGAGGATATTTGTAATCGTTGTTTTATATTTGCTTGGCTTCTGTGTGTTTTGTACATACACTGGTAAGTACAACTGATATTCAGTTCTTACATCAAGTGGGTATTGCAGATTTTACTAATTACTAGAGGAAACGGATCTTTTACACTTGATCCAGGTTTACCAAGTCCTAACCATAAAACTGGTCAACTCACAAAATATATCTTCATTGGTCATAACAGAATAGTCGACTTACCATTAAATAATGGGCCTCTGAGCAAATTCAGAGGCTGATTTATTCATTCAGCCTATAATATTAATTTTTATGATGTGCTAAAATCCCCAAATTGACATATCTTCCTTTCTTTGCTTACAATGATTCAACCTATATGAATGTTAAAGTAACATCGAATTTTTACTTTTTCTATTCTCTAGAACAGTGACGGAGAATACATTTGCAGCAACCTGAATATATGTTTCAATTTACTTAGGATGAAGTGTACAGATAATAAAGTTGGCTAACAGTAATTGATCAGAAATACAAATCATTACAGGCACAGCTTTCAAAATAAAGATAGTGTCAACAGTACGCCCAGCTCTATATAAATACACTGTATATCCTCATTGTGCATTAACACACATCTGTACTCTTGCATACATACCATCATACAGATGATGAATACCATCCTGCTATCCATTATTCCACATCACTTGCATCTGTTGACAGAACGAGTCAAACGTTGTCCTAAGATGTTCCATACATCTTCAATGTCAGAAAGGTTTTGACGATTATGCTAGCTAAGTAATTTGTCGAACATCTTGCAAGGTATATCGAGTAGCACGGGCGACATGTGGACAGGTTAAAAGAATACATTGATTTTCTATTGGAGAAATAATTGTAAAACTTGTTGAACAATATTCTAGATGTACATAGCACTATTTCACATTTATTCTACATACTAATGTGGTACTAATGATACTAATCCTTCTAATGGTATTGATGTTACCGGTATTCTGACTCTCAATTATACAGTCACATATTAGATTTGCCTACTCGTTTCCCTAATAATTCTGATCAACATTTTCCTTTACTCGATTTGTTCTTCCTAGCTCTTGTCGAGCATTGCAAATCTGTTCCCTTGATAATCCGGATCACGCTGTAGTGTCTGTTGATATTTCCTTTGGCTCACGTATTAGATACGAATCCTTTCTTCACAAGTTTTGTTTTTCTATCAACGTACCGATTGGGATTCATTTCGGGATTTTCTTCGTCAATATTAAAAATTGTGCCACTGAGGTTCCTTTTTGGGTAAATCGATGCTTTTGTGCCATCTCGAAAATACCATGTGAAACTACAACTTTTTCCTTGGTTCACATCTTCCGGTTCAGCTTCTATAGTCCACAGGAATCACTTTTACTGGCTGTACCACCGTGATAGTTCTAATCACAGCAGAGGCTTCTTTGTATCTTCTCATAATAAGTCTAAACGTTTCTTCAATGTGGTTGTTTTTGTTCGCTGACTTAATGAGTCACCATATAGCCTCTATCAAGTTTGGTTCTTGTGACTGCTGGCTGTTCTGTAATAGTCTGTTAAATAAGGGTAAATATTCTGTCCCTCTCCTCTTCACTCAATTCGAGATGTTATTATCTTCTGTTGATAAAGCAAAATGCCTTGCTTGTAAATCATCGACCAATTCTACCCTTGACCCATCTGGAGTATCCTTCTACCTAGAAATAAGTCTCTACTACGTGATATGTATATAACTCTGTCCATGATTATTAATATCATCTCTAAACTGGATGCACACAAAGCATTCGAACTTGATGATACCCCTGCAATAGTCCTAAAGAAATGGGCCTTGTTCTCTCTAAACTCTACAATGAATGCATTAGTGTTTCTTGCTTTCCTGATTGTTGGGAATCCTCTTCTCTAGTTCCAGTTTTTGAGAACTCTGATCCTTCTAACTATCGACTTCTTCAACCTCATTTTGGCAATATCCTAGAAGTTCAAATCAACTTTCAAATGGTTAAGCATCTCACCTCGCAGGCTCTTCTATCAGGTAAACAATATGGCTTTCACTTTTCTATATCAACTGCTGATGTGTTAACGATTATTGCTAAAAGAGTCTGTCAAGCTTTAGATAATAATAGTGAAGGCGTTAGACAGGAGTTTGACTCTTCTTCACAAGTTGAAAGGTTATGGTATTTCTGGCCCAAATTTTTATTTCATTCAATCTTATCAAATCGAAATGAAAGTTTTCTTGAACGGTCACTCTTGTAGATCTTTTTACTTAAGAGCTATATCTTTGGAAATACTTTGTTCATAATCTTTATCAATGACCTTCCCGATGTCACCAGTTCTCGACTCAGTATATATGCTTATGAAAGAATTATTTACGCCCTTTTTCATGGTAAGTCTGATAGGTTTGTTAGATGAAATCGTCAGTTGATATAAAAAAAATTACCTTCGATCTGTCGTTGAAGCAATAAATGGCTTTTTAATTTTAACGTCTCCAAAACAGAATTGTTCTCTTTTAATCGTTTTAGAGAATTTTATTGTCTTCCATCGGCATGGCTGATGCAAACCTGCAGGGGGTTGACTCACTGAGACTTCTCAGGCCAACATTGTACATCGATATGAAATAGAGCGGTTATATTGAAAAATCATATAAGATATAAATTGGCTTCTGAATATTGGACAAGCATGTGAAAATGTTTTTAAATTCTTGTAGTTTGAAGACTCACTATTTTTTTTTATTTTTTTAGAGAAATGTAAGGAGAAAGCAAAAGGAACGTTTCATTTAATTTGCGATGGAGACGAAACTTATTCTCCTGTTCAATGCAATAAAACCCAGTAAGATGATTTACTTTTCATAAATATTGATATTTATATTGTTTAGTTTGTTGTTATTGTTGCATGAGAAATGAGTGTTACATGAATGTAGCCTTGTACGAAAGTGGACGTCATCCAACAATGCTTACAATTAAGGAAAGATTCAAACAAGTTTTTCCTGATCGAAAATTTAACATAGTTTCGTAGGCAGATAAGCATCAAATTTTAACTTTTCAAAGCAAGAATACTAAACAGCTGAAATGATTATCGATACAAAATCATCCGAATTAGAAACAAATCTTTGAAAAAGTAAGTTTCTATTTCAAATTCACCAATTAAATTGTTTCTCTTCTTGAACATCTATAAAATATTTCCAAACAAATATTTAGTTTTCAGCAATTGATACTACGGGAATTGGAGAGAAGTAAAATGTTTATCGAACATTACAACCCAAACATACGATATTATCGTTGTAGAAGTGGTGTAATGAATGGCGAATGTCATGACATAAGACTTCATTCATTCGAAACGTGGTCTTTGTCTTTGTATAAGAGATTGCCCATCTTCTTTCTGGTGCACTTATTTACATAGCCATTTGTAAAATGTCTTTTTCTCCCACGAATATATTCACTTCTCAGGTCACCACTGACAAAGAGTGAAACACAGATCTCCACCGTCAGCTTATGTTGTCTCATATCAACTCTACACCTAGCTTCCTTTGACGATCTGGTGTGAAACAGAGTGCCAGGTCTATTCCGGTATGAGCACAAAGATACATTTAACATTGTGAAGAACATAAAGAGAAAGCCTTTTAATAAGTCTCTAATGTGTATAACATTAGGACACACGACCATATCTAGACAGAGATGTGACGTAACAATTCGTCTATTTACCGAAAATAAATTAAATGATTTTCTTGGAATGATGGAAAAAAGTACCAAAGAAGTTGTAATCGTTTTATTTATTTTTATTTAATGTGTTTTGATTGTTTTCAATTATTTTCATAGTTTTAGGTGATTAACTATTCTACTTTATCTACCGAAAACTAATTCTTTATTTACAGAAAAAGAGAAGACAGCAATTCAAATATGTAGAGGACCGTGTGTGTATTTACGTGTTTTTGTATTAGAAACACGTGTGTAACTCCTGGTAGAACATTAAAAGGCCCAACTACATGAAAATTGGCGGACTTAATTTGTCCAACCGAAGATGAAAGAAGAAAAACAAGACAGATATATCCACAAATATGTATTAAACAAAGGACAAGGCACCTAGACATAACATTTGTGTGTGTGTGGGAACATTGTGTTTGTTCTTTGGTGAATGTTTGTATTTTGGTGAATGTTTGTAGTGTTCATAGCGTTTTCCCAGAAATGGGAAGAGCTGATCTTCTAAGAGCTTGCATCTTGTCGCTGAAATGAAGAAGAAAGAGAGATTTACCTCACCACCACGCGAGGTGGGACTCGGCACGAGGCCTGAAGGAAAAAGAGGAAGAGGCAAGAAGTTTCCCAGTATTTATAGTATGAAGAGAGAGACCCCTGGTGACAATATGGGAATTAAGGAGGAGCTAACTCCGACAAATATATCTCAAAGTTTTTGTTTGTTTTTGTTTTGTTTTTTTGTTTTGTGTGTGTGTGTGTGTGTGTGTGTGTGTGTGTGTGTGTGTGTGTGTGTGTGTGCTTGTGTGTGTGTGTGTGCGTGTGTGTTCCTGTTGAATGTTGTAAATCTTGTCAAGATTAATTTCAAACACGTTTCTCTTTAGATTGAAACCTATTAAGTGTTTCTCACCGAATAATCATAGTTGCCTTGTTCTTTTTCTCACAGTTGCTTTTGTGTTGGGAAAAATGGAATACGAATCGAAAATTATTATGCACCAATTGAATCAAGCAAGGATATGGACTGCAGTAAGTAAAAGGAATTCAAAGAAACGAACTGAGTTGTTCAAGCTGCTCTGGCACCTCACAGAGAAAAATCTTTTCTACTCATTTGATATTTGTTTTTATAAGTTTCATCATTATTTGGGATGCTAATTTTCGTAAACGTAAATCTTTTTTATCTTCATAGTTCGACATCACACGTCCCCGCATACATATATACATTCATACAGTTGAAAGACAATATACGCGAATAGATAGATAGATAGATAGATATGAATTGACTGAGTTATACAGTTATTCAACGTAATAGGTCTGAGTAGAATGCGGTTCTGATTAAAAGTGAAGGAAATTTCTAAAATCGAAAATGTATTTCTGCATCAGCTATAATCCAATATTATAAACTTATATCCAGCATGATACAACATATATCCTTTCCTCATAACGATGAAAATAAATGTGACAATAAGTTGAATGAAATAAGGTATGTTTAAAATTTACATACATCAGACACCTAAATTTGAATTTAAAGTTTAAGCATCTTTTTATCTTAATGTAAATTGTAGTCAGCGTCTGTTGTATTTTCTCTTTTTTTTATATTAGGATTGATTGCACCATTAATATCGTTGTCTAAAGACATTCTTTCCAAAAATAACGAATCATAGCACAGTTTTTGTTATGTCATCTATTTACTCACCAAAGTGTAAGAAAAAGAAAGATATTTAATCTGCCATGATTAGTGAAACACAGTAAGAATTGGATTCATTATAAAAAGTTCAACAAAACCCTCGCCATATTACAGTCAATATGTGCGTCGTGGTAATGTACACGATAGAGCGTTGCAAAGTTCTCGGACTGATCCACTTCCCCAAATCTAGTCAACATAAGAGTTTAAAAATTCCCAAGTCGGGTCGAGAACTTTAAGGTGCACCAGGTATTTAAGAACGCACATTTAATAGACCATTAATTGAAGACGGTCTCAGATAAGGTGACACGGTATGGGCCAAATTTTAACATTCCCATTTCTCTTTCTGGAATGTTCATTTTCTGAAATGTTAATGTTTTCTATCGTCGGATCAAAAACTAACATTTCAGAAAAGAAACATTTTTAAGGAATCAGCGGTATTAAGAACTCAACAGGAACAGGATATCATTATGACTAGAGTATATCGATGAAGTCTATCGCTAAGAAGCTCAAAGTATCAGAGTCCACAATAAGACAGATGTGCCATGCACGCAGACATCAAATAAAATTCTTAAGTGATAAGGAGAAGGCAGTTCAACACAAATTTGGAGAAACGTGTTATGCGACCAAAACATTTCCTTCTGTGGAACCAATGTACAAATTTTCCTGATCCTCTCTGTGTTCTACAGTAGCCTTATAAACAATACTCTCTTTTGCCGTTTAACGGACAATTTGACGCATTTCGGCAATTTCACTTTTTCTCGGCTACTTTCACATTCACTCCACATTTTATTCAGCCCTTTGATTATTTTTTCTATGCTACTATGATTTTTTTATGATTTTTACAATGTTTTTTTTATTGAAAATGATATGTAACAAAATTCTCAGGGAAGCGTTTACTCAACAATTCTATTCTACCAATGTTAGTCTTCACTTCTAAATCAAGGTGATGTGGGTGCAAACCAAATAATGTTTCCTTTTCTTTTTTTGTTTTTGGCTACTCGTTACTGATGTCAATTTGGCTTCTTCGTGCAAAGCCCTATTTTGGTTTCTTCGAAAATTTTCTAGAACTTCCACGAGAAAGCCTACACTAGAAAGCCTACACTCAATCGATGTGTCTGATTACTTTTCTAGGGTTGTTGAACCTACTATTGTTTCTATAGGGGACGACGCTTATCTATCACTATCATCCCAGTATACGCTATGATCGTTGATGTGTACAATTCTATTCGCTTGCGCTAACAGCTAGAGGCCCATCAACTCAGACACCTCTGCACAGTCAAACGAACCTTGAGGAACGACAAATATACTAATATTCCTGCTGTTATGCTATACGTTGTTGCTATGGAAAAGTCAGTCAGTTGCTTTGACTTTTGCGCTAATATCCTTAGGAATGGAAGGAATCTATATGTTCTTCCCAGCCTAACTCAGAAACTCTATGTTAAATAGCAGGGTAGACTGGGATCTATAGCCTTGTGGGCCATCTAGAAGAAGGAATACTCTGAATTCAAACCATGTAAAAAGTAACGGGAAATCACTCTACCATCTAGTCATGGTAATTCATAGATAATAAAGAAACGGGATCTGTGAAAACAATGGCGCCTCATAAATGAATTAGGCATTAAAAATAATTGAATACTTATATATATATATATATATATATATATATATATATATATATATATATATATATATATATATATATATATAATATTAGTTACAATATATTTACTGTTTTACTGACAGCAATAGTTTTTAGTTGGCATAAAATTATTTTCGTCAATATTTGTCTTCACCTTGGAAATGAATCATTTAAATGCTTCTTCTCAATTTTCCTCTTTCGATATCTGATCCTTACATTCAACCATTAATCTTTTTTTTATTTACATTTATAAATGCATTGCTTTTCGAAATAATCACATATCAACGACTGATTTTTGTTTCATGCTTAAAATTTATATAAAAAACATGAGATCTAAAGTAATTTCTCGAATCATTTTACATGAAGATTAATCTGAAATCTAATCGCAATTATTAGGTTGTCTACGAGACAAAAGAAATTATCATAATACTATACCAAATTTTAAATGTTGTGCTACTTAAAATAAAAAATCTAATGACATGACAAACGATAAACTTATTCAAGAATTAATGACACCTATTTATATATGAAGTCTATTAATGTGTGACATATATAAACCTCTAAGTGAAACGGATTTTTCACTCTATCTTGCATAGAAAATCCAAGTTTCAGATAAAATCTTTATAGAATTTGTCTTTACAGAATGTGCTCGTGACAAAAAGGAGTACCAAGATAAAATGTTGATTGGCAGAATGTTCCATTGTACACCAAATGGAAGCTATAGAAGTATTCAATGCCTGGGTTCGGTTTGTTATTGCGTCGATAGAAATGGCAAAGCTAAGCCCAGAAATTTCGTACCAGTGGAAAAAATAGCCGCACTTCATTGCTCAGTAAGTATAAACTTTCAATTTGAAGCAGACGAATATAATCCTCGCGGTAAAAAAAAAATCCTTTTTAAGCAATGTGCCTGTGTTCCCATAATAACGTTCCTACACAAAAGAGCGAAAGAGAGAAAAATGACTGAAATGATTGTTATTCTGCACTCACAATTCTTAAAGACTTTGCTTCTCACTCTCAACCCTCTTTGTTATTTGCCGCTAAACTAGGAATTTATTATTATTATTACTTTAATAATTATTAATCTTGAGTGAAAAAATCATATTTATTTACTTAAGTTAGATCTCTATTTGCCATTAGATAGATTACACCTGTATACTTCTTTATCCTAAAATTCATTGACGGTAAATAAAATTGCACCAGCCCAAAGCACGATGCTGCTTTTAACTTGGATAGAGCATCCGGGGTGGATAATCTGAACACATTTTCAAAGTCTTCGGCAATCTTGTGAAATAGTAGCACTTCTACAAGTTCAGCGTCCATGTCAGTGCTTTAAGCAGTGATGTATACTACAATAAATGTCATTGTAATAAGTTCATTGCAAGCATGTGCCATTATACGGAGAAGCAGATGTGCTCCTTTTGTTTAATCAGATCCATTTTGAAAGGGTGCCTACAAGAGAATGGCTGATCGATTCGAAAAACTACTGCGCATATTGAACGTGGCGCATCCGTGACGCTGCAATGTAAAAAGAAAATGGTCAAAAGAACATTCTTAAGCCCGTAGACCAGGTTCATGACAGCCACCTAATAGAGACGCTCACAAAAATAGATGCTACAGACCGGAGTAAATGGGGCTCAGAGGTATCAACACAGACTGTGAGTAATCATTTATTGGCACATGATCAACGGACAGTATGTCTCTGGCCAAAATTCTACTTGCACTACTTGCTGTGATGTTGTGAGTGGGTCGAATGGTAGTCCGTACTCTTCAGTGATGAGAGCAGGTTCTGCCTTCATGTAAGTGATGATCGTTTGTATGTGCAACAAAGGAAAGAGCGAGATCTTTCAGAATGTATTCGCCCTGACATGATGGCTAAAATTCTCGTTCGCCTTTGGTGATTGTGGAGAAAAAGTTGATCATCACCATTTAGGTCTAGAACATTGTTAAACACTGTTTATATTGTTACTTATGCCATAGGAAGACTGTATTACTCAACAATTTTTATTACCCCATCTTGTATGCGTACCCATGCATGCGTTCTATAAGAAGGAATGTGTAAGTATGTAATGTACATTAATGACATATAGACGTGCATGTGTGTGTGTATGTACCGTGTGTATGCGTGTATATGTAGCTATAAAGGAATAATTTAGCTACTAAATGGAGATAATGTAACTGCTAACAGTTTCTTCTCTCACACTTCTTGCTTGTGGAACTCTCTTGTGACTATCCAGTAAACTTTGATCTTCAAACATTTATTAGGACCGTAAATAAGTTCTCGCTGTTTTCCAACAGATGGCGTACCCAGAACTGCGTTCGTGTAGTTTCAAATGGTGACGCATCTATAAGGAAGTACTAAAAGCAAGCTTGAAATTCAGTGTATGCCATCTCGCCGAAGTGTAAGCAACTTTGTTTTTCATAGCGTGAAACATGTTGGATTTCGTGCCAAGGAAAGTGTATTTTCTGCACTACTTTATTCAAAAGAAATCTGCAGCTGAAGCACACAAAATTCTTGTTGAGACTTACGGCGACCATGCTCTGTCGGAAACAACATGCAGAGATTGGTTTAGACGCTTCAAAAATAATGATTTTGATGTTGAAGTTAAAGAACGCTCTGGCGCACCGACAATGTTTGCAGACGAAATATTGGAGGCATTACTTCATGAAGATTCATATCAGGCGCAAGCTGAACTTGCAGAATCATTAAGAGTTGATTACACAACAGTTTCGAAACGTTTAAAAGCATTAGGAATGACTCAAAAGCAAGAACATTGGTTGCCATACGAGTTGAAGTCGAGATACGTCGAACGGCGTCTTGTCACGTGTGAACAGCTGCTTCAACAGCAGAAAAGGAAAAGTTTTTTGCATCGTATCGTGACCGGCGATGAAAAGTGGATACACTACGATAACACTAAGCGTAGAAAATCGTGAGGTAAGCCCGGCTATGCATCAACATCGGCGGCAAAGCCGAATATCCATGGTTCGAAGCTTCTGCTCTGCATTTTGTGGGATGGGCTGCTCAAACCGACCAAAACCATCACGGGAGATCGCTATCGACTACAATTGATGCGTTTGGGCCGAGCATTGAAGAAAAAACGGCCGCTAGGCGAGCAGAGACACGACAAAGTTAGGCCACATGTTGCAGAACGGGTTAAAACCTACTTTGAAACGCTTATATGGAAAGTCCAACGGCACCCGCTGTGTTCACCAGATTATCACTTGTTACGAACGATGGCACTTTCATTCTTATGTTGATGCCAAAAAATGGGTCGACTCGTGGTTAGCCTCAAAATACGTGTCCTTTTTCCAACGTAGAATTCAAAGGCTGCCAGAAAGATGGGAAAACGTGGTGGCTAGCGATGGACAATACTTTCAGTGACTTATTTTTTTTTTTACTAATTTTTGTAAATAAAACATTACTTTTCATGAAAAATCAGCGAGAACTTATTCAAGGTCCTAATAAATACAACGTTAATCGTCATTTTCCTCCTCCTTGAATCTTGTTCTCTTATTGTTGTCTCTTCTTAATAATGTGATTCTTTCACTTTCTCATATTAAATCCTTATATCTTAGTGGTTTTATCGCCTTGCTTGGGTGATATATATATATATATATATATATATATATATATATATATATATATATATATATATATATATATAGCTCACCGATTATAAACTATTTCATGTATTATTGCTTTTTTAAAAAAGCTCAACATTTTCATGTCTTTTTCTTTTACAGGAAAATGTCTAGTTTGGCGTATCTGTAAATGTGTGGATGACAATGAACTGAAACTAAAACTTGTGTTTATTTAGTATAAACATAAAAAATGTTTCTCTCCATGATTTATTGTCAACATCAAATAAAATATTTTATTATGAATATACTTTATTATACATTTAAAATCGTAAAATTTATTATAAATATTTTTCAAATAGTATCATTTATATTCCAGTCGTTTACATATACACATGTGGGTGCTGAAAATTTATCGACCTAATTCTTAAATTAATGACTTAAGAAGATTTACTTTATTAATTATCAAACATGTATATATATATGAGTTGCTTACTTTGTACTTATTTAAATGATATGCTCTGATATGGGGATTCTTAGGGCCCGGTATTGTTGAGCACTATTTTGCTTTTAACGTTATTCTCCTTTGCTGAAATCCTACCGATTCCCATGCTTGCGAGCACTTTCGAGGCACGCTTTTGATATTTTACTCTGGTAGTTGTTCTCTCCCCAATTAATGGTGATTCTTCGGCATTTCAATCTTGGCTCTATGGGCATTTAGTTGGTATGTGCATACTATGTACATATCAGCTACAATTGTTGTAACAGCTTGAACTTGCCGGAGAGTATAAATTGTCCATTTTCACAAAAAAAAAAAAAGTTGCCAACTACTTGATGATTACGGGAAAATATATTAAACTTGTAATTGTAGTCACTCACTATATATATATATATATATATATATATATATATATATATATATATATATATATATATATATATATATATATATATACCTGCATTCTTAAATAAAAGTAAGGAATTAATATTCATTTTTACTTTTGCTGGAATACTAACCAAATTAACTTACTTTACAAACTCAAGATGGTATACTATTTATCATGAACATTTAATGTTTATTTTTCTACTCTATATTTGCCATCTCAAAGAGTTTTCTATCGGTCAGAAAATTTTTGTACATGACTGGAAATATAAAAATAGAAATTTTTCCTTGCACGTTTTTCTAATTTTTCATGAGCACTGGTAAAAAATGTTTGCTGAAGACATTAGGTTTATAATACCCAGAAATTCATACACAGATGTTCTCAAGGACACATGGCACAGTGGATAAAGGCGTTAGTTAGATGCAGTGACAGGACCAAAAGAGTTACCCGATTAAAGCAGTGGAGAACTTGGAGAAAGGAATTAACAGGAGATAACTGATAACGGACATCCATTAAACATGGCACGTGGAACTAGAACAGTCTACCCCAGTGAGCGAAATAAAGGGTTCAGTTCGACATTCCAACCATCTGAAGAAGGCCGGAGCGTACAACGGCCGAGACGTTGTAATAAATATGGCGACAAAGATGAGAACAATAGTCCGAATAATTTAAATAGTGTACTATAATGTGTTATTTTCCAAGGATTTTATTATCTCCTTTCTTAAAAAATAGGATTACAAGGCTTGTGGTGTAATTTCAGGTTAGACAACAGAAACTAAAAGAAATGTTCCTTCAAACACAGAATGAGCAAAGGCATTTGTATAATATATCCATCAACGGCCAAAATGAGGACAGTGAAAATGCGTTCTCTCAAAATGCTATATGGAGTGCTATTGAAAACTTCAAGTTTGCACCTGAAGAAGAAATTACATTCGCTTCGTACTTTAAACGTTACGAGAACTTATACAATGCGGATTGTGCAAGTTGGGCTGACCATAAAAAGGTTCGCATACTCCTCAAGAAATTAGGCACAGCAGAATATACTAAGTTTGTTAACTATATTTTGCCTAAGAAAACCAGCTACTTAAAATTTAAAGAGGCGGTTCAATTATTAATAGTAGTCTTCAGTCCAAAAACATCACTATTCCACAAGCGTTGGAAATGCATGAATCTCACCTGCAAAGAAGACGTAGATTACACTACTTTCGCGAGTGTAGTCAATAAATACTGCGATGACTTCAAATTGGCAGAGTTAAGCGGCAATACTTTTAAATGCCTGATTTTCGTCCAGGGTTTGATTTCAACGAAAGACACCGAAATACATCGTAGGGTACTCATCAAGCTTGAAAATGAGCCCGACGTTACTTTACAGTAAGTTGCCGAAGATTGCCAACGTTTCGTGAGCGTCAGAGAGGATTCGAAACAGAGTGACGTGGCTCATATTTTAAAAATACGCCATAGAAAAATTAAAAAGGGTAAAATAGCTAAAGGTGCAACTGGCGACCCTATTAAATTTATGGGCGAACTTATAACGAACGTGTCATTCAAAGGTAAAACTTTAATACTAAAGGCATATATTATGAAGAATACGGGTAATTTGTTCGGGGCTGATTGGTTAGAACAGTCTCAACTTTGGGATATGCCTATTAGCTCATTATGTCAAAAAGTTGAAAATTTGACTGACGAAGCAGAAAAGTTGAAAGGTGAACTTTAAAAAAATTTCCCGGCGTTTTCAGTGGGGGACTAGGAAAATACACAAAAATGTCTGCTAAGCCAGACGTAAACTCAGTTTTTAAGAAAAAGCGTAACGTTCCATTGGCCTCGTTAAATCAAATTGACCAGGAGTTGAATCGACTTGTGGAAATGGGAGTTCTGGCAAAGGTTGAATATAGTGAATGGGCATCTGCCACAGTTTATATTAAAAAAAGAACAAAGAAATTCGTGTATGTGCTGAACAGCGCCTTAAAGGCAATTATCCCCTTCTAAGTTCAGAGGAGATATTGGCTAAGCTCAGTGAAGGAAAATATTTTTCTAAGATTGACTTAAGCGACGCATATCTACAAATACCTGTGGACGAGGAATGCTCGAAGATCCTTTGCATAAACACCCACAAGGGTTTTATACAATTTTTTAAGACTTCCGATCGGGGTTAAGGTTACCCCTCCCATTTTTCAACAGGTCATGGAAACGATGTCAAATGGTCAGGATTTTGCGGTGGCCATACTCGATGACGTCCTTATGAAACGCGAGAGCATCGAGGATCACAAATCGCACGTCTGGCAGGTGTTCATGAGAATCCAGCATTACGGATTCAAATTAAAAGACGGGAAGTGTGAGTTTTTCTTAGAGAGGATTAAGTACTTGGGGCAAATAATTGACAAAGACGGATGACGTCCCGACCCAGATAGAGCAACGGCAATAAAGAATATGCCAGCACCAGAAAATGTGTCGGCTCTTCAAAGTTTTTTAGGTCTTGCCAATTATTACAATGATTTTGTCACAAGAATGTACAGTTTAAGAGCACCACTTAATGAATTATTGACAAAAGATAAAGAGTGGGAATGGACAACCCATGCCAGGAAGCATTTGAGAAAATAAAAGAGGTCCTTACATCAGCTCTGTTCCTGACTCATTACGATCCAAACCGTGACATCATTGTAACCAGCGATGCAAGATCCTACGGCATCGGTGCGTGAATTTTACGCAAGTTAAAGGATAGATCGGTAAAGCCAATCGCCCATGCATCTAGGACGCTATTACCAGCTGAAAGGGGTTACTCGCAAATAGAAAAGGAAGTCATAGGAATCATTTTTGCGGTGACTAAATTTCATAGATTTATTCATGGAAGTTTACTTTTTGTTGCGGACAGACCATCGTCCACTCTTTACTATATTTGGATCAAAAAAGGGTGTGCCAACACATACTGCTAATAGACTGCAAAGATGAGGAACCATTCTCCTCAATTATAACTACAAAATGGAGTCTCTCCCATCCACTAAAATCTGTCATGCAGACGGGTTGTCTAGATTGATACCTAAGTATGCTGAACCCCTGGAAGACACAGTCATTGCTGCCATAAGAACAGAGGTTGAAATAAAAAGTACCTTGTGCAATATTGTCAAGGAGCTTCCTATAACAATTGACGAGATAATAGACAAAGCATCTGATGATGAGTTCATAAAGGAAGTAAAGGACAAACTAAATAGTAAAGACCAGAATGTCTCAGAAGTTTACTCCCTGTGTAACGACATGTATGGAGACAGAGTAATAATCCCATCTACACTACAGAAAAGAACATTAAAGGAATTCCATGTCGGCCATCCGGGAACTTCAAGAATGAAGAGTCTCATGAGGAGTTACGTCTACTGGATCAACATGAACAAGGATATTGAAAACACTGTAAGATCGTGCAAAGAGTGTACTTTGGCTACTAAAGCACCCCCGAGAATATTCAATCCCTGTCCTAAAGCCGACCGTCAGTGATCGCGGATACACATTGATGGTTTTTACTACCTTGTAGTAGTTAACAGTTATTCCAAGTGACCAGAAATATTGAAATGTAAGAAACCGACCGCGGAGGTGACAGTAAGGTTTTTGCACGAGCTATTTTCCCGTTTCGGAGTTGTTGACTACATCGTAACAGACAATGCCTCAGTTCACTTCCTGTGAATTTAAGGATTTTTATCAGTCATTCCTGATCGAACATATTACCATGGTGCCATATCACGCAAGAAGTAATGGACATGCAGAGCGTTTTGTGGACACTTTCAAGAGAGCACTGAGGAAAGCGAGAGGTACTCCCACTGATACGGTTATACAGCAATTTTTGCAGGTCTATCGTGTAACCTCTAATAGCAGTGCTCCATCTGCCAAGACGCCAGCGAAATCATGTTTGCCAGGAAAATAAAATCTGCATTTGACAAATTCATTCCGAGTGAAACGAATGCAGGAAATAGGAATAAAGTGCTTAAAAAGCGCTTTAAGATCGATCAAAAGGTTTATTTTCGTGTATTTGGAAATAATAAATCTCACTTTGAAATAGGAACAATAGACAGACAAATTGGTAACATGAGTTACATGGTTCAGAGACCGAAGTTTATACACAAACGTCATGTAAACCAAATTAGAAAACGGTATGAGAGTGTAGTCGACAGGGATCCCATAGAAGATGACACTATGGACGTCGTCTTTGACACATTTGACGTTCCAATACCGCAATCAGTACCAGAGCTCAAAAAACACAAAAGAAAAAGGAAATTTACGGAACCTTTGAAAAATTAACCCGAAAATGAACATGATATTGAACATCTTTCATTTCATACCATGTCTACAGAAAAAGGAAAACAATAAGTAAAAAAAAAAACCATCTCCTCACTTATGAAAAAAATATGGAAAACAGATTAAATGCTTGAGTTGATGAAAAAAGACAACAAACAGTGCCAAGGTACGGCACAGAATATATAACAACGCTCAAAGAAATCAGGAACAAATTCAGACAGGATGAAGAGGAATGGCTCAACAAAAATGTGAAAAAAATATAAAAATTATAGAACATTAAACACATAAATTAGAAAGAAAAGCAGGCTGACCAAAGAAAAAACTAGAAAAATGGACATAAAAATAGAATAATTAACAGCACATAAGACGTGCTTATCAGCAGGTTGTATAAAGTCAAAGGAAGGGAATACCCAAAAAAAATAATATTCCAAACATGGAGCGAATATATTGCAGATGAGAGAGAAAGAGAAAATTGCAATATGGAAAAAGCCGGAAATATTAAAGTCTAAAGTAAAATTGGCACTGAATAAGATGAACAGAAACAAAGCAGCAGGGCCAGATGGAATTGTAATAGAAATGCTTTCAGCCTTGAACGATTTCGGCAGTTCACACAAATAATAAATGAAATATATAACAGTGGTGACATACCAGAAGATCTTAGTAGAATGCTATATTTATGATCAGAATGATATCAGGAAGAGCAATAAAAATGCAGGAGGATGTACACTTAGATGACGCAAAAGCATTTAATAAGGATAGCGACAAAGATATAATTTATTACGAAGCACCTTTGTGTGATATACAGTCGAAAATTTCTACATAACCCGCAGTTATTTTCCTTTTCTTAATAATAATAACAGTAGATACTTACTTTTTAGGAAAAGAAATGTGTTCCTTTACTGAGAGTCACACATTGATGTGTGAAGTGATGTTGTTCAGTTCAATCATTTGTTGTTCCAATTGATAGTGCTTTGTATTTAATATGTTTACATTTCGTTGGGTTTTTTTACGTTTTTCACTCAATATAATACCCAAGAGCCACTCAATACAGAGTGTTACTGAATAATATTGTATAGGCGTTTCTATGGAATAATGCTATCCATATCTGAGAGGAAGCTTTCAGTTTAGTATCATTCATCAGCAAATGGTCGGAAGTGCCCAAGTGAGATGGCATTTCAGCCAAGCATTTTTCAGGGCAGGATATGAGAAAGAGGTCCAGGAGGTTAGCGTGATGTTCTGTTCTGTCAGGAACACGAGTGTGCTTATCAACGATCTGGGCCAGTTCGTAAGCGATGGAGAAGCCATGACAGTATCTGTCTTATTCATCGGTTCAGATTGAATGAACTAACCACTCCTTGCGGTGAATATTAAAGTCGCCACAAATATGAATGCTTGCTGAGTGATGTTTAGAGAGGATATCGTCAATCTTCCCAGCTATTTTGACAAACATTGCAATTCCATCATCCTGTGAACGAGAGATGCATGTACTATGAATGGGGGCCACGTGAAAGCTCATGAAAGGAAATGAGAGTCCGCGTCATCGTTTTGGTGGTCTGTCACATCGGAATCAATCCTTAATATCCTATGGCCATGGCGATTTCGAGGGTTTTGTTTTACTATTAAGGGTGAATAGTCCGAAATGGTGAATTCCTGCACTGGAATAGATGGGCTAAGACCAATTTCAGACAAGAACGCGATGTGAGGTTTAACCGCGTGAAAATAAACATGAACTTCTGGAAAGATGGATCATAGATCACTCACACTGGTGTAGGAGATGCTGAACCTGGAATTTAGTTTTGTTTTTGCGGGGTTGCATTTGTATGTTCTGTTTGATTTTGTTGTGGGCATGTTTACATATATTGAAATATTGGAATAGATGAAGACGAGGTAGCGAAACAGCTACGTCCATAAGAATACATGCATCAATTTATTGGATTAAATCGTCCGGAAGTACCACCGTAACTGTACACTTCATCATAGCATCAGGAGGCGATCACCGGAAAATACTGCTCTAACGTGCAGTATTTTCCGGTGATCCCATTCAAAAAATGGCAATACAGTATACTCCGATATTATGCTTCTTCTCAGGTTCAGATCCCTCACTACCAGACAGATAACGTGACGTTTACCTCCAGCATCCTTAATGAAGTAACAAACAATCCAGGAAAAGAAAATCCTGGCATAAATGAGTCATCTATCCCAAGTGAACAATTATCATCTACCCCAAGTGCACAAGATTAATCTAACCAACGTGAACCAGAGTCATCTACCCCAAGTGAACAAGAGTCATCTACCCGAAATCAAAGCGACAGAATCATCGTAACTAAGATGTGAGTTCAGGCACCGAAGTATGCTTGCTCGCTTGTGAGAGTTAAAAGATCCACGAGGAAAAGGGAAATTACAATGGCTGCCCAAGCCGCTCAAGCCTCCCCTACTCCATTGAATTTTATTTCCTACGGAATAGGAAATCTAGCATTAAGAAGATCAAAAGAAGTATTGAAATGAATGTATAAAGTTCCTGTTAAAGTTTTGCTCGACATTACCTAAACGAGAAAATGAAAAATTACAAAAATCTTCACTGAAATTATTTTAAAGTGGGGAGGAGGAATAAATATTATTAAAATTAAGTAAAAATGTCTTCCATAACTATACTACTATGTCAAAGTTTTCTATGCCTTTTCATCCCATTAGCAGAAGAAAATAAATAATTAAATAAATAAAAAAAACAAAATTTAAAATTAGCAAATTTAAATTAATTAAAATAACTCTCAAGAAGAGCGACGACCAGCTCAACCTTCAAGTTAGCAGTTCATACTGGGATTACAACCCCAGAGAACAATTATTTTCAGTGTGCCTAAATGTTTAACCTACTAATCTAGAATCGACTCCAACTTTAAAAACGCATGTTTGTATTTTATTTGATGTCCAAGTCATTGTTGTGTCGGTAACTGTTCGCTAGAGTTAACTCACTGCTTTGCAGGCACATAAATCAATGCGGTTAGACCTGTTTATGGTCTAACTGGAATGTCAAGTTACATCTTTAGTTTCGTCATTATTTTCAGAGAGATAATGGATAATTGAGCTCACAAGTTACTATTAATTTCTGGATGAGTTATTACTGATCTCAGTCAAGGCCAGCTGAGAAACTATTCCATCTCGGTAATTTGAGACCTGGATATGTGCAACTTTGAATGGTATAGAATGTTCAAGTCAACAGTAAATGTGATGACGTAGAAGTCTGTGCGAGCAAACATTAAGTCAGCAGGTGCTATTCATGACAGCCTATCAGCTATGGCCAAGAAGAGTAATTAGCGTCAGGAAAGAAGAGGAATATACAAGTCGCATTACAAGAATCTATGCTAAAATTAAGATGAGTCATAATAGCGATGAGGAGAACTAGAATAGAAAGATTGTGATGTACCAATTTTTCATTCAACCTACTTTAGAAATTCGGAATTCCGGATTTCACTTCATTTCGAACACGAATCAACATGCAACGATTTCAACTAGTAAGCAAACCTTTGTCGTTGATCTTTATTACTTCTCGTTTATTTAATAGGAATTTGCAATATCTTTCAGTGAAAAAAAAACAACATTTTCAACAATGTATTCAGTTTTTACAAAAAAAGTACTAAGAACATTTGCGCACGATTGTTGCGCAGCATTGAGAATGAAATAGACGGGAGTTGTAAGTCAGTGAGTTGTAAGTCAATAAAGTTGTTCATTTTTTTCTGGTTTTCTTTCGAGGTGTCAGTATCAACAACAGGACTTTTGAATAGAAAGGCGCGAGGCCTATACCTAATTTTTTTTCACGACGCATGACTAATCTTTTCTTTGCTGCTACCTGCTATTGAGATAATACTCGCCACGCATTAAAAATATTTACTAATTTCCCATACAGGGATAGGACTCGAGCACATGAGAGTAGTTGTGGTCTGAGAATTTAGCATGCTATTCATTAATAGACATTTATTTGCCTTGCATTTATTAACCTTACTTTAGTCTGGCATAAGGCTACAAAGGTGAGCCAAGCTTAAAGATATTTACTAAGCTAAGTTCAATCTATTACAAAATCACAAGTGAAGATCGAAATTACTAGATAAGTAGTGACTATTGATTTTCTAATCATTGCTACACGACAATTGTTATTGACGTAGACTGGCACAAGACCACTAATGTTGAGCATCCAATTAAGATCGAATCCAATGCGACTGCAAACGCACGGATGAGAAATAATGACTCGTGGGCCGCGTGTTTTAGATCCCTGTTTTATGTTGTTAAGTAAGCTCGAAACAAGCCACATAGAAAAACGAAGAACGCCACGATTTTATTTTACTTTATTTATTTCATTTTTATTTCGATCAGTTTTGTTTACAATGTTTTATAATCACAACAATTCATTATCATCTTAGAAACTTTTCAGTATGGAAAAATAATTAAAATCATAGAGCAATTTTTACTTAATTTATTTTTTAGAACACCGGTAATAAAATTGTTTGAAATTCGATGAGTCATTATCAATTTCCCATGCGTAATTGAGACATGTTTTAATTCTTGTTTGTTTTATCCCTCAGGTGTTTTGTCTGTCTTCTTCATCATCTACATTTCTTAAAAGAGACATCACCATTAATAATGCATGTGTTGGTCGAACTAATATTGTGATCCTTTTCTGCATTTATCACTTCAGCTAATATTCCTTCGTACGGTCAGACACGCTTCTTACTATCGGTGTGACCAGCATTAATCTTTCTCTCTACAGAAGTTAGCCCCCTAAAAATTGAACTTGAAGAATATTAGAGAAGACATAATTGAAAATGATATGATAAAGTCGAGTCTAGCTAAACATATTCGGAAATTAAAATTAGGTCTATGTAGAGAAACTCACTGAAGATTGTGTAGAGCGAAGAAAGCTGCTTATATGCATCTTATAAAAAGTTGCATAAATCATACCATTATAGATTTCAAAGCAATGTAAGCATCTATGTTTAGTAAAGAATAAAACCAAGCAATTGCAAAATATCTCCATTGTCTTTTATCAATATATTGAAAAGCTTAGTACAATAATAAGTAAAATATATTGAGAAAATTAGTAGCCATATTTTTTCGGTTCGTTTATTCAAACCTACTCTTGAGTGACCAATAAGAACCGAAATCGTTACATTGGTACCTTTTTCTGCTATTCTTCCTCTTTAATGTGCCGTGTCCCTTCAGTTCGTTGGCAATCATGGTTCTCCACAATTTACTGTCCTTTGTAGCTCTTACTAAATTTTGTCTTTCTGTTATCTCTCATAAAACCTGTTCAGTCATCCATTTACACAAGTTCGTTTGGTAGGTTATGCGTTGTTTTCCTCAATGTGTCATGTGAGTATCAAATTTTCCAAGCACGTCTCCTCAATATGTGGCCTAGAAATTTTAACTGTTTCTTTCTGATGTTAAGTGAAAGTGTCCTTTTTGTTTCCATTTTCTCTAAAGCTTTGTCGTTGATCACATAATCAGTCCACGAGATTCTGAGCATACTTCTGTAGAATCATATCTCTGTTGTCTCTTCTTTATCTGTGAGGAGATTATCCAGCATTCACTGTCATATTACATAACAAATCCAATACTCTTTTCTTTGCTTCTAACCAAATTTTTCTGTTTCTTAATAATTTGCTTAGCTTTTGGAAGGCAACTTTTGCTAGCCCAATATGCATTCCGATTTCAATGTTCCACTTCCTCCGTTAAAACACTTCTCGGGTATCTAAATTGCTGTATTTGCTTGATTTTGGCATCTCCAATTTATAATTCGCATATTGGGATGTTTCTTTTGCTGACAACCATGCATTCTGACTTCTTGTAATTGATGTTAATCCTTTCTTCTCCCTTTTCTCCACTACCCTCTATAGGAAATCTTGTAGTTTCCCTTCTGCATCTGCTATCAACACTATGTCATCTACATATCTTATGTTGTTAAGATTGTGGCCGCCAATAACAAATCTTAGTAGAACTTCTAATTCTCTCAGAACTGCTTCCTTGTATAGGTTGAATAAGTCCAGTGAAAAGACACATCCTTGTTTTACATCCATTTCTATTTTTCATATATTTATATATGAATTCATTTTCTATCCAAATTCAGGCGGTTTGCAGCCACTATAGATTATAGATTATTCTAATATCCTCTCCAAATGTCCTGGTTACCTAGAAGTTCCAACAATTCTTTGTAACATACTTATCAAATACTTTTGCATTATCTATAAAACGCGGGTAAAACTCATTCTGCATTTTTATTGTTCTTTCTGATATCATTATGAACATAATTATAGCATTTCTTGTTCTAGTGTCTTTTACGAACCCGCACTGTTCTTGTCCTATTTCCAGTCTATTCATCAGAATTCGGATGATAAGTTTTGTTATATGGCTCATTAGGCGACGGAGTTCATATACGTTTGCACCTGGCTTCTTAGACAGTGCTATGAAAATGGATCAATGCCGAAATCATCTAAGACTGTCAACATCGCTTACAATTCCGTCGGGTGCTGTTTCTTTGTTTCTGTTTAATTTGGACCTTGACTGATTTCATTTCAGATTTTAATATTTCTGGTCCTTCGATATTTCTGTGTATTGCCGGTGATCCTCTTATGTCGGGCAAGAGTTCTCCGATGTATTGGTTCCCTCTCTGAAGTATTTTCTCTTTAATATCAGTGCACCATTCTTGGATTTTATGCATCCTGCTGATAAGCATGTCTTTTGTCCTGTTTGTTGTCTTAATTTTTTTATGCATATCTGTGATACTCATTATTTCTATTTCTGCACATTTTTCGTTCCTTTGCACTTGTTCCTAATTTTTGTGCGTTGTCCTATATTCTGTGCCGTACTCTGTCAATTTTTTGTCTCCTTTTCATCGTGTTGAGAATTTTATTTGTCATCTATTTCTTTTTTCTTTGTCTAGTTTTCTTTGGGATGATGTTCATTGCTGATTTTACTTCTCTTAATGTGTCCCACTTCGAGTTTCTGTTCCCATTTTCTACATTGTATCTGTTTAGAAATAGTTATTTACGAAGCTAGCTTAATCTCTCACAAGGCCACAGTATATAGTTGAACAATCAGTGAGGACCGAACTCACTAGCTGACGACATTATCTTCGAGACAACCAAATTCACTAACCATCACGTTACAGTAGATGTCTCATTTTTTAAACTGGAAATGTGGTTATTACTAAAATTAGCTTAAGGCCACGGGAGTGGGTGACTCAAGATCAAATTCGCTACTCGAGTGAATAACTTTGCGAGACAAACTCACACACAATCACACTACTTCTGAAGGAAGAGAAGGAGGCGGAGTATTATCGCTGTTATTATTATTGTTATTACTATTATCATTATTATTATTACTATTATTATTAATAGTGGTAGTGGTGGTTCGTAAACAGCGCTCTAAAATTATGATTTGCTTTCATTTTTTATATTAAAACTTTCCGAACGAAACAACCTGATTCGGCAAAACGTGTATGCTCGTTTAAAACCTTATTCAATAAGACCAGCTGGACGTAGATGGGTGAGGGAGATATGCTATTGCATCAACCTAAACAATGCGATGGTTTCGATGGAACAATGACCATCTTCGAAATTAGGGATTTATTTTGTGATTTTTTTATCGTTTAAATTTTATAACAAATACTGTTTCTATAGCAACGACCCAAGTCAATTCCCTTACGAAGATATTGATTAAAATACCCAAGTATAATCCTACCAAAATATAGATGACACCAGGGTTAAATTGTGTAGATGGCTCACAAACTTAATGTCAATTTAAGTGACCTAGAAACTGGTCAAATTTAGAAGTAAACTGATTTAGAAAAAGGTTAATATGATTTGAAGATCGAACTCAATAGCTTACGATGATGAACGAAACATATTTTGATTTCTCGTGAGTATTACAGGTAGTTTGCATTTGTCCAAAATAAAAACCACATTGACTTTTAGATTTATCTAAAGAGATTTCATTGTATACAAAAGGTCATAATGATAGACATGGTGTAAATTTTGCATAGATAATATTTTATTACTTACTTTTTCTCCATCAAATTATTGATGTTGATTTTTTTTGTTTTTGTTTTATTGATAAGGTCAAAATATTTTTCCATTGCAAAAGTAAAACTTGTAATAAAATAATGATTAATTTTTTTAGGGGGACAATCATTTTAATTCTTTATTTTATTTATTTTCTTTTAGCGAGTGGCTAAAAACACTGTTGTGAAACATTTTTGTGGGCGGTTTGTTTTAATTATTCTACTATTTAAAATCTATTTTTTACGTTCTTCTTCTTTAAAAGATTCATATTTCGTTGGTCCAACCTCGAAGACTAACTGGAAGAATGTCGTGATTTCATCTAGAAAATAAATAAAAAAATATACCACATGACAATAGAAATAAATAATCAATCATTCAGTCATTATTTCATTAATTGTTCAAACAAGTATCATCATTATTGTTGTTTTGTCTTCTACTTTGCATCTGATTCTCACTCCGGTCTTCTAAAATGTATTATATATATATATATATATATATATATATATATATATATATATATATATATATATATATATATATATATATATATGTATATATGTATGTATGTGTGTGCGTGCGTGTGTGTATGTGTGTTTATGTATGTATGTATGCTTGTATACACGTTGATTCGTTGATAATTAAGCCATCCAATACTTTGAAACAAATTTTAGTCAAGGTAAAAGAATAAACTGAAATCAAATGAAAAAGATGTATGACTCTTCAAAATTTCGAATGTATTTTTCAACATAACTACCATCTTCTCAGAACGTCGATTCACTTTTTTCTTTACATCCACAAAGAAAGTTTCTATTTTACTTTGATCAAATTGCAGGCATCTTCGACTTCACTGAATGAAAAATACTAAACTTTCAACGCCGTATTTAATTTTGGCAACAAACAAGTTTGATGGTGTTGAATTAGGGCAATGCATAGCGTGTGCAGCCACTGTGACTTGCAAATAGGAAAGTCTGCAAGTCACAGTGGCTGCACAGGCTTATTGACAGCAATGCGGTCTTGCAGTATTGTGATGCAAAAATATTTTCCTTTCTGAATTTAGTCTGCGGATGCTCACAAGGTTTCGCAATGTTACCGAATGTAATCGCCATTCTCGTTAGAATGAATATCTTTGCATTTAAAATATTGTGAGGATAATTTTCTGCTCTGAAGGAACTTTTTTTAATTGCCTTACTGCCAGAGCATTCCACAGATTGCTTTTTCCTATTTCGTGTCATAATGATGGACCTGAAATTCCTCGCCCTTGACGATGCTCACAAGAAAACCATTCCTATGCTCACAATCAAATAGTTTGAGTTCTACTGCTCTTTTTTATTTCGTCAATTTTTGTGTGACACATTAGGCACAGAACCTTCTATATTTTGACATCTATAGGAAATGCTGAACCCTTCCTTAACTCTTTTCAGGTTTCAGAGTAATGTCCAATCTCTTTTCTTCAATCATAACATTTTCTTTGACCTTCCTTATACCTCACTAATTTATTCGTCATCAAACACATTTTCCTGTTCTGCATCAGATTAAACTCATGCTTCAAAGCAATCTTCAGATCATGTGTGTTGTGTTTTGGCTCGACTACTTATATATGTTGTTCAGTGTTGCATTATGGGTAGTAATATCTACTGTATTATTCTGACGGTTATGTTTCAAATTATTCTTAATTCGATTCCAAGTATAAATAGTTTGGGAACTGAATTAAGTTAACAAACTTTTACCGTTTATTTATTATTGGTTACTTAATTATTTGTTGTTGATTATTATTATTATTACATTTACTTGTGTTTATGTGTTCATTCGTAGTTTGTTAATTTGTTTATTATTTAATTTGTTTAGTTATTTAAATTTTTCCGGTGGTTATCTTATTTATTTAGTTTAAAGTATTGGCTTTGTATAAATTATCTGCGTTATATATATATATATATATATATATACATATATATATATATATATATATATATATATATATATATATATATATATATATATATATATAATGCATATATTTGTATTTTTCATATTAGTTTTTCTACAAGGATTTCGTTTTCGGTTTTGAACTTTTAAGTAACGTCGTAAAAGTTTGTTTTCGTGTTTGCATTTTGAGATAGGTTCTGATCGTTTATTTAGTAATCTGTGTTGGTCTGGGAAGCTAATTAGAACTATTTCTCCTCCAAAGTCTACAGGTATTTTTTTATTCATAGTTGTAAGCTGATGCTGTTTTCCTTATTTAATTGGCCGGTGAACTGATGTTCTTTATGATGCCGGTTGTTTGTTGAAACAGGTTAAAATAGAACTTTTTGTAACTATTTTATATGAAAAGAAGAAGGCTTGATATTTTTTTTATATATTTGCTATTACGTCAGATTTTAAATTTACTCACATATTTGTGTGTGTGTGTGTGTGCGTGTGTGTGTGTTTGTGTGTGTGTGTGTTTAAAATAGGATATAAAAAATCGACAAATTTGTTTAAGAAATTTAAAAAATGGAAAACGTTTCATTCAAACTAGATTTGATTACGTGTTTCGCCTTTCTAGGTTTCATCGGATCAAAAAAGGAAGGAAAAAATGTATATTTTTATTCATATTTAAATAATGAATCATAGTACTTTTTCCCATATGCTATCGTGTGTGTGTTTATAAAGTGAAAATCCAACTCACCCATGTAAGGAGGGTACCACTTGAAATATACAAAAGGGAAGTAAAATATGAGTCCGCCAATGGTTATTAGAAATGCATACAGAAGTCCAATTTCCGGGTCTTTGACGATTGGTGCAACCACAAGATAAATGGATATTATCAACATAACCACTGGGATGAGAATAAATACCTGTAAATAAAATATTTAAAAAACATGACATATATTTATTAGTATTATAAATAATAACGTTTTACGTGTTTTGCTTCCATCTTAATTGCAATTGCTTTTTACCGTAAATTCTGCATCGATCGGAAATAACCACTTAAATATATTCTTTATCTTGTACTCATTTCTTTCCGGGTCCCGACCAGCGACCTAAGGTTAGAAATGTCATCATGACATTTTGAACTGAGCAATTTTGAAAAGAAAAAAAATCACACATATTTTACATAGACAAAGCTTTCCGAAAGGTGTGGTCTGTACTCGTGAGAACAATTTTTGTATTTCTTTAAGGCTACCAGAAATCCCTTCAATGAATCTATTGAAATCTTTTCCAATCAATCCGAGGGCTCCAACTACAACTGGAGTTGGTAATGTCCTTATGTGCCACATTTTTCAGATTTCGATTTCAAGGCCCTTGTATTTTAATGCTTTTTGAAGTTCTTCAAAGATACATTGCAGTCTACAGGGGCTAGTATATCAATAAGGAGGTACTCTCTGTCTTTGCGGTCTCTAATCAAAATATCAAGGCGATTAGCTTTGATTGTTCTATCAGTGTATATTGTGAAGCTATTATTACTCCTATTATTATTATTATTATTATTATTATTATTATTATTATTATTATTGTAAACCTTGCGTGCATTTATGCACCAACACTCCAGTTTACACCTGAATTCATAGACCAGTTCTACGCTCAAATTAACAACGTCATAAAACATAATTATCTTCTGGGAGACTCCAATTCTAAGGTTGGCACTAAAAAACCTAGCCAAACGTGTTAGGACATCATGGTGTAGGGAAAATTAATTTTTGCACAATTAAACATAATTTCGGTTGCATAATTTCGGTTGCAACGTCTCAGAGCGGCATTCTCCGGATGTTAGTAAATAATGAGAATTAGCAATAAAGAATAAATCGTCATTAAGACTTGAACACATGTCATTCAACGCTTAAGCAGTTTCGCGGCAAATGTCCCAATAAAAATAACGATAATTAATTTCTCAACCGAAAATCAAGGATCGGATTGCACGGAATAGACTGGTACACAAGTATATACAGTGTGGGTAATAGATGATCCGAAAGATATTTCACACTTTTTTCTATCAGTAAAAATGGAACTCACCTTGAATGGTCTCTTCGCATTCTTCCTCGTAAATCGCATGACAATAAGAGAAAGGAAAGCACAACCGTAGAAGAACCACGCAGTGAAACTGAAGAAGTCAATCAATGAAGAAACGTTGCTGGGGAAAATCATACACAGGGAAATAAAACTCTGACCATCGAAAGAGAGAAAAAGAAAAGAAGAAAGACTTTTTTAAATAAAAAGACCAAAATTATATAATAAAAAATGAAAAATATTCAGTCCTACTACCATCACCATGTTCTTCCTTTGTCGTCGAAGATGTCTTTATCTAAAATGGCTTGTGTTTGACTCAGTGAAGGGATCTACTATCGTCCGTGTCTACATGGATCCAGAGATATCATCGTGACCTCTGGCGACAGACCAGGATGCAATGAATAGTCAAAGAACTCAACGTGTCAAGCAGTGTTCTTCATGTTCTACAACGCGTTGCTGCTTCTTTTATGGGGGCTCCACTACCTTGTTTAAAATTAGAGTTGACGGCCTCCTAAATTGGTCGCAAGCCAAGACTAAAAAATCTAGTCTTCCCTACAATTAGTAACCATAACTTGGATTGATTCATGCTTTTCTCAAGGTTATTTATTTATCATTTTCTTTTTCTTTTAATCGTTTCACTCCAAGCAAAGAAATAATAATAAGAAATACCACTAGAACGCAAGCGGTTGTAAACCCTGGCGTTCTAGTGGCATTATGAAAGCGAAAGAGCATAAGAAGACTAAGAATGAGGAAGATTGAAGAAAAGGACTAAAACGTAACAGGGTGTAAGAAAGCACAAGATATTGATTGACGTTGCATATAAAATTTTGAAGATTGTAGTTATCAGGGAAGCAAGACATCGGAAGGGAGTTCCATGTGTGGGAAGTACGAAAAAAGAAACTATTAGAGTAGACATGGCAGTTGTATCTAACTAGAACAGCAGTAAAATGGTGAGACCTAGTTGTCAATCTAGTTGCACGCTTAAATTCATGTACTCAGCGAACCAGAGAAAAAAGCTCATCAGAGCCGATGCCATGGAAATATTTGTAGAAAAGACAGAGGGAAGTCATGTGACGTCGGTGAGAAAGTGACTGAGTCGAGATGCCTGGTCAGAATTGTTCACATTGCAGACCCTTCTTTGGATTTTGTCAAGAATCTCGAGATGTACAGCAGAAAAGCCAAACCAATTTTCTTTTTTTTTTTACAATAAGATTCACTCTGTATAAAACTAGAGGTATAAGTGGTAGTTTATATGGATAGGACGGGAAGTTGTCGGTTGACTCTAGACTTGAACAGGTTAAGATTGTAGTGACTAGGGAAACATCATCCTGGGAGTCTGTTCTATAGCGCAATGGTTTGTGGGAAGAAGCTGTTTGAGTGGAACTTACTTCTCGCCGATGGAATACGGAGGGAGTGTAAGTGGTTTGTTACAATGTGGGTGTCATGACGGGTCCTAGTCGTGTAGGCTAGACCTGGCGGAACCAAGGAATGTAGTTCGTCCGAGCACTTTCCATGGAAATAGTGATAGATCAGTGAGAGACTTGCCGCATCCCGCCTGTGAAACCTTGGTTAGAGTGTGGAAGATAATTCTTCTCCAACAAGGAGACGTTTTTGAAAAGTGAGGACTGGGCAGCTTCCGACCAAATATGACAACAGTACTCCATTTTCGGCCTTATCTGGCTCCTATTGAGGTAGAGGATAACATGAGGCGTCACGTAGTTACTGGAGCGGTACAGGGAACTGATCATTTTACTTCCATCTTTAGCTATGAACCGTATATGAGTTCCACTCGAGGTCGGTTGTGAGTTTGAGGCCCAATATTCTCTCGAGGCCCAATATTCTCTCGAGGGGACATCCGTTCATCGTGACTGTCCGTAGTTCGGGGTCCGATCGATGTTGATGGAATGTAATTAGTTTGCTTTTCGAGGCACTGAATGTAACCAACCAGTTTTTCCCCTACTATGAAGTTAGTGCTAGATTGGAATAGATGTCAACTGCCAATCTCTGATTCTTAAGAGTTCTAAAGTTTTATATTGTCGTATCATTGGCATAGATGTTTACAAATGATCTGAGTATATTCTTAAGCAGATCATTTATGTAAATCAGAAAGAGACTAACAGTATTCAATGCACGAACGAATGGTAGATTTATTGCAAGATGGATTCTAACTTTCTGGCACGACACAGTGAACCAACTTTTCTTGAGGAAGACAAAGCAATTGATTCGATATAATCGCTCCATATCATGTCAGTGGAAAACGTGAGGACAAGAAGGCGTATTGCTTTCCTGGGGTTTAGCATCGGCCATACTGATAGCAATCAGAAAAGGTTCTCTATGGGGATCAAATGAAAACAATTTTGCTTTGGGGGCGTTAAAATTTACAAGCCATTTCTTGCCGCAATTAACCATTGATTGGGGGTCTTTTTTTAGAGCAGTTGCTAGGTTTACTTTGTCGGGTCTGTCGTATTTGCTGCTAAAAAGAGGTAAATGATTGTATCATCTGCATAAATACCTATTTGACAAAGTGATGACATCGGGGAGATTATTGATGGAGATCAGAAATAGCGTAGGGCCAAGGATAGATTTCTGGAGGACCCTCGCGTTAGTATGAAATGATCTGAAAGCGTGTCCGTTCCTTTACAATTTTCATTACACGATTTATTAGGAACGACTGAATAACAACTAAACGTTCGTCCCGTGAAACCGTAGTCATTGAGTTTTCATAGAAGGACAGCATACCAAACCTTGTCGGACGTCTTCGAGATAACGTAAATGCAAACCTACCACTTGAACTTGCTAAGCCGGATCCATTTTGCGTGTTGTTAAGCCACTTGCACCACAACACAAAAATGGAAATAAGAGATTAGCATGGAAAACGGGATTGGCAAATTGTGTTCGAGTTGCAGTTAAGGCTATTTCCTTTCCACTAATCAAACCTTACCAAAGAAAAAGAGAGCGAGTGAGTGCTTGAACAAATATCTCTTATAATTATCTCTCCGCTAGTTAAAAAACAATGAAAAATCTATCATCCTTGACAAAAATCAGTCTGCTATATACATATTTTTATAATAACTACTGATGTTGTATTTTTTAATTTAAGAATGCCTTCACGTTTATCATTAATTTTTTACTAGATTTATTCTTAACTTCACTTGGTTTTTATCTAGACGCACAGATCGCTATTCTACTATTGTGAATTCAAAAGAAAAATAAATAAAATGCCAATGAGACTCGTAATTGCACACCTTAACCTTACACTCTATCAGTTTTACATTTTTTACAACGATTATTATTGCTTTATAAAGATCTTGACTATTGTTTCCCATTCTCATCAGTGTCACTCTTAATGATGGACCACAGATTTTCTATTAGATTAGTATCTGAAGAGAATGGCGGCTATTCAATTAATTTGATATCAATCCGTTTTTATTGCATATTACACTTGTAATTATCTCAACCCTTTTTTACATTCTCATAGCTACTTTTCTACTTACTATCATCATGCCGATGTTTCAATTCCTTTTAAAAAGATCCATCAAATTGTTTTAATTTCAGATGACTTTTTCCCAATTTCAGTTTACCCATTTGTTTCCAGAAATTTCATGGGTCCAGAGTGACTTCAGTCCCCGTATCCACTTGCATTGGAAACGTCATGCCATTTAATTTAATTTTTTCAAAAGAATTCTTTTCCTTAGGTTTTTGTATTGAAAAACATCATCAATTCTCTCTTTTTCCACTTTCTCTATTCTGTCTATTTTCTTTTTAACTTTGCATACAGATTGAAAATGATTTTTTCTTCGATACTTATGGCAAATCTTTTCAAACGCGGGGCAATTTTTCTGTCATTTTCATATTTATAGTTACAGTATTTGTGTTCCTCGCGTTCCTTTTTTATACTATACGTTTCATCATTGTCCTCAGTAGAATTATATTTAGCTTATCAATTTCAGTATAACTTCCACACATTCAGTTAGAGACAACTTATCCAATTGTAATTGTTCCAATATCTTATATTGATGACATTTATCAGCCATACCCTCAAAATCAACTGTAACTGAATCAATTCATCCTCAATAGTCAAATCTTCAGTTCGAAGTTTCTCAAATTCGCAAAATCTACAAGCTTCACTTAACCTGTGAAGATATTTCATGATTGATTCATCTTCTTTCTATTTAATGGACGGAAATTTGGTTCTTTCTGCTATGACAAGATTCTTTTTAGGTCGTAAACATCTTTTTTATAATTTCTGAATTAAAATTCTCCAGTTGTTTGGGGTATGCCATAACAGAAATTTTCATTATAGCTTCCCAACCTGCCAAAGCTAGAAAGAAGTCAGTTATTTCATTTTCTCCCACTCTATGCCTGGTTGTATTTCGATTTTTTAGCCCTAGACTCGGATACAAAACACCGGATTCAAGTCTTGAGAAATTCTGATTCATCCAAGCGATTTAAACATCCTATTAGCGACGCCATATTGTTGTATTGTGTTGCAATCGGCAGTCACCTTCTGCCTATCTATTACTTTACTATACACTTTATATCTCTTCTACTTAACATATGCAAATAAGCAGAATCCTATTTAGCTACAGTTTAAAAAAGACGTTAAACAGAATGTCTAGTATTAAAGAAGCCAAATAACGTGTATTTGATCCTCTTGCGTTAATATAGAAGAATATTTGGGATTAAGGTGGTTAAAGAATACGAGTTCTTGTTTTTATTACGTAAATATCAAAGAATGTCTTGGATTAAATTCTCATACATACCGTTACTAATAACGATAAAATTGGAGTTTTCTTCGTCACGTGCAGATGTGCCAAGACTTCTGGCAGGTGACCTTCACGTGCGGCCGCATAAGCTAGCCTGTTTAAAATTAAAATTAAAACTATATTAGACAAACAAACAAAATCGAAATAGTCTAATTTTTCATTGTATGCGATTGGTTTAGACTATTTTTCTCATCTTTTTCATAATGATTCGGCCGTGTGCTATATAATTAAATGTTACAGAATCATGATCTAAAAAAGGTCTCCACATTCCTTCTCGTACGCATAATATCCCATCTGCTTTCGTGATTGTCACCTCCCGAGCCCTGTGTTAATCTTGTAACTGATAGACTTTTCCCGCACTGCTAATCTCATAAGTGATCACAAATGCACCACTTGTTACTTCCTGATTGCCTCTCACAACCAATGCTACTTCTGCAGATTGTGTTACCTACGCATAGTATGTTGGCAGTTTTCTTCTCTTTTTTCAAACCTTTGAAGCTGAAATGCTATATCGAAACTAGTATCGTAGCAATGCTACTCTCGATCTATTATTTTAAATTAACGTTCTATAAATGTGAATGTCACCTCCTAGTTTGGATTAAACACATACAAAGTCTAACATAATTCAGTTAATTCTGATAGTTATACCTTTTGACTTTATTTTTCATATATTTCTTTCTGTCACTACACAATACAAGATGGAGAAATGGGATGCGAGTTCAAGTCTCACTGAAAGCGATTTTTTGATTCTGACTTCACACTGTTCAATTTAACGGTCAAAAATGGTCGATACGATAAAAATACAATAGGAGAAAATTATTCACCGTTAATAAGGAAAATGCCTCACTAAAAAGATTATTTTTATGGTCTTAATAAATACCGTAAAGACATGAATCTAAACCTTATTCTTTAATTTTTCACTCCCTATAAAATCGTAAATACATAAATCAAAATTAAGCCTTCTGTTGTATGTTAAACCGTTTTAGTGATTCTTTCCTTTGTATGGTTGCGAGCAAATACGACGCTGGGCACGAAAAATATCTGTTTTTCTCTGCTATTTAGGCAAATGTTGCTCAACTAAATAAAGAGCACTGATTTCTGTACTCGTAAAGTTAGCATATTTATAGTCAATTTATATTAAATTTATATTAGTATTCACTTAAACAGATTGCAAAATTTCTTTCAAAACTGGACCATTTATATCCGGTCCAATTCAAATTTTTGCATATTTTTTTCAAAAAATAATAAATTGCGACTCAAAGGTAGAAAATATTCAGATTATGAAGAATATACTATAAAAATTCGAATAAGATAACAGTTGTTTGCTAAAGTTTAAACAAGAGATGATTCGCTAAATGAAGTTCTGCGGTCGATAGCGATCAAATCAAGGCATCAATTGGGAATAACTTTATACGATGCCAGACATAGACAAACATTAAAAATGATTTGCACCCACTTGGTTATGTTAGGCGCTTTGACGTGTGGCTTCCAACCGAGTAAAGAAAACTTCTAGTGGGATAGAATGATGAGGTTGTCTTATGTAACACATTTTCTAGAGTAACAAAACAAAACGCTATGTTGTTCTATAAAGTTGATGTAGAAAATTAAAAATAAACTGTCTTATTGTTACTTAAACGAAATGCGCCTTTTAAACCTATTCAAAAACAAAAATAATATTTCCATATTGAACAGTAGTACTCTACGTCAAGTAAAACTATAGACTACCCAAGTAAAACAGCCTGCCTAAAAACGTGCGGTTTTACAGGTGGTTGCTATTTAGTTCAATTCATAATCTGTGATTTGGCTTAACTACATCTTAGGTTAAAATATATTTTTTGAAATCGAACACGATACCATGCGTTTATGTTTCCAATTTTATAATAAAGAATCGATCAGAATTTTACAAAATGCAGGTAGCCAATCAAACAACTATGTTAGGAATGAGACAAAAATAATTATATGAGATGATTGTCTTAAGCTAAATTCTGGCGTAAGTATGTTTCCTAGACATGAGTTTCGTCACGGTAGGTCAAGCTTAACAAATGTTAAGTGGATTGCTTGATTTTGCTTTCCCTTTTGATAATTGTGGTTTAGAATAATAACAATAAAGGGAAATTACATTCGAGCAGTCAGGTATTGAGAAGGATGGCGCTTATATATAATGAAAGCTTTACTATTGAGTGTAGGAAAATTTTTGTGAAGAAATAAGTGATTATTGTCGAAAGATTTTTTATGAAACGTAGAGAAATTGAGAATTCAAGGGAGGAAAAGCAAGGTAAGATGCCGAGTTTGTTTGTTTGTTTATTTTTTTACCTCTGGTAATTGCGCCCCTTTTTGTAGGATGGTTAGCTCGGTAAAACTGTTCGACAGGTGCACTGAATCATCGGTAGAGTACAATATTCGAGAAATCCACTGAAGTAATAATTACCCAATCGAAATGGTTTATATCGTTTCGAATAGAACAAAGACCAGATACGTTGTTACTAGAGTACCTAGAGAATAAAATCGCAAAACCTAAAACTACTGGAGAGAATAGCATAATGTTGATTCAAACGATGGATATTATCAAAACTGGCTGCATTATTATCCGGATAATATGAGAGATGAACTGGAAAATATGACTTCTTTATTTATTTATTTATTTTTGGAGTGGGACGCTAAATGAAAGAGGTCAATGCTCTCAAGAGAGTAGAAAATATTAAATGTTCTTTTTTGGAATTCTAACTGAAAGGAAATTAAGATCCACAGGAAGGTAGGGACTTGGGGGCGGCAGAATTATGAGATCTTGTCTTGAAGCGATTTAGCCAATAAGCAAAATATCAATTGGTCAATTCAAAATCTTCAATGCATCGATCGGGAGCTGAGCAAATTAATCGGAGCCATGACAACCGAAATTAGAGAATTAAACGATTTTGTGAAAGACTATCCTCATTTACTATAGATCGACTGCACCAGGCTTCATTATCCTTGCCTGACAACGAGTAAATATCTAAAGCCAATTCTGAAAAGTCAGTCTCATCGAGTACAAATATCCGTAAAACCTTAACATTATTGTGTTACTGTTGTAGAAAAGGAAAATCTACAGGGCGAAGATAGCACCTCCGTGATATTCTAGGAGATAAATTTGCCCTAATGTTCAAGATTTAACATAGGATTTTCTATCTAACAATATGTCTAATAGATTCTATAGTGATTTATTTAACGCGTGTGTCCGCGTTGACTTCCAAGACGCCATATATTAATTGGCTTCAGAAAATCATTTTATGATGTATTAATACCATCGAAATGACGTGCTTACCTGCTGCATGTAAAACAACTGCCATTCGCCGCCCCAAACGTTGAGAATGCCACAGAGATTGGAATAATAATTGCCGCGGTACCCAGTACTCGGTTTGCCCAAGTCTGAAAATGAATATATAATTGACATATAATTGTAGGTGTTACTTTTCAAAATTTATGTTATTTAAATTGTTCTCATTTAAAAACATAAGGCGTCAAGATCTCCGTTTTTGTGCTCCCGATATTCGTTGCCCAAATGTTTACATCGTTCCATTCGTACAAATGAGGAAAAAATTAATAAAACAAAAAATAACGAAAAGAAAATTAAATTCGTAAAGAAATTGAAATTTTTGTCTGAAACAAAAGGATCTGATGAAAGATTGGGTTTGAAAACCAAAGAATTGTTTAATAGTACAATGAAACTCAATTATCTGGACAACAATTATAATACTGACTTAAAGTTTCAGACAATATAACATCAAAATATGCGTACACACACATATAAGAGAGAAAGGGGGTGTCTAGTGTAGCGTAAAAATTGACAATATGGAATCGAAGATTCGACTTTACATTTATGAGGATGTGTTACACACATATACAGTTAGGGGTGCGGGTTACTCTCCAGCCGGTTCAACGGTGTCACTTCGGCAACGCTTTCTACGCTCATGTTATGTTGAAAAATTCGCGAAAAGGAACATAACATCGTCGGAGTTATCACTAGCACAGACTTAATGGAGTTAGACGAAGGGGTGTAGAAGTTCCTGGTTGAAACTGATCTGGTTCGGGTCACATGCCAGTAGTGTTGACGACTTTTGTAATACAGAAAAGGAGAGGCAGTTGATAAAAAATCTGTAAACAGTGTTTATTACAATATTAATTATATGCAACATCAATAAATAAAATATGTCGAAAGAAAATGAGTGATTGGCAGGATAAGATTGACGGACGATCGTATTTATAGCTAATAAGCGGTCTGACATGTGCAACAGATATAGATAATCTTATGAGGGAAGACGAGTTTCAAGACCGATTCTTGTCGATACTGCAATCAGACCCACCAACGCACTTCCGTTCCAGCTACAAGCTCAGCAATATCATTTTTATGCGGAAGAGAGCCTTTGTGTTACTTATCATTTTTGTCTAGTTAAGTTATTATTTAAGATTATTTTGTTTTTCAGCTTGATTAAATGAGATATAATATTTGTCTTTAAGAGGATATACGTGTATAGATGTATAAAGCACGTGGGTGGACATCGAATAATGAAAAATAAAAATATGATAAATTTGAAGCAGTAATTGAAAACAAAATATGCCGAATTTAAAACTACATTATTTGTTAGCCTTTATTATTTTCGTCTATCACAAGGCCACATATTTGGTAATGGAGAGATTATCAGTTTTCTTACAAGGAACAATTCGGCATTCATTGAGCGAACAGCCAAAGCTACTGCTGATTGAACTCTTTCTATTAAAACAATTTTTCAGGGAAATATGTTCACTGTTCTCGATGTTTCTATTATCGATGGAACTTCCTCCTCCTTTTATTTGAAGTAATTTGGAAAGTCGACATCTTGATTATATCATTATTTTCACTTACGTGTGTCATCCATCATAGTTGCTGATGCTGTTGAATGTCTTCAAGTGATATTGTTTCTTTTATTTAGTTCTTTTATTTAGTTCTTTTATTTTATTTTTTTAGCGCCAATCGACGCGATTTGAAGAAGGATGGTCCTTTAACACATACAAGATTCATTCGCTCCAAGTTATTTTTAATCCTTAATCTAAGATAGCGGCTGTCTGCACCTGACAGTTTAGACATTTCTGAACTAGCTGGATGCCATATGGATCGAGTACATACTTGTGTATGTTTATTTCTTCAGATTCGTATGATCGGGTTTGAAATGTGAGTCGAAGCATTTTTGGGGTTCTAGAACGTTTCTTCGATTTTGATTTTAATTGTATATTATTGGGATTTTTTGCTTTTCTCTACATAATTTATGCTGTCCGGCTTCCTTAATTTGGTCCCCAATTTCCTGAAGATATCGATTTCTCAGGGCATTAACTAGACTTATTTATCTTCTTTGTTAACTGTTTACTTTTCTCTATTTCCATTTTGTTCTCTTCTGCTTGTTTCTTTCTTTTCTCTGTCAGGCAAATCAGGATTGTCATCTCATAAAAGCTATTTTCCTTCTATATACTTTACGAATAGACTCGTGCTTTCGGTTTAACAGGATACGATTATATTATTTGATACATCGATATTATCAAGAGTTAGGTACGTCAGCTTGGACGCTAGTTTATCACCAGATTATACCCTTACATTTTCATTTTTTAAGGGTTTGGCTTAAGTCAATAAACGTTTTGGTCATTTTGTACGGGATGGTTAAACCATGTGTTCAGGATAGAATATATTTTGAATAAATTAACTCATTCATCATTTGCCCCAGAATGAGGCATCACACTCAAGGATACGTATATCATTGATACAAGAAGAAACAGAGAAAACTCACCGTTGATATATAAATATTATAAATAAAATAGTAATAGCGAAACAATGACGGGATAATTTACGTATGGATTGGCACTTCTACCTACGATTAGAGTGTAGTAACTTTGTGCTCTGTGAAAAGTGTTACACACACACACACACACACACATATATATATATATATATATATATATATATATATATATATATATTGTGTGTGTGTGTGCGCGCGCTTTTTATTATAGACATGAAGATGTTGAAAAACTCTCCCTGTCCAAGCAACAAGTGAATGATGGACAAAATCCATTTTAATTTACATGTTATCCTGCCTATTCTCCGCCACTGTTCAGCACACTTCGCACATTGGTTTGTCAAGTTTCTTTAACTCTTCAACAATGTTGATGTTTGGTCGTTAAAATACGACCGCTCTGATGGTGTAGTATGTCCTATTTATCAAACTTGCTTTGGAAACTAGAAATAGTGTGTGGTGATTAGTGTGGATGGCCTAAGCATCCAGACTCTAATTTTTTCAAACACTCTGGATGTGCGGGTGGCGTAATAGATAGTGGATAGTGAAAAAGAGCCAAGTTCGAATTCCACTCAGTTTTGTTCCATTCACTTACATGCAAATACCCTTGGAAAAGTTATGAATCCCTCTCTTCTACCCCTAGCTATGGGCTAAATAGTAGGACCTTGATATGGAAAAATCATTTTATTGACAAAAAGATTGTTAATGCAATATTCACCCGCAAAAAAAAGAATTATTCTTACAATTTTAGCTTTAAATAACCCACAAAGTGTTGATAGTCCGTCAAAAATCATTCATTTAATCAACTTCAAAACACAACTTCATCAGCAGTGTGAACAGTTGCACTATCCTGAAAAGTGAGAACCCATTTCCACAGCCGCCTTCGCCATTTCTCTTACAGCGCCTTTCCTTTAATCAGTACGGCAAAGTTCTGTCTTAATTGTTTGTTGCTTCTGAAGATAGTAATACATTCTTTATCTCCAAAATCCACGACCATGAAATTTCCTGTCGACATTTTAAGGTCTTCAACTATTTTGGCTGCAAAGAACCTGAATACCTCCGCTGAATACCTCCACTGAATACCTCCACTGCTATTGTTTGGCCTCACGGTTTTTATTTATATAACTGTTTCATCAACACTGAATTGCCTTTCCAAAAGAATTCTCTAAATCACTGAAAAAGCTGCAAATCAACTTTTAGGTGCCCCACCCACACACACACACACACACAAACACACACCAGAAAAAAAAAGGTAATTGACAATATTCTTTAAAGTCAAACAAATAAAGACAAGAAGAACATACTCCCCCGACTGTTGCTGCGGCCAATAAATCAACTTTACTCATCACTGCCAAGTAAGACACATTGGTTAAAAGGTAGAGAACGGTTACTAATGGAATTCCAATCAATATCGCCAAGGGAAGGTTTCTGAAAATATAACAAACTCATACATTTAGATGTACTGATTTATTTTTCCCTTTCTATCATTTTCACATCAGAATGACTCGATAATCATAGCAATTACTATTACTGCTAAGTATTGTCGAATAAAAGAACAATTTCTCTAGACGTGAGAATTATGTTATGTACCTCGATTGTTTGTTTCTCGAAAAAGGCAAAAATTCCAGATGCTTCAACTTATTAAGATTAATATTTTGGACGACGACAAATATTCTATTCTAAGTATGTTTGTATGAGAAAAAATGAATATATTTGTTCATTTACATACGTTCAGAAAGAGAGGAAAGAAGACAATCAGCGTTTGTTGCCCATGCATCTCTGTGAATAGCAGGTCAAGTATGAACACATTTGAAGCTACCATGTTTTTGGCGCGATTAAAAAGGACAACTACATTCGTTTTTTTTCTTTGTTTTTGTTTATGTTTTTGTTTTTTAGATGCTGGCTTGTCTTTTATCCGTTTGGGGGATGACCACCGGCTCACGGGGTGGGGGTGAAAACTACACGGAGCAATTTTATTGGTTAATTATTCTTTTTGAACGAACACGGGATATATTCTCTACTATACTGACCTTGGCCTTGATATTCGCCTTTTACTACCCTCCCCCCCTCTCTTTCTATCTCTCTCCGAATACAATTTCATTCGTTGTGTGAAAAATTGGACAACATTTCTTTATTAAAATGAACTAATATTTATTTTATTGTTATTTTATGAATATTAATGTTTTATACACATTTTGAGATACCGTCACCCGTGGTAAAGAATATTTTATTTAATGTGGATTGTTTATTTTGCATAATAATCGCTTCTATATTTTTTAGACAAAAATGCATAATATTTGAATCATTCTTTTTGGTACGGTCCCGCTCACTCTGACCGTTACACATGAAGTCATATTGAACTGTTTCAAACTTCCAGCTATCTATAAAGTAGCAGGATGTAGCCAACGAACTCTTGCCTACCACATTGATAACTGTTGCATTCTGTGTCGTCCCTGGGTCCCTACGTTACTACATAAAATGGTATCAACGAAAAAGATCACTTCTTTTTGTTAATCGTTTTATTAAGTGTTGCAGCTAGGATTCTAAAACACAGTAGGAGGAATGACGTAACAGGAAGGCATGTCGCACGTTGGTTCAGCATCCCTCCGCGGGTGGCTAACCTGGGTGTGGGAAGCATATCGACTCTTCAGAATTCTTGAGACCCTCTGTTTTGGATGTATATTCAAAACCAAGACAAAGGCAATCCATGCTTGTCAGAATACCTCGCTCACGAGGCACTCAGGCCAATCGCAGACCCTTCTGGCCCCGGCCTTCGCATTCAGTGACTGAGATAGTCTAAAGTAGTTGAACTAAAACAACAGAACAAATATGAACTTCAGACAGTTTATCCACGATAACGATTCTGATGTACAACATCTTATTCAAAAATTAGAAAAATACATTAAAAATTAAAAAACCTTGTCAGTTGAATTCAATAAAATTTGTTTGGATGAATACTTGCGACCTAAATATACTTTATATAATATACATTAGAAATTTAAATATTTGATTTAATTTTCTATGATCTTATGCTGATGTTCTGTAAGTTTTCGAATTACATCTGAATAAAATGATTGAAATTGAAGACATCTTTAAATTATTGACAAAATAAGGGACGTTACGATTGTAAGCAATGATAATCAAATGGTGCCAAATCTGGTGAATATGCTTCGTCATAATGATTTTTTAGTTGATAAACTGTGAACGAGAGTTGTCATGCAACAGTATTACTTTTTCACTACCCTGTCATTTTTTTAGTCGGGGGGCGGGGGGTTCTCTTGCAGCGCTGAAACTTTGTAAACAGTATCACTATGCATTATAATTTTCTCCCGGTTTCATATTTTACCTAATACAAAGCAATAAGTATTTTTTTCAAAGTTCATTTGCTGCAGCATAATACCACGGATCGACCTATAATTTTCGACGCTATCATACTTTTTACCAATTATATTACTACACTTTTCTGCCTATTCAAACTACCCAGTCAAGAACCAGAGAACCTACTACTGGAAAATATGTCAAAGCTCAAACTAGCATCCTGATTGAACAAATCTCCAATAAACAGCTGTATTCTCTTCTTCTACGAAAATTCATGGTAGAATCACAATTCGAGTAATCAACACACGGAAGAAAGACAACTGTTTATACACCAATTAATGAAGCAACTATATAATATCGTAAAATGACTGTATCCGAAGCATCCACTTTTTGAAAGCTTTGCTGCTTCTTTGTCCCCTCTATCTTCTACACTAACCAATATCTAACTAAAACAAAAAAATCTAATAACATGAAGATGACACCAAATGATTTAGGAAGTCTAGTGTGTAGCGAACAACAATCTGAACAAAACAAGTTTGAAAACAAAGCATTTTCATACTAACCTGTAAGGATCATATATTTCTTCAACAGCATAGTTAAGATTATTCCTGTTAAAAAAAAAATCCATTAAATCTTTTGGAAACATTTTCTTTGATTACCTTATTTTAAGAATTTTTTTTTTATACTTGACCAATATTTCGTTTTATCTTAGTTTTTAGTTGCTTCTTATTACTACTTTACTCAGGCTGTCGATATATAGGACAGGAATTAAATAGTGATAATCTGAAACAAGCTCTCGGTGAAAGTCCAAATCAATTTTCTCTTTTGTCCCAGCAAAATCCAGTTGAAAGCATCAACTACTCTAATTCGATAACGGTGATATATTTGTTTTAGACTCGTCTTATTAATTGTAGCGGGATTATTTTTAATGTTTAATCAGATGATTCTTAGTTAACCATTATTATTTATCTTGGCTCGTATGTATTTCAATCTTAATTTTCACTTCCTTTTTTATCGTAACTTTAACCAGACCATCAACCTACGATAGTACTTTTTCTGGCTATAAAAATCAAGCTTCACTAATTACAAAACACGATGGTCCGGGTAAGATTCTAGATTTTCTTATCGCAGTCAACTTTACTGTTATTATGCCACTTTACTAATTTTCTATACTAAAACAGAAAAAAATTGTCATTGTTCAAATATTAATGAAAATATTCTTGACAGAATAGGGAAATATACAAAATAGAAATGCACATTGTATTACACACACGCGCGCACGCACACACACACACACACACACACACACACATATATATATATATATATATATATATATATATATATATATATATATATAAAGCTCGCGTACGTGTTTGAAGAGAAATAGGGAGAGATTTACCTATATTCTACAGTTTACAATAGAACACTGATCAGCAGGCGAGTTTGATCGATAAGGTAACCAGTTTAGTTACGATTGTATGCCCTATGCAGAGTTTCATTAATATTTCTATATTCTGTGTACCTTTGGTATAATGCGCACTTTTTAATTACTATATTTTAATTGTATACCCTTTGTATAATGCGCACTTTTTCTCAAATAACAAAAAATATATCAAATGAAGTATAAAAAGATAACATTTATAAAAACCTAAAGTAAACTAAATAGACTGATTAAAATCTGAATGAAATGAAATTAAAATTTAGAGATATAAACAATATAGTATAAACAGAATAAGAAAAACTAAAAATGGAAAAAGAAAATAAATAAGATAAAAGAAGATGAATTCTAAATAAATATACTATTGTTAACAATACGTACCAGCCATCGTAAGCCCAAAGACCGTCATAAAACGCTAATGCTATAACAGAGGGAGACGTCTGAGAGCCTTGAAAGCCTTCGGGGAGGTCGTTTAAAACACCTGAACAATACAAAGAAATGGAGAGAAAGGACGATGACTATCAAATTTGTTAAGTTATACGTTCTTTTACTTTTTTATCCAATTGCACATAATTATATTACAGACAAACATGCAAAATTATATATTAAAATGACAGAAATTTTATTTATACACACACACACACACACACACACACACACACACACACATGTACATAGAGGAAATCCTTAAGATCATGTTTATATCTATAAATGTTGTATCTCCGATATTAAGCACGATTCCACCATAAATATAACAAATTTTAAACAAAATAATTACACCCTCTATCTTTCTTTCTCTCTCTCTCTCTCTCACACCCACATTATACATACATATATATATATATATATATATATATATATATATATATATATAAAGTATTTTCAATTTTATTATTCTGAAGGTTATTTTATATCCAGCACTTATGGCGATCTATATTATTAATACTATTACTAATAGTATTAATGATATCATTAATACTGTTTTGCTGTACATTTGTTCCAGATCTTATAATGGTGGATACAAATATTCAAATTTTGGCAACTTTACGCCATATTCTAAACTGAGTCCCAAATCTGCTTAAGTCACTTTCAGCATTTGATTTGATTTGATTTCTACTGTTTATCAACGAAGTTTCAATGTGACATGAAAATGAAACGTTATCAGAAAATGAAACGTTATCAGAAAATGAAACGTTATCAGGCCGTGCTCTTCAAAACTAGTTTGAATATTTTAGATGTGTTGACTTATTCCTTGAATAAGTAAATGGATCACCATCAATTTTCGATTATGCAAAGGTAAAGGAGAATCTGACCAGCAACACTCAGTATCTTTTAGAAGAATTATAATGAAAAGATTATTTCTTGTACACCGTTAAACGCTGTACAAGAAATAATCTTTGGTCTGTAAAAAACGAAAATATTTTTTATGCACAACATAATATTACACTACAGTTTGGTGTCATTATTTACACATGTTTCATCCGATCCATTCTTTGGCTTCCCTTGTATGAAAGAAAAGGATTTTTTTCTTATTTTTTCAGCCGCTGTCGAAAATCTTTTTACCGTTGAAAACTAAAATCAGAAGAAAATATATACTGAATAAATTTGAATTGCACAACCCACTGTAGCCACTCTTTCCTATTCCTCCTACCACACAGTCTGTATTTGGCAAACATTAGCTGAATTGGTTTTTCTAGACGGAGTAAGCAATTTAGTAAAGCCGAAAAATAGGTCGGCTGAAACGTTTTGGCTACAGCAACAAAAAGAATTGTTTACTGGAAATAATTACTCATTTTGAAAAGACAGAATTCTGTTTAATGCTAGCTTTATCTTAGTATGGCACAAGGTCAAATGGCAGGGAATGGGTTTAAAAATTGTGTTCCGCCATTATTTTAAATAGAGGAAGCTAGCCTGCTTCAAAAATCAGTATAGAAAATCGTAGATTTTTAACTGAGCTCGAAACACCAAACACGAGTACCGGTGAAAAATAACGAAAAATTTTAAATCAGCTCCAAAGATTATTAATGGATATCGAATTCTTTTAAAAAGAACAGAAGTTATGGAAAATAAAGATGACATCTGATGTACCCGACATTAACAGACTTACCTTTACCAATATATACGAAACCCCCAATGATGATGATCAGTAAAGCAACAATTTTCGCCACGGTGAAAAACACCTGGATACGGACAGCTAACTCGACGCTGTAGCAGTTGACGGCGGTGATGAAAACTATTAAAATAAAATGTATTGTATTTATAAAACATTAAAATCTTTCTCGCATTTTCTTGTTTATATTCAATATTCCTCAATGCTAAACAAATAACATTTTATTCACCATGGAATAATTATAGGTTATAATTCACCACTGAAGAATTTTAACAATCTGTGACATAAAAAAGCGTTACACACAGAGAAAGTGGTGTACAGAGCCACTATTTACAACAATAATGAAAAGAAATAACACTGGAATTGCGGAGTGGAGGGGGGAGAAGAAAAAGTGGTTCTAAAATCACGAGTTGAACCGAAACAATGAAAGGTACAGAAATGCCATTCAATTATTGGAAGCTTAAAAAGTCAGCCGAGCCTCAACATCAAATGGAAAATTTTAAGTGCAGAAAATTGCGATAAATGTCATTTGTGCATGTATTAAAAGCACATGGGAGACATGAGGATGTCGAATAAGAAACAAGAACTTATTTCTATGTAGATAAGAACAAATTTCTGGTAAGAACAAATATATATAAGAACAAGTTTCTAATAAAAATATACAGGCTGGGCATAATTTGTAGGCGTCTCTTAATCATTCTCTTTTTTCATATAAATACTGGCATCCCGTAATGTATTATCTATTATTGGTACTACGCATTTCAATATGCCATATACGGTAGAGCAAAAACTAGTAGTAAAAAATAGTAAAAGAATATAAGCCTGGTGTAATTTAATAGTGTCTCTTTCACCCGCTACCACCCGAGGATTGTGCTTCACACATGAAACTGTAAGTAGCGGAAAATATTTTTACGAGCACGTTGAGTTTATTATCTTTATTTTTAATTTTCACATTGAGGACTGTGCATTTTACGGCGTTGGGTTGTTGTCTTTGACGTACATTTCATCATTCTACTTATATATATATATATATATATATATATATATATATATATATATGTGTATGTGTGTGTGTGTGTGTGTGTGTGTGTGTGTGTGTGTGTGTGTGTGTGTGTGTGTGTGTATTTAGGCAGCAATTTTTCATTAATGCGTGTTTCATTAAATAATATAGACTAGTTTTGTCTATTTATTTTAAGTAAGTTCCTTTCATATTGTCTGATAAGCTTAATCACATTATCGTTGAAAGACGAAAGGAAAATACCATAGTTTACAAATTCAAGTGCCCTTTGGGAGATTGTATCTCCAATGGATTAAATAATATTTATGTTGGTCACACCACAAACTCGCTTTCACGGCGCTTGACTCTACATTTAAAACAACATGCCTACCCGCGTACTCAATTCCGGAAAATCCTTGTTGACAACACAACTATACTTAAACATGAAAACAATAAAAAGAAAATTAAAAATTCTTGAAGCTATATAATTAAAACAGTTGAAACCTAACCTGAACAAAATAAACTATGAAATCTCCACAAATATTCTTAAATGCCTATAATTTATTACAGAAGCCATTGGTTTATACCAACGTCTTCCCATGCTTAACACTTCTCGTTTTTCACTCTCGCGTGGTCATGTGTGGCGTCATGAGCTACGACACGATTTTCGCTTCCGTGTCTCGTATATACGAGTTTGTCGTTACTTTGAAATTTTTCAGGCAGCAAGGGCGGACTATTATTGTTGTTTCGTCCGTGTGTTGTTTGATATATTGAAATTGTCATCTTTGATAATGGCTTATGTAAGCCAAAAATCCTAAAAAATATGATTAAAAAAACGTTATCGAGTTTTCGTAACACTACTGCAATTTAATTTTTAAAAAAACATACACAAAACTGTTTTCGCAATTTATCAGTTGTATCATATACATGGAATTTTTAACATTTCTACAAATAAGCTCGCAGCATGATAAGTAGTTATTAGCTGAATATTGGTTTGAAATTTTTACTGTATGATGTTCGATCCATATGATTATCATTCACCGCTGAAGTTCATTGATAACGAAGGAGATTATGTTAAAAAATAAATATTTTTTATCTAAAAAATACTTTTTCCACCATTAGACTAGGAACTTATATATACTTAAAACGTCATTGTTTTTCTTTCTGAATATTTTCAAGTTTTAACTTTATAATATTCAGAAAAGTGTTTCATTAAGTATTAATATTAATATTAATTAATATTAATTAATATTAATAATATTAATTCTTATAATATTAAGAAAAGTGTTTATAATATCCATAAAAGTGTTTCATTAAGTTCCGATTAAGAACGAGAATTACTGTTAAATGTGTGGAGATCATTTGAAATATACTAAGCATTTTATTTATTCTTACGTCATCGGTTAATGTATACTTACTTATTGCGGCTGCTGCCAAACACTTAACAAAGATGACTGGGGGCCCGCATCCATCGAAACAAATCGCTGCGACATACTCGGCGAAAGTCAAACATATGACTGCCATTGATGCCGGTCTAAGGATGATTACGCTTGACCAGGCGTAAAGGTAAGCAAGGAGAGGACACAGACCCTCACATAAGTAGGAAAACTCCCCACCTGACATGGTGATCAGGGTACCAAGTTCGATGTAAGCAAGAGATGCTATAAAAAAAACAGATTGACACATTAATTTTTAATCAATAAAATAACCATTTTAATCATTGATATTTAAAAACGTACGCTTTCAAAGTTTATGTAAAAGCACTCGCGCAAACACACAAATGGTCTTCCATGCGGCTGGTATAGCTGAGCATTTCTCACTAACACTTGAGACTGGATTTTGATACTGTGTGAAAAACAAGACTTTCGAAAACTAAATAAACAGACCTTACTCACATTAAGATTGGCACAACACAATCTTTATATCCACCATTTTTCATTTGGCCTTGTATCAATCTAGACTCAGCTTAGGAAATAGTCAACTTAAACCTTATTGAATATGCATTCTTTCCGACAAACATATATCGATATAATTTTCTAAAGAAGTAATGGATTTATTAATTATTATTTATTAATCCGAAGAAGCTTTGCCGATCAAACAAAGTCTGAACAGTGCCTTGAAGCGAAATCCTTCTCATCATACCTTCCCTGATCGGCAAACCTTCTTCGTGGCCGAGGCATGTCGGATGTAACGACGGTTTCTTTCTGCCACATAGGCACGCAGGTTCGAATCCTTCCGCATATCAACCTTTATTAAGATTTCTCAAACCTTCAGGCCGGTAGACGAAAATAAATCTACTGTTTAATAAATAAACGGAGCGTCTACTCAAATAAGAGTATCTACTAAAAATAATGTGATAAAAATATGTCGGGTCAATAAGTAAAAAAGCCATTAATTTTTTTAGAAAATTACTTTGTTTACGTTTGAATATGAAACTGAGCAGATATGCTAATTTTGAGGAATAAATGACGTGATGGATTTCGCTTAAACTTGGCTTGATCGGTGGTAAAGCTTCTTCGTGGCCGATTCGGTTAAGGCACGTCGGATCTAACGACAGTTCCAAAAGAGAGTGGGGGCGCAGGTTATAATCATGCCGGAGAGCGCTTTTTTTTTAATAAAATTTCTCGAATATTCAAGCCGATAGACGAAAATGAATATACTGTTTAATAAATAAATGCGACGTTTAATCAAATAAGATTATCCACTAAAAATAACGTTTATAGTAATAAATATATCGGTGTGTGTGTGTGTGTGTGTGTGTGTGTGTGTGTGTGTGTGTGTGTGTGTGTGTGTTATGCTATGTTCATTCGAAGGTTGACAATCAGAGGATTTTTGTGTGCAGAGAAATTAGAAAGCAAGAAAAAATAATGATACATTTCAAGAAAGTGGCTGATCCATAAATACCTCCATTTGTCCACAACTACTGTGGACAAATGGAGGTATTTATGGATCATTTAACTATTGACAAGACCTTCCCACTGATGAGAAAATTAATAAAAGTTGACATAAGTGTAACATTTTATCGCGTCATCTTCCGGGTTTCTTGCTATATTTGCGGGAATTAACGAGTGATCCCAAGACAAGTACCCCAGGAAAACTTCCAAGACAACATTGGATTATATGCCTCAACACAAAAGCAACAATATTGCATCATACAATTGCTTTCTATTAAAAGGATCAGAAAATAAATGACCCAAAATATTTATTATATGAAATAATAATTGTAAAGAGATTATATTTTCCTGTTCCAATTTTAAATAAATAAAAAAATCAAATATAAGATTGAGGATTTTCATAACAATTCCAGCATATTATTCTATTCTGATTAATAACAAGTATTTTACAATAAAGGGGCTGTAATTTTAGAAACTTTTGTGTATATTTTAATGCTAACTGACACATGTCTGTAAAGGTTTTGAGAAGTTTACATTTTCAGTATCTACTCTTCTAATCATTGCCTTCTATGAATTACTTTGAACCACTATATAATTCATTGCCAAAACTAGAAAAACAAAGAAAAATAAGTTTCTTGCTAGATATCTTGCTTGCCACTTCAAGACATTTGTAGTTTACATCATCTGCTACAAATAATCTTGACTCACGATCCCGGTAAAAAGGACATTGAGTCCTTGAAATGTTGATATAACACATCTCATCTACCAGCTGGCCTTGTGCCATCCTGTAATATACATAGTAAATGTCATTAATATCAATGTTTTCTTGTTTTGTTTTGGAAATAAATAAACCTTTAATAATAGAAAATAATCCAAGAAATTCTCGATCCAATCACAATTCCGAAAGTGAAAATTTTTCAGCAACACTCGAATCAGATTTTCATCGCTGTAGCATTGACAAGTATTTCTTTCATTTTATTCTTGTTGCATTTTATCCCAACTGCCAGGTTGTTAGTCTACGCGGATCAATGATAGTCGAAAAGTAGAAATAAAGTTAGAGAGAAACTTGTCAATTTCATTTTTAATAATAAAAGATATTTGTAATTTTAAATTACAAATATTATCTTTTCTAGTTTTGTCGTAAATAATTGACCATTTTCTGATGCATTGTAAGTACGGGCGTATTGTTTCATCGCTTGTGTTGAACGTGAATCGGACATGTTTGAAACAAATATATCAAATATCAATGTATATCGGTCACCCTTCGAGTGACTTATTTCTAACTGAAAACTTCCTGAAGCACTGAAGTACAGTCACCAATTGGGCCTTCACTAAATGTTGTCCATATTCTACAAGTCACTTCTGCTTTTGTCCCAAGTTAAAATTCGTACACTAAACACTCACAATCAACTTCTGTGCTGCTAAGTTAATAATACGGAAGAAATACTCTTCTTAAGGTTACTTGTGATGTTCTGCGGAGATTTCACGTCATTAAACGAAAGTTTTTAAGATTTTTAATTGCAAAGGTGGACAGTAAAATCAGGTCATTCATGTTGTTTAACTCTTGAATGCATATTTCTTTTTTCTTCCTTTTTCAACTTCTCTATTGACATTTGATGATTCTAGCTACTAAATAAAATGCTAAGACAAAATATAAACTTCTGCACTCTTAGAAATTTTAAGATAAAAAGTGATATTAAAAATGACTACTACCATGCAGACACCAACACTTCAAGCATGCGATGAAATTTCACATCCAATTTTTTTAAATATAAAAAAAAGAAAAAAAGAAAAAAAAAGAAAAAAAGAAAACCTTGTAAAATGGATTGATTAAAAAAACTCACAAAGCATTGCAATTACACCGCACCCAAACCATATGATCATGCTAAGTCCAACGGATTTACTGGCCTGGAGTACCCCTTTAGGTGATATAAAAATGCCCGAACCTGAAATAAAAAAATGAAAGCAGAACAACCCACATAACATGACATAGGTAAATGTAAATCTCAACATTTAGCAATATATATATATATATATATATATATATATATATATATATATATATATATATATATATATATGGTACAGGCGCCCTTGAAGGGTTTATTGTTGAAGTAACGAGTATATGTAGATAACAATGGGAACTTAGTAGCCACTAGTGTAGTAAACAATGAAAATCTTTGTTCAAACTTTAAAAAGATTTTTCTGGTCATTGAGAGAATCTGCGTTTTGTACTAAATGCAAACTATTCTTTTGAGGTAGACTAAACGTAAGAGAAGTCATTTCATCGTTTATTGGAATGCGCATAAACGACTTTTGGTAAAACGAACTTAAATAATGAATGGAAGTTTGATTTTACAAGAAAAATAACCGTTAGAGAAAAAAGAAATATTTTTAATCCGAAAGTTTCTTCTCGCGTGATTTTTCACTTTATTTCATTCAAATAGAGAAGTATGAGGGGAGAGAGTAGGGAGAGAAAGAGTGATAAAATTGAAAAGGGAGAGACACACTAGAGATTAGAAAGGAGGTAGCGAGAGAATTAGAAAATGAGAGTGAGATAAAGGAGACGAAAGAGAACGACTTTTATTAAAGCTTCATCAGAAAATAAGATATGGAGTAAAAGAAGAAAGAAATTCTCATATTTTTATTTTGTGTTGCTTATTTTTCATTGTTAAGCAGGTTTCACATGCATTCAACTTGTTAAACAAAGGTTAGTATAATTTCCAAATTTGAAGAAAGAGGCGCGTCCTTTCGTTAACAAATTGAATGCATGGGAAACCTGATTAACCAAGAAAAATTAAACAACACAAAGATAAAAATATCAGAATTTCTTTCTTCTTTTTCTCCATATCTCATTCTCTGATGAAGATTTAATAAAAATGAAACATGTTAGACTGATAAACGTTTACAATTTGCTTTTTATTCCATCATTCTTTCGGGTTTTGATCCATATGAATGTGAAACTTACAAAGGAATGTTAAGCTGAGAATTACAGAGACGCGCTCGCGCGCGCGCGCGCGTGTGTGTGTGTGTGTGTGTGTGTGTGTGTGTGTGTGTGTGTCTGTGTGTGTCTGTGTGTGTGGCATGAGAGAGAGAGAGGTAATATTTAAGTTAAGATTAGCGAATGAGAGTGGGGGTAATATGAAAGGGGCGGTCAAACAGGCAACGGTCAATGTGGAGGTCATAGAGCCACAAAAATATGGAAGTGGTTGTTAGAAACTAATTATTAATATGAAACTAAAATAGCGAGAAAAACATAAAAATTTGATAAAAGAATGACATTTCAAAATGATTTCACTTCGCTGACATACGTTACTTATTTAATCTTTTGCAATTATTCCACTAAAATTAGAAACAAAATTATATTCAACTAATAATATCATGTAATATATATAATAAGTAATTCATTGAACTTACCAATCATGGTGCCAACAATTAATGCAGTTCCACCTATGAGGTGTAATTTTCTCTTCGGGGCAATTGCTTCCTCAACAGTTACCTTCCCATTATCAGAAACATCTGGCATAGATGTTTCTTGTTTCTCCACCATTGTACTGACCTGTGTTTTGAAAACAAAACAAAATATACAATTGATCCGCCTGGGAAGTCGTGTCACTGCTCAGACTCGGCCCTGTTTAGGGACTCGTCCTAACAGACCCGACGAACCTTCGTACGTCTTCGACCAACCAGCTACTGCCAACTCTCCCATCCGGCAGTCGACCAGCTACCTCCGCGACCAACTCTACACTCGTGTCGCCGATACAACCGAACTAACTTCCCTGAAGGAAACCAGTCTTACCGGACCGGACACCGATACAACACACTTCACCAGAGTACACTCTTGTACACTTGGGATAAATAAATTCGACGTTTATTGTTTCATAAACCTCCGCCTTTGTCCTCTCATTGTCTTAGCTGCTTCTCACCTTTCATCAATAAGCTTGCGGGGGCGAGATCCTTATCGGCCCCGCAACAACTTTTCCAACAAAAATGATTATAGTAACAATTGCAGATACTTTTAATCAAGGCGAAATGCATCGATTCTTATTTTATATGGGGTTGCATAGCTGTCGTCCGATCAGAGTAGCCATGCTAACCAATGTCCATTTTCAATGAGCTCGTGAGCGTCTAAATTGGACATTATATCAAGGAAATATAGGAATAACCTGTTGTTAGGTGATAAAGATCTATCACGGCGCGATATTACATTTCTAAACACTATCCGAAGTCTCTTTAAAAATAATCTGGATCATAACCTGGCAAACAAGTACAATATATGCCGGAAGGCGGCGTATGAGGAATTCTACCAAAGGTCTACTCACCCCCTTGCTATTAGCCAAATCGTCTCTCATAGGTTCACATTACTAAATGGTCCATCGATTTATTTTCCTTCCTCCACTTTGACGGGGTTATTTGGAGGGATTAAAATTTTCTATCATCTTCTTTGTGCCGTGTCCCTTCAGATCGTAGGCAATTATGGCTCTCCACAGCTTCTAGTCCTTTGCATCCCTTGTCTTTTTGCTATATCACCTAATCCCTGCAGAACAGGGATTAGGTGATATGTAGGTGATTAGATTATTTGCATAAGCTTGTTAAATAGTTTATGCACTGCTTTTCTCTGTCTCTCTTGATTTCAATATGTCCTCTGAGTGTCTAGTTTTTCAAGCAATCTTTCCTCATTATGTACCCTAGAAATGTCAAAAGTCTATTTCTGATGCTACGTATAACTAAAAAAAGAAGTTTTTAACTTCTTTTCATTTATATTATGTTTAATTTTACTTAAGTTACTTTGCAGGTTAACATGACATTAAAAAGAAATAATGTGTTACTTTTGTTTAAGAAAAAATAAGGCCTGGCAAGACTTGATCATTTGATCAAACAAACGTTGATAAAATGAACATCGATTTTCCTCTTTAATGCGTACAAAATTTACACGTGAGCACTTGAATTCCTGAAGACCAAGCATGGGCAATCTTTATCGAGCAGTCAGCTGCATGATCAATGGCTCATTACAAGGTGGGCTGCACTACTAAAAAGAATCAAGGTAATTCTTCGTGGTAAATACTGCAACTATTTCCACTACAGAAAATCATATGTGTAAGCATATACCTTAGAAATGGTGTTATTTTCTTTGGAGAAAAGATTTTTCTATAATTAAAAAATAGAAGTTTTTGTATTATCACTGATGTCAATGTGATTAACATATGTTAGTGCATATGATTTATTTCTAATTCATTTGAAAATAAAAACATATTCATTCTTTAGAGAAAAAAATATGAAGGTTTCTTGTTTCAAAATCAAAAGATATTTACACGTAAGATCTTCCTTAGTTAAAAACCATCAAACGTTTAAAATGATGAAAATGTAACTTTCACCAAAAGTTTACAAAATTAAAAAAAAAACTCACTTAATCATTGTTTATGTATGTGGTTATGTATGAGAGAGTGTGTGAGTGAACAAGGCAGAATGAAACAAAATCAAATTTTAAGAAAAGTTAGTTTCCTAATGAAATTAAGCGTGTCATTTAGAAAGACCAAACGGGCTGCAGTTTGTTTATGACTGTTGTAGACCGTCAAACAGATATTGGTAAAAATGTTTAGCTTGTGACACGACAGTATACGAGATGGACAGAGCCAAATTAAGCTAGTGTAGGCATCTAGCATAGGTTTTAAAAGGGCACTAAATTTTAAAAATTACACATAAATATTAAATCATAATTTTTAATAGCATAATAAATAATAAATAATTATCTTCCATCAATATAATAAACGAAACCAGAAAAATAAAATGATGCTGGTGCTGCTGCTGCTGATGATGATGATGATTCTTTGTGCCGTGTCCCTTCAGGATGTAGACGATCATGTTTCGCCATAATTCTATCCTTTGTAGCTCTTAATAATTTTTGTCTTTTTTATATCTCTCAGTAGATCTGGTAGATTATGCGTTGTTTTCCTCTGTCCATCTTGCTTTTAACCAATCCTCTGAGTATCAAATTTTCCAAGCCCTTCCTAGAAATTTTATCTGACTTTTTCTAATGTGAATTATGAGTGTCTTTTTGTTTCTATTTTCTCTAAAACTTTGTCGTTGCTCACATGTTCGGTCCATAGTATTCTCAGCATCCTTATGTTGCTTCAAGTCTCTTCTTCATCTGTGAGGAGATTGTCCAACATTCACTGCGATATAGGAAAACTGATATTACATAACACTTCAGTACTCTTTGTTTCAAACGAATTTTTTCTGTTTCTTAATACTTTACTTAGCTTTTGGAAGGCATCTTTCGCTATCCCAATGAGCCTTCAGATTCTAGCGATGTTATTTGATATAAGGCTACTTGAAATGATGAATAATTAAAGATGCAGCAGCCCCAATATGTAAACATTGAAATTGCCAGATTGTATGATACCGATTTCACCAACTTGAAAGCATATACTGCTACTAGGTTAATTTGGCACTGGAGATAAACCTTTTAAATAATGTTTTACGCTAACAGGTAAGGAAGCCATGAAAAAAGAAAGGAATGAGTTATAGTAAAGACGGTAAAACGTAAAGGATTGTCGGCATGATGTCTCTTTTGTTATTTATTCTTAAACATGAAATCTTAATGAAAAATGTTTAATAATGTTTGTGATTCCTTAACAAAAGGACTGCAGATTTTGGCGAGGGAAACAGAAACATGGGTGGGTGTTTATCTTGCCTCACACATCAAAATATGACGACGAAAAACAAATACGATTCAGTTTTAAAACTGAACCCTGATTCCCCGACACAAGCAAGTGAAAAATTCTTTTATGTACCGATGAAAATAAACGTTTATTCTTTTTTCATCGGTTTTCTCGTCATTTAGTTTAGAAGTATATTCACTGTTACTGTGGCTCCGATACCTTAGGACAGTTGCTTTATATTACCAATTTACATTGATACACTCTTGGAGCACAAGTTTACAGTCCGTTTGAAGTTATTATGCAATTCACAAACATCAATAACATGCATTGAAAAATCTATGTCAAACATTAATTTATTAATTTAGACGTCAAAACAAAGCTTTAGTTAAATTTTAGATAGTTTGAATATGCTTTATTAAAGATATACCATCAACAACTATAACAGAACATATATCAAATATATATAAGTATTTGAAGCATTTATATCTTAATATATTGACCTTCTTCTCAATAACAGTAATCTATTATCCATTGATTTTGTTAATTTGTTTTTGTTCAGTTTCCGACATGGTGGTTTTAATTGCTTCTCATAGATCTGTTTTGCTGTTATATTGTTTGCCATATTCATATAAGTTCTTCACAATTGCCCACAGATTTTCGATTGGATTCTGATCGGGACTTAATGGTGGCCATTCCATTATCTTCCCTCCTGTAAACCTTTTACGCTGAAAAAATCACGAGTAAACTTAGATGCATGAGAAGGAGGATTGTCGTGTACACTTCACATTGAAACTGCGATTCTGAGACTTGTACTATTCAAAGAAAGTCTTGTCCGTGGAATCGCAACAGTTAGCACTGTTCAGTTTAATGCTTTCATCGACTGTGAATGGTCCAATAACGGATTGGTTGATAATTCCAGCATACTGCCTCCTCCTTCTTTTAGCCACAGGGACATCTGCATCGGATGAAATCTATCCTTTGGCTCATCCATCAAGTCCATCGAGTTTCATCCGAGATTTATCCGTGAAAATTGCTTTAGAAAGTCATTTTTCATGAATTTCTTAGCCCAATTAGCGTTAAGCTTTAAAACATTTGCTTTACTGACCAGAGTTTGCCTAGATTTCTTGACAGATCCCAATTTGCGGAGTTTTCTACACCTTTTGTCCTAGACTCTCAATTACAAGCTTTTCAAAGATCAATATTAGTTCTAAGTGCTTATTTCGCTACAACTCGCTTTAGTCGAGGAGACAAGTTCCTAAAGCCTTTTCCTTTGCTTCCAGTTCTCAACTTAGTTATATTTTCAACGACTCTCTTCTTCGATAATCTTTTCGAAGCTCCTTTGATATCCCTGATATCCTTTGATATCCTTTCTCGATCACGAGAAATAAAAAAAAAATAAATTCCTAGTAAAAAAAACAATTTAGAATTTAGTATTCTCACCATGAAAGCATGTTAAAATGGACCTCTCCGGGAATGAAGACTAATGATATGTTTTACTCAAATATTACTTCCTCATATTGAATATGACTTTATCACAACAAAATAATTCACCCATTCAACAAGACAACACAAGCATCAGAACATTTAAATACCCCCTTACGAGAACGTTTATCTACCAAAACAACCAAACCTTCCGATAATAAGTTCTTATATATTTATGTATAAATGTTGTTATGATATATATCTGTATATTTTACTAATCACAAAAATAGGAGTCATACAAGGCCCATCATAACAAAGTCGTAACCCTGACGTTTAAAACTAAAAGAAACATTCACTTAAAAAAACACTCGTGGAATCCGATGAAAGAACCAAACCAGAACTGCTGGATAAATGAATGTCCACAAGCACCATTACAGGACGACACTCAAATTACCTCCAGGAAATGATGGCAATAGCTAAGAGGTTCAATATAGGAGATATCGTGCTGCATAAATTTATAAAAGCACATCGACATCGTCAACAGATCGTGTGATTGAGTCACAGAAGGATTTAACGCCCTAGGATAATTAGCCGATGAGTTAATGCGTGTTATCTGCAATAATACCTCCGCGTATATGACATATACTGTTACGCCACGGCAAAATAAGATACAAAACAATAGAGCCAGCAGGTCGAATAACAACAGCGACATAGCAAATGGACTTCAACTTGTCGCTGAAAGTCAAAAACCGAAAAAATGCTCTACACATATTTATTTTGCTGATAAAGCACAATGGTGCAAATGGCCAATCAAAAATCAAAAATATAAAAATGTTAACATATTCACGACCACAATCATCAGCTAACAGTGACTCGGAAAACTTCTGAGGCGAACTCAGTCAACCTCTTCGGGTTCACCACAACTAGAGATACAGATAAAAATAGGGGCAACGATAATAATATTCATTGCCGACAGCGGTGCAAGCGTTTGCATTATCCCTTTTAGGATAATTAACGAGATGTATTTTGAGCCAACAACCGTGAGATTATCAACGGCTAACGGCACGAACATTAAATGTTACGGGCAAACTAAATTGGACATTGGAATTCCAAATTCCAAGACTTTTCATTTTCCTGGACTTTCGTAGTGGTAGATGTCAATAATCCCCTACTTAGATTTGATTTTCTAAATAATTCCGGAGTGCTCGTCGACTGCAATGAGACAAAAATAATAGACATCTATCATTTCGTGCACAAAACCACTTAAAACACGTAACTCAGAAATCAACTTAGCTGATAATGACAATGTACCAGACCTTATCCGAGCCAGTTGTTATCAAACATCCTAACGTGATTTTAACACATACACGTGAATACAACGGAGTGTACCACAGAATTGACACTGGCAGTCACCCGCCTAAAGTCAAGAAACTGTCAGAGGAAGAAAAAACAGAAGCAATACGTAAGAAATTTAAAGTTACAAGCCGACGGTATAATTTCACCATCTAAAAGCGAAGAGTCAAGCCCTTTGCATGTGGTTAAAAAAATGACTGTAGATATGTGGCGATTATCGTACCCTAAACAGATTGTGGCGATTATCGTACCCTAAACAGATTGTGGCGATTATCGTACCCTAAACAGATTGTGGCGATTATCGTACCCTAAACAGCATCACCAAGAACGACAAATACCCAGTTCCCAATACCAATTCATTTGCGGCCAAATTAGCAAACAAAACCCGATTTTCAAAAATCAACGTTATGTCTGATTACCGCCAAATCAGGATGCACCCTGCTGATATAGACAAGACCGCCATAGTATCGCCCCTTGGATTGCATGAATACAATATCATGCCCCTCGGTCATAAGAATGCGGTTGCTGTATTTCAACGGTTTATGGACAATCAATATTCAGAGACATTAATTGTGCATTTGTCGACGATTAGACGATGTCCTCATTTTCACTGATGATCAATCATCATACAAAAAAAAACATTCAAACTGTTATTGAAGTTTTGCATACTGGACGGTATAAAAGCCAACAAGTAAAAATGTTGAGGACTTAAAATCCTTCCCAACGCCTAACGATAACAAACGTTAACGTAGATTCCTAGGCATGATTAATTTCTATAGAAAATTCATACCCAATTTCGCAAAAATTGTGCCACCCCCCTTACCTAATGAATATGACAAAAGTTCAACGGTGCATTTACGCTTAGCAAAGGTGAATTAGAAGCACACATCATAGCATCATTAAGATTCTATGCGACTACCCCACATTAGCACACCCTCATCCTGACTGCACCACTTATCAAGTGGTGACTGACAACAGTAAATACGCAATTGGTGTTTTATTACACCAAGTCGTTGATGGAAATCCTATTCCAATAGGTTTCTTTAAAAAAAAAACTATCGCAAACACAAGTCAAATATTCCACATTTGATCTCGCTGCATATCTTGCCATCTTACATTTTCGGCACATGATAAAAGGCCAGCAAGTGTTGCTACTACTGACAGACCATAAACCTTTATGTGGTGCCTTTCATAGCCTCACCCCAGCGAAATCAGAAAAACAGCAGCATCAACTAGCTTTACTTAGTACATAACCGACATCGAGCGTATTAACGAGCAAGTAGCTGATTGTTTGTCAAGATCCACCTTAGCAATTGAGGTCGATGTTTGTGACTTACCAGCAATAGCAGACGTCCAAGTTGTAGATTCAGACATGCATAATTTTCCTAACCTAAAAAAATATAATTTTAATAATAATATATTTGTACTGTGCGACACATCCACTTGCTTTCCCAGACCATATATAAGTAATATTTGATAGTGTACATCCCATAGCACATGCAGGAACGAGAGAAACTAGTATGATGAGTGCATTTCTTTTGGCTGAATATAGACAAAAACAGTGAAAAGGTTTTGCTCTGAATGTGAGGCTTGCCAAGCAGGTAAGGTTAACAGGCATACCAGTACAGCCTATTGACATATCCCAATTAGGTTTCATACTGTTCGTCTCGACATTGTCGGGCCCCTCTCCCCAGTGAACAATAACAATAATGCTTACAACAGCTCATATCGTTACTTGCTGACATGCATCGACCGTACGACGAACCACTCACAGAAATAAAAGCATGGACTGTCGCCCAAGCCTTTGGTAACATTTGGATCGCACGTTAGAGCGTGCCACTTCACGTTATCACAGACAGTGGTAGACAATTTGAAAGTGAACTATTCACAGAAATAGCAAAAATAATTGATTTTTGCATGCTACGTATTACCGTATACCATCCTCAAACAAACGGACTAATCGAAGGAGCACATTGGTCGATTAAAACCGCAATTATAGCGAGAAAAAGAGTCATGGCTAGCAGCATTACCAGTAATATTACTATGCATCCGTAGTACACCCAATAACAGCAATGTGTCACCCCTTTTCGCAGTAACAGGAACATACATTATGATTCCACAATTGCTGATAAACGATAGAAGTGATACTATCGACAATCAAGAATTTGCAAAGGAACTACATAAAGAAATATCAAAACTGTATCCAAGCAACGAGCGTCACATGCATAACAGCTATCAAAAGGCATACATGCCATATAAATTGAGAAGTTGCCAGAAAGTTTGGATTAGAGTAGACAGAGTACGTAGACCGCTATAGGCACTGTACACTGGCCCTTTCAAATGATCAACCATACGTAATTTTAAAGTTTCTCCATCCATTCTTTTTGATGTTCCTCAAGTCTTATTTTTAGTTGGCAGCTGGTTTAATTTTTGAACTCACAGTTGTAACTGCACAGAATGTTGTATATGCAGCTCTTGGTTAAGTCCTATTGGCATAGTGATTTCACTTTGACGAGGTATTTGCATAGAATAGAACCAGTTGTTTTTTTTCAATTTCCTGATGCTCTATGGAAATCTGTCTATAGAGAATGTTTATAATATTGACGCCTAAAAAAATGTCAGATAAAAAATATAAAGTTCTTGCGCTTTTTTTCATCTATCGTTTTGACTTCATTTCAAAAATTCATTCCATTGACTTCATTTCTCAAGTATTAAAAAAAAATGAATGCTCTTTTCATTACTTTTGAAGAAAAGTTCATCGATTTATGTCACAAGAACATAGGGTTACAAAACTTTCATAACCTTAATGCATATATATATATATATATATATATATATATATATATATAGAGAGAGAGAGAGAGAGAGATAGATAGATAGATAGATAGATAGATAGATAGATATAGATATATATATATATATATAAAAAGAAAGAACAGTAAGATATAAAATCCGGTGTTCTTATAGATATTTTTATTTTTACACAATAGTGCTCAATTTAAATTTACAGAGCATTAATATTATAAATTAATTGATTTAAAATATGGTTTTTTCGATACACAGTGATACCATGTTTCAGAAATGGAAGCTAAAGCCCCTGAATCGGTATCCTTGGAAACCCTCAATTATGAATCTTTGCCGTGCCTTTAACAACCGTAAATTCTAAAAAATAAGTTACTCCAAAATTCGCTTGACGAGAAAATGGAACTAATGTCTTTGGTTTAATAACAAAATTAAATTCAGGGGCTTTAGCTTCCATTTCTTAAACATGGTATCACTGTGTAGCGAAAAAACCATATTTTAAATCAATTAATTTATAATATATATATATATATATATATATATATATATATATATATATATATATATATACATATATATATATATATATATATATATATATATATATATATATATATATATATATATATGAAATTATATATGTCGGAAATTATCTTAACTCCATGGCACATAAACCCTTGTTTTAAGGGTGGGCCCGGTAACGTGTATGATGTATGCCACTCTTGACCTTGAAATTTATATCGCAAGCCTGTGGAATATTCATGTACCTTCTGCGACAAGTGTGACAAGTTCTATAATAAATTAAGAAAACTTAGTAAGTTGTATCTCGCTTTCTCTCTATGCCAGTCTTGAAGTCTCTTCACGATCAATAAATTTTAAGTGTTTTTCAGATCTTGTCTAGGGGTATGCTAATTTCATCTAGTTCCCCCTCTGTCACAACATTAAAGAGAGAACAAACAATCAAAACAAGAAAATAACGTCTATTTCAATATTTGTCCTTCTGTCCTTGAAGATATGCGATGCTAAAATGAATTCTAATAATTTGAAGAGCAGTTTTCCACTCTTCTTTTTCTTTAATGACAATGAGGTTATTATTTATCAGAGTACCGTTACTAACTGCAGATTATCTCTCATGTATTCGCTTCATTGTCCTTTGCTCCGTTTGTGTCGCACGAAAATATACAACACGTGCCGCAACATGTTTCAGTTAAACTCCTGCTAATTTCTCAAAATGACTCTTGTACATTGACATAACCTAATGTAAACAATATGGAGCAATGTTCAGATGAACAATGAAAATGCGTTAGAAAAATGAATGGTAACACTCAGAAATATTATTCTGAAATAAATCCATCTAAACGTTGATAACAACTGTCATTTGAGATATTTTAGATTTAATTTTAGGGTGAAAAGCCACATGCTAGTATCTTGACTTTTATGCAACAAAGAATGTATTTGAAAAGGGCGACTCTATTTTATTCACTTAAGTAATTTTTAGAATTACTAATTGCAGTGAAATAGATCATCTCCGAGTGCTCTATTATTTTAACCGTAGCCCAATTAATCAAGGTTTTAATTAATAAATAGTTAAATAGTTTCTTACGCCATTTCCCGTGTATTGTGTTCGGTTATAAAATAAATAAGAATATTGCTTCAGCACTGAAAATAAAATATAAAGATAAATTCTAAACTTAATAATAATGACAATGATATATCTAAGTTGAGGTAACTTATGACTATTAAAATGTCGCATTTCGTGGGAAATTTGTCCTGGCTTTCCCACATGAAAAGGTGACAGAATCGATAGAAGCTTGAAGGTTATAGCGAGCAATTCTCTCTTTTAGGCGGAAGAATAATGACTCAAACTCCTGCTCGGATTGTAACAATGGAAGAAGAAAATATTTATGTACATGCACAAAAAGGTAAAGGGATATATACAAAATATGAGAGAAAGAAAGGGAGAAGAAAATTCCTTTAACTTAAAGGAAGCAAAAGTGTTCATATAAAGGCTTGCTCAAAATATTTTTCCGAACGCCTAAAAGTTCTTTAAGCAAGTAAATTGTTCTTAAGGGGTTAACACTCGCATAAGATTTCTTCAAAGCTTTTGTTGTTGAAACAATCGAAAGATCCGTCGTTTGTAGTTGAGTGATTTCGTAGACCGACGACAGGAATTTCAAGGTCCTATGAAGCAGATCTCGAGTAGATTTAGTAGAGTGGGGCGACGTTCTGTCTTTAGAGCCAAGCATGTAGATTTCTTCTTTGACGCAGGTTCCGAAGATGTTTGGTGTTGCTATCACCGACCTGATGTTATCACAGATGATGTCAAATACGCACGGCCAAAGAAGCGCATGTTCTCGGTATTTATCGAGATTAGATGGGTCAGAAAGATCGGAAACTTTTTCCTCCCAAATTGTTTATACATTTTCCCTGCCCTCTCATTCGTCAGAGAATATATTCCTATATCGGATAAGGATCAAGGCTTTGGGAACTGGTCTTGAAAGCAGGGGTGAAAGTCGAGGCAAAGATCAGAAAAGATGCCAGAACTATCTCGATTTCGGCCGCGGGCCGAAACCTCGCACGTGGGGCGAGGTACAAAAACTTTCTCTAACATATCCAATATGTGAACTCTAATATACAACCAGCGTTTCCCATATTCAGGGAACACGCTAAAGACAAAATTCACAACCGTACAGACATATTCAATTCAACACACACACAATAACTTTCCATACAGACACTAACGTTTTATTCATGTTTTAAATGATGTATTTGTAATTCTTGTATCAATCTGTTTGTCATTAATATATATTTGTTTTGTGCATATATATCTGTCTTGTTTGTTTTATTTTGCTTTCTTTGGACTCCATCATAGTCCAACATTACTATGTAGCGGGACTGGCCAGCAGGAAGTCTTAGTCTAGAGAATTTATCCTCACATTAACCCGCCGGTCCCCTACATTAAATGGTGACCTTCCGACTTGATTCGAACACACACAGAGCAATATATATGTACGAGCAAATTTAGATACAAACCTTTCAAATGAGAGAAACATACAGCACCAATATTGGAAACTTTTCTATTCTACGCACGCGGAACTATTAACAAAAGAACTTTTAATTCAGACATGTCTACAAAACAGCTTTCTCCTACACGCAAAAAAGGAATTTTTCTTACACCACGTGGTAATAACAATTACTACTATAAGCAAGCCGTTACAACCCTTTCTCCCTACTGGTCTATATTTACTTGACCTTTTCTTTCTCTCGGCAACGGTTGACCTCAACTTCACCCGGCCTACCCAGCAGAGAACAATTTTTTAAAACTAAATACAACCCTCTTCTGAACTGAAATAGAAAAAGTGTGAACCCCATCTCACAAAGGCGACTCACTGTCCTTTCTCATCCTACATCGATGCAAGACGAATTATCTACGAATTTTGCGACAACGATATCCCATCGTCAATACAGAAAATTCTCCCAACTTACATGCGACACTCGGTAGAAATTCCAATCAGCTCAAACTCCTCTTTCAAACAACTATGACCAGGCCAGCAATGCAAACAAACTCATCTTTCAAGCACGACGAACGAAAAAATTCAACTCAACGTGGATAAACGCTGAACACTACCGACTTTTCTCTGACTCACTAGAGAAATATACAACCTCGACAAAACAAATACATTCGTCGACTCACGCATTGCAAACACGGACACATTTTCTTTTCAGCACACAAGAACAATATTTAAAACTTTTTACATGTGAAAAGTTCATTTTTCTCACTTTTCATCCAAAGGCGGGGTATTATCGGGTTATCTCCTCTTCGTTTCGTAACCCTTTCAACAGGGGTCTCTCTCTCCCGGGAGTATAAATACTGGCTGACCTTTCGCCTCTCTCTTTTTCCTGCTAGAACTATCTCGATTTCGGCCGCAGGCCGAAACCTCGCACGTGGGGCGAGGTACAAAAACTTTCTCTAACATATCCAATATGTGAACTCTAATATACAACCAGCGTTTCCCATATTCAGGGAACACGCTAAAGACAAAATTCACAACCGTACGGACATTTCAATTCAACACACACACAATAACTTTCCATACAAACACTAACGTTTTATTCATGTTTTAAATGATGTATTTGTAATTCTTGTATCAATCTGTTTGTCATTAATATATATTTGTTTTGTGCATATATATCTGTCTTGTTCGTTTTATTTTGCTTTCTTTGGACTCCATCATAGTCCAACATTACTATGTAGCGGGACTGGCCAGCAGGAAGTCTTAGTCCAGAGATTTTATCCTCACATTAACCCGCCGGTCCCCTACAGTCTCACGTTTAACGTGTCCTTTGTGTGTGTGTGTGTGTGTGTCTGTGCCGGTATTTTTTTATTTTGTTTATTTTTTCAATATTTATCTGAAAAAAGTTTAATTGATTATGTCTTCTTTGAATTTCAAAGGAAAAAAGAAATAAAAGTATATTTGGTTACCCACAAAGTTCCAGCTGTTCGATGTCATTCAGCGTTTTTATTTTTGACTCCATTCAAGAACAAGTCTTGTATTGTATTACGTTCGCAGGTCACATCCTCGTACATTTTTAATACAAACAAAATTAGGTCATTGTTTTTATATTAATTCTAATGTTGCAAATGGAAGAAAATAAGCAGAATTTTCAATACATAGTTTCTATTTTTAAAAGGGTCAAAAATACGAAATAATTACTTTTGCAGCTTATAGAGAAAATACTATAAATGATCAAACGTGACAAAGGTGGTTTTTGTAATGTCCTACGTCTGAGAAGACCTGCTGAAAATGTTCACAATCATTGAAGGTATTACTTGAAAATAAAGCAACATAACAGGACGCGTATTAAATTGGAACTGCTTATCGGCGCAGATAGATTTTATGTTCAATTCAATCTTGATCAAGCAAAAAGTAAATTATTTCATTTTTTTTTTCAAAATATAAACGCTCTAATAATTATTATTAGGTTAAATCTATAACAGCAGATGGCCACTGTAGCAGAAATCCTATGAAGCTAAGTATCCGCCCACCAAGAAAGATACGCTGTCAAGTATAAAATCCAATAATTTCTATTAGTCACGAGACTTTTCCAAGCGACTTTTGAAATAGTGACTTCAAAGATATTAGGCTGAAGTATTAGGTACACCACACAACGCACATCCGACAAAGATAATATTTACGAATTTAGTGGATAACGAGTCGGAATGAAAAATCGGTGGAGTTGGATTCGAATTCCAGTTGGGTTCGAGCATTCATTTACACGCAAATCCTCTTGAGAAATGTATGAATTCCTTCCTTCTCACCACAATTATGGGTTGAATAACATGACAAACTGGGTCCTTAGGCCTTGGGTGGCAACAAGTCTACCACAAAAAAACGGTAACATACTGCGGAAAAGCTTCTGCCTAGTCACTTATGAATCGAAAGAGACATGATCGTGTATCACGTGATGGCACTTAATTGTTTGACATTTAGACGCAATAGTAAAAGCACGTGAGATATAATAAAAATAGCAAAGTTTCATGTTAAATTTGAAACCTGTTTTAGTCTTTTCACACTGTTATAACAAAAAACATAAAAATACATATAATTTTCACACACACAAAGTTTCTAAATCCAGGTAAAATGAGAACAAATCGAATATAATTCCACTGTCCGTAACATATAATTTAAAAGAGGGCTCAATACAGAGTAGAGGTAAATATTATATATATATATATATATATATATATATATATATATATATATATATATATATATATATATATATATATATATTTATATATATATAATATTTACCTCTACTTACCTATATATATATATATATATATATATATATATATATAATATTTACCTCTACTTACCTATATATATATATATATATATATATGCTTGCAATTATTTTAACTCCATGGCATATAAACCCTTATTTTAAAGGTAATGTGCATGCTGTATGCCACTCTTGCCCAGAAAATTTATATCGCTGGCCTGTGAAATATTCCTGTAGTGATTTCACTTTGACGAGATATTTTAATAGAATGGAACCAGTTGTTTTTCAATTCCTTGATGCTCTATAGAAATTTGTCTATATACAATGTTACAATAATATTTACTTAAAAAATATCAGAATTAAAAAGTTTTAATAACTTGTGCTTTTTTCTCATCTATCGTTTTGACTTCATTCCCAAAAATTCCTTTTTCAAGTACTAAAAACAAATTAATGCCTTTTTCATTACTTTTGAAAAACAGTTAAATTAATTTATGACTGGAACATAGAGTTACAAAAATGTCATAACACTAATATATATATATATATATATATATATATATATACCAGAAATTATTTTAACTTCATGGCACGTAAACCCTTGTTTTATAGGTTGAGTTCGGTCTTGAACTTAAAATCTATAACGCAGGCCTGTAGAATACTCATGTCTCTCCTGCGACTAGTGTGACAAGTTCTGAAATAAGGAAAACACTCTATTTGTTCGCAAAATCAAGCCACAAAGATTTTCTTAATTCTGTTATATTGCAAATATATTAAATATTCAAATAAGTTATAAATCAAGTTAAAAATGAAATCTTCAATATTTTATTTGACAAAGTCATAACGGGGAAGTTTTCTTAAGTGATGAGAAACAATTTTCGAGAACAACATTCGTTTATCCTTTATAAATCGACGTGCAACATTTATTATCAGTCGAGTAAAATAAAGGAAAATTAATCAATAATAAACAGAAATTAAATTAAAAAATTAAATTTAAAAAACACATACAAATTGAAATATAATAAATAAAAAAAAATTAATTACGGCTAAGTAACAACCAACCAACCATACAAACACACACGCGCATATATATATATATATATATATATATATATATATATATATATATATATATATATATATATATATATATATATCACAACTATTAATTTTCAAATTAATGGAATTGACGTAAAAATAAAAAGCAAAATGCCTCAGGGTGGCTTACCTTATGTCTTGTGGAATTCCTCGTCGTAAGTAAAATAGGTAAGCCTATATATATTTTCTTTTTAGTTAATTGTCAGATTTACAACAGAAACCCTTCCCGTTTGTTGAGATATATACGTAAGAAAAGCGTGTTTTTGTTCTCTCTTTCCGTGACAGTCGGCTCTACTGGTTGTGTCAACTACTGACTGGTTAAAATCTCGCTCTGATGCATCTATACAGCTATTACTTTAAGATTAGTATTTGGGACGTTTTATACGCGGGTGACTGTGTGTGTATTAGCGCTACTTCTCATCTTTAAACAAAATTATATTTGATACTTTATCTTATTTTACTACCTTTTCTCACACTTTCTTCATTTCCTTTTCATACCTCTATCTCTCTCTGTCATAAACACACTCTCTTTTTAACTCTTTCTACTTTTATATTTTCATTATAATCTTTTTTATATCATTTTTTTTCTCTTTTGTCAGTTTTCTCACTGTTTTTAGTGATTTTACCCTTTTTCACAGTAATTTTATTTATTTACCTTTTCGTCTCTCTCTCCCTCTCTCTTCCCCTCTCTCTCTCTCTCTCTCTCTCTCTCTCTCTCTCTCTCTCTCTGTATACACACACACACACACACACACACACACATATATATATATATATATATATAAACGTTCTGTCAATATAATTTTCCCAAGATCTTTCAGGCTAATTGGGTACGTCCTATATAAATCAGGAAATTCATTTTTTTAACATCGGCTGACACATATTTCTCTCCTTGTTGTCTCAAACCCTTACTGTATTTACTTTTGTTGTCTTTCCTTTTTTTTTTCTTTTTCGACCATATCCCGGCCTGGTTAAGTAAATATTGCTTTGTGAAATTACCTATTTTCTGAAGTATATATATTTCTAAATGGACGTTGAAAGGTTTTCGCACCGACCAATATTTGGTAATAAGTTCCGATGGTTAATCATTTGGTTAGATTTTTGAAACTTTTCAACACCTTTCAAATATATATATATATATATATGTGTGTGTGTGTGTGTGTGTGTGTGTCATTAAAAACGACAGACAAGTTACTACGGTTAAGCTTTACATTTAATTTTTCTTGTGTTCGACCAAGTGCTTTCTTTTTTGGACACAGAGTAGTGTGTAGAAACTGTTCAAATGTTCTATAGTTCCGAGCGCTTTCGGCTAGACTTTTAGCCATTACCAAGGATGATTTTATTTTTTCAGTTTAATTTAATGTGTCCGTTATGTGTATGTTTTTAGTGTGTTATAGAGATTTTTTTATTTTCAAAACACGGTTAGTATATTGTGGCTTTGTTCCTAGTTAATATTGTTAAGAGTTGACTTTTTCTTTTTTTATTATTAGGGCTTCCATTATTTTTAATCTTTTTTTAAAGGTGGATGAGGTTATTATGTTTGTGTTTTCTACTAGTATGTTTCGAACGGAGTCTGGTAAGTTTCTGTGTGAGTTTAAATGGATTCTAATAGAACTCTGGTCAGATAGGTGTAACGTAAAGCGTCTGGATAGGCATGCAGTTGTGTGACCGATGTAATTATTTATGAATTCGGTTTGATCAGGAACGCAGTTCCTTAAGAGGCATTTGAACTCATAGATAAGGTTTGTTCGTTGTAATTTTGACTTTTGATTTAAAAGATGTGGATTCTCATTTTCTCCTTGTCAAACTCCTGACGAAGTTTGTCGTTTTCATTTCATCTTTACAAGACATATGATTTTGTTGAGCGATACAGATCCTCATTCAGATCAAAGCAGTCAATGGTGTTATAGATTGAAAAAAAGGTTCTTATGGACGAGAAAAGGAATTCTCTATTCATATCATCATATGCTGCTAACTCAACATAGCAGGGGTACAACTTTCTATTCTATAAGTACGCTATTCCATGGAGTTATTTGATGACATATTTGAAGCCATTGTTGATTCACTTACTAGAACGAAAAACAAACTGGGTTGTTTGTAGTTTTTTCATAGAATATTTTTGATCTTCAGGGCTACATTTTTTTACAAAATGCATGACAGAGACGACTGATTTGGAGTATGCTTTTGATTCCAGACTTCCCCCAAAGTTGAGAAATTTGAATTCAGGGAGAGAGTAAGTTAATTTATAAACTTCAGCCTCAATGTCAAGTAAGAATTTGTTTCTAACCTTTCTCCCTTTCTTGACACCCTCGTCACTATGTTCATTGTTATTTATGTTTTGAGATATACTTTGCAATGTTCAAATATATTTGGGAGCACATTTTATTTTCTTAGGCATTTTAAGAATTGCCATGGTCAGGATTAAAATGTAGCTGAAAGTGGTTGTTTTTTAAACTGGAGCGTTTTTTGTTTGGGATTTGGTTGTATAATATCATAGGGTTTGCTTTTCTCCATATTTCAACACATAATTTACGTGTTTTTTTCTTTCATTTTTTCTTTTTCTTTTGCTTGTTTCTTTCTGCTTTTGTTATTCAATAATATCATTCTATATTACTATTCAGTATTGTCATCCCAGGAAAAGATCTTTTTCTGTTTTCTTACTTCAGGCATGCTCGCACATACTTCAGCGAGAAAAAGATGCGATTACATTATATGATATTTCGAATTTTACTGGGTCCAAGTAGTTTTGCTACGTTCATTTGGATTCTAATTTAGTACAAAATGCTTTCTTTATATCATCATTTTCAAGAGGTTGGATGTTATACTTAAGGATATTTTACTCACGAATTGTTTGAGCCAGGAATCTGAGATACTGAAATCAATAATCTCTTTGGTTATTTCATGTGGACAATGCGATGTTTGATAGAATGATTAAACCATTGAAATATTCTAGAATAACAAAAATTTAATAGAAGTTCCATATTGCTAATTGAAGTTTAACTTTCAAAGGTTGACGTCTTCTTTCCATCAAATGAAGAGTGAGGTTCAAAAATATCTTTTACTAATGTCTACCCAATACAAGTCTAAGGTAGAGAGTTATTGTGTGGTGTTGTGCGAGCGTAAGAAAGGGCAAGGAGTGCATTTCATGAGGTTATGTAAGCAATATAACGGTTAACCCTTGACTTGAAGAGGTCAAGATTGTAGTGACCGGGAAAAAATCATGCCCTGAGTCTGTTCCACAAATTAGCAATCCTTATTATCCATGCCCGAGAGGAACGATTCATAAATGAGGATTGCATTTTGGCAGTTCTCGTTTTGAAGAAAGCTGAAAGGAGAGCTTCTGCAATGTAAGATATGAAGCTGTCCCAGTCGGCTTTGGCGTACCGAAAGATCATCCTACGAAAAGGTACATCAGGAGATGCTGTTGGTTTGGAATGAACTTTAACATTGATCAGTGAGTAGTCAGAAGTACCCAGGGGAGGTAGCATTTCAGCCGAGCATTTTTCAGGGCAGAATGTGAGAAAGAGGTCTAGGAGGTTTGCGTGATGTTCCGTTGTGTTAGGAACACGAGTGTGCTTATCGACGATCTGGGCCAGTTCGTAAGCGATGGAGAAGCCATGACAGTATCTGTCTTATTCATCGGTTCGGATTGAATGAACTAACCACTCCTTGCGGTGAATATTAAAGTCGCCACAAATATGAATGCTTGCTGAGAGAAGATATCATCAAGATTGATGATATCCTCATCAAGCATTGCAATTCCGTCATCCCGTGGACGATAAACAATGAAAATGAAAGACATACAATAGACGTGGTCTATGTAGGCCCAGAGTCAATAGCCAAAGACCAGTCTCCGGTAGGAACATGAAGTCTGAATTGACATCGTGAAGATGATATTCAACTTCTAGAAAGATGAATCGTTCTACAGTGCCGGTGTGTATAAATCACGTGTGTATATGTATCATGATTCTATGTGGGAAACTGGTTGATTATGATTTTTATTTATGTTTGTTCATGTTGCTGATTGAGGGAAGTTTTACGTTGGAGTGAAAAAAAATTAGGTTACACCAGTTATGGTTGTAACTAAAATAATAAGATTATTTTAGCGACAACATTAATCAAAAAGAAAACTTGCACTAGATGCACAATAAGGGCCATTTAATTGTCGACAGTAATCACCAAAATGATCCAGATCAGCCCCGAAATTCGTCTACACTTTAATAATCATAAAAAAACATGATTATGGATTCATCAACCAACTTGAAGATAATTAAATCGTTTGAGTCTACCGAATAATGATAAATGCATCTTTCTGACTTTTTCATTTACACATAAACAGTTAGGAAGAATTTGAGTATAAATGGATGTTACAAACGAAACATATCTATGATTCAAATACAAATTTAAGTATTATTTTAAAATAATTATGTTTTTACTATCAACTTCATAAGACCTCTCTTCTTTCTTTCTTTCTTCCTTCCTTCCTTTCTTTCTTCACACAGCATTTCCATCAGTAACGAACGCCTACTGCCGTCTACATATACAGCCTTATAAAACTCATTAAAAGTATGCAGTTTCTTAAACATATATAACTGCCTCGATAACTGCGTCGTGTCACATATCGCCAATAAAGTTAACCTTTCTTTTTTCCTAAAAATAATCAATGCTTTTTTCCTCTGAAAACTTACAAGAAAGAAAAAAAGGAAAGTTTTCTTTTTGTTCGCTCACGCATTTAGTTAATCAAACTTGAATGTAACATTCTATATCCTCGTTGGAATTTGTTGTTTTTCTGTACCTATAATGTTCATTCATGCGAACAATTTTCTTCTCCTAACGCTGAGAGTTGTGGTATCGTTGTCGAGTTTGTTTTTTTAAATGTACCAATATTTGCATCGTTCGGAGTTGTTGGGTTCTTCTATTCGGAGTCATTCTGTGTGATTTCCTGGATCGTATTCTAGTCACAGCAGTAAATACGCTAATATTTTGACCGAAACGTGTGGGCACCACCTTTGTTAGTTCATTAGTTCATAAGACTCGCTCCATCAACACTTTCTGAGACCACATTATATCTAAAGATCAGAAAGTAGAGATGGCGGAATTATCGCAAACATGCCATGATTAGACGAAGTGATGTACAAAATCCTCTCTGAGCCGGTCCGTTCCCAAGACAAAGTCACCACGGTTGTTGACGATTTTAAAAGCTGAAGAAGCACTTGTTAACAAGTGTATAATGAGTTTCATTGTAATTAGATTGCAAAATCATGCACATCAGAAAAATAAATAAAAGACAAAAAATGTCTCACTGCAAGTATACGTCGACACCATGACAAGAAAATAAAATCCGTAATAATTATCGGCAAATATTTAAGAAAATATAAAATTTGTAGATCTCATTATTAACATGATGAAGAAAAATATAATGAAAATCCGTTTAAATTCCTCCAATATCCTAATTATTTCATAATCCTTAAATTCTTATGCATTAACGTGTAACAGTAACGCAAAGATGAAAGCTTATGAATTTCACAACACAAAAAAGAAAATAACAAAGAACTTGGATATAATTAGGCCTATAATACTGTTTGCTAACACAAACATATAATATAATTTTTTACACAACTTGAGATTTAATGAACACGAAATATAAACAATATTAAATCTGAAGTAGGAATTTACAAAATAGATTTTTTTAAATATACATATGAGACATCTAGGAATTTATATAAAATATTATATGAATATAAAACGATCTTTTACAAAACAATATATCCAGTGCATTTGTCTAATCATAATTTCGACTTAATGGATTCAGTTTTAAGTTGTAGAATAAGTTTCCCTAATGCTGTCATTAAACAACGTCCTGATTGGACAATGAATATGAAAATTCTGTTTTGTTTATCTTCATGTGCAAAGTTCTAACATCTTGCACAGTTAAACACATAGAGGCTCCAAACCAAATTTATAGCAACTGATGCATTCTGGTTGACTGAAAAATATCAATTAAGTGTCGTCAACTACGTCCAAATGTACCGACACAATTTTTGAGCTCGATTTCATGTGTTCAAAGTACAACGCCCCCCAAAAATGTAAACGTGTTCTCGAGCCTACCACGTGGTTCACATTACTTGTAAATACATGGCGACATTTTCTCTCGATCTATTTTTTCTGTTATCTCTTACAAGCAATGTAAGCTCTGTAGAGAATTTGCGTTTTTTCCCTTTGAGGAAAATGCCATCACACACACACATGCGCGTACATATGAACATTTACTCGTATAACCATAAGGACAGAAATTCTTAATATAACATTTTGAGTCACACCCACAGACGTTCTTTTCGCACTATTTTCAAACTGTTTAATTCATCTTAATAAAATTTTCCAAACTCACAAAGTTTTTAATACACTTCACAGTTTATCAACAAGAACATTTTCCTCACTCAAAATTCCAAGGACAAGTAAATTTCAGCATTTCACACACAACTGAATTCCTTTTGTACGATTGTTGTTATGCATATATAAATTCCATTTACTTAGGCAACTTCTCTTGTTGAATGTGCTTCTTATTGTTTCATATTTTGTGATAATTTGTGTAATATAAATTAGTTAGGGCGATCCGGTGACCCCTACATACCGGTAACCCCTACAAAGTAAAGAGCAAATAATTCATTAAGGTGAAATGTATTAAAAGTGCACTAATTTCAGAATTCTCTACGGCAAATTTACTTCAGGATCATGCAACAACATCTGGAATTATGACAACATAAATGGAAATCCTAGCCATGAAGCATAGCTGGAAATGAAACTCTAGCGGGGTTATAATGGCCCGAAACGCAGCTGTTATTTGTCGTAAATGTGTATTCACAAATGAATAATCCAGTACCTAAACTGGCAAAACCCACCTGCATACTGGTATAAAATGAATTCAGTAAATGCTACAAAAATAATTTAAAAAATCAGTGAAAGACAATGATGTGTATTCACACCAAACTTATTCAACCTATACAGTGAGGTGATCTAAGAGAATCCGACCAGGATTAATTATTAGCGGTCACAATTTTAACAGCATAAGATATACAGATGACACATTGTTGATAGCAGACACGGAAAGGAGACTATAAGAACTCCTATAGAAGGTAGTGGGAGAAAGCGAGAAGAAAGGATTTAACAGCAATCGCAAGAAGAGCGAATGTATAGTTGTTAGCAAAAGGATGATTGCTTAAAATGCAAGTTATAAATCGGAGATACCAAAATCAAACCAGTAGAAACATTTAAATATCTGGCAATTGTTCGGACAGAGGACGGAAAGTGTGACACTGATATCCGAAGGTACATTGAGATAGTCAATACTTTTAAAAGAAACAGAAAAACTTCGTTAGAAACAAAGAAAATAGTACTGAACTGTTATATGATATCTGTCCACAAATGAATGTTAGACAATCTCCTCAAAGATGAAGAACGAAAAGACAAAATTTATTAAGAGCTACAAAAGGACAGGAAATTGTGAATAGCCATCATCGGCTACGTCCTGAGGGGACACGGCACATAAAGAAGACGTATATAGCAGTGAATAGCTGGAAAATATCCTCCCAGATGAAGAAGAGACTTGAAGCAACAGAAATGTGGTTCTACAGAAAGATGCTGAAAATACTATGAACCGAACACATGAACAATGACAAAGTTTTAGAGAAAATGGAAACAAAAAGAACTTAATGTAAAAATATGGATACGCACAGCACACGCTTTTGTTCCTTGTCATAATCTTCGATTAATTTTATAATTAAGCGAAAATATTCCAGTTAAGACAAATATATAACTTTTGACATGTTTTATACGTAAATTATGTCTTCTCAAATCATCTAATGTCCGATAATAATCCGATGTAATATTTTATGTGCTTTTTACATCTACTAATAAAGACGTCCAACGTTCATGTTATTGTTTTTATGGGAGTTGCTTTTGGTGTTTTTCTTTATCTATATAATACTAAGTCTGTGATTGCTTGCGTATTTGCGTAGTGCGTCTGTCCGGCGCATAATGATTTAACTTAATCTGATTTAAGTGAATAAGATTAAAAAATACAACTTGTTTATACCGTATTTTTAATTCAACATTCTTCAGACAGACATTTTTAATGTTGAAATCAACTTCAATGTTTTATAACCTGTCAGTGACCCAACGGTTCACGGGTAGTCTAGCATATATATATATATATATATATATATATATATATATATATATATATATATATATATATATATATATATATATATTCCGATTCGACGTTGGTTTTAATTTAAAGCATTAATAAACATTTTTGGACAATTTCATAGCAACACAATCAATGTTGATAAACAACTGGGTTTCTTTCGATACAAAGAAAAATTAATAGAAGCTTTGTGTGAGTGTCCATTGTTAGAAATCTATTTTTTATGATTTCGTAGTGAAGAATATTACATTTATCATTGTTCTGAGAGTTGAAAGAAGTCGACAGAGCTGACCAAGTAACCATATCTGATGAAAACTACTAGGCTTGGTCAAAAAGTACTGCTTCTTCTTTAATTACAAGCACGCAATTCTTAGCAAAATGAACACAAGTTTCATGATTCCAAATCTAGTCTTCTTCTTTCTCAACCTTGGTATCCCATCTTTGAATGAAGACATGTATATGCAGCTCGAAGAGTGTTCTTGGCTGCTTTCCCAGCTATATTCCAGTTGCTTCTTTCCTGTCATCATCGTTTGAGAATCGTTGTCTTCTGAGTAGCAACTTCATGGATGTTATTCTTGTTGCACAACTCCAGAAACGATTAGCCAGCATTCCTCCTTCTCTTTCTTCTGGGATGCTATTTTGAACAGAAACCTTACGGTAAAGCCAAGCGAGTGCTCTACTCAATGTAGAGCACTCACTTGACTTTACCATGGCCTAACTGTAGCCTTTCACAATCGTAATTATGATTAATACTTTTAAAATTAGAACAAATGTTATTTCGATAACCAACCCTTTTAGCACGACACAGTAAAACAACATTTATTTAATCTTAATTTATCCGGGCTACAAATATATCCTTTGAAATTAAAATTATTATTACATAGTTCATAATATTATACAACACAAATAATAAAGAATCTGCATTTATTTTGTATAATATTATTACATTATTATTATTTTAATTGACACATTTTTTTCCAGTAATCAAAATGACCTGGTATATAATCGTGGTACCATGTAATGACTTTCATAGCATTTTACGAGATAATGCAGGATGTGTGGGTGATGTAATGGATAGCAGTTCGGAATAAGAAATCGGAGTTCGAATTCCATTCGGTTAGTAAATTTTACTTACACGAAAATATTATTTGGAAATGTATAAATCCATCTCATCCCCCTAGCTATGGATTAAATAGTAGGATCTGTATCCTCAAAAATTGTTAATGTAATATTCACTTGCAAAAACGAATTATTCTTACAATTCAAAATAAGTTTCGGTTTTAAATGACCCACAAATTGTTGATAAGTCGTAAAAGCAATAACAGATCAATTAATCAATCTCGAGAAATAACAGTTTTACGTAACTATACCTATGTCATTTCCAGGTAATATGTAGGAGATTGTATTCTGTTATATGGTGCGAAACATATGTGGTGTAGATCGAAACCTTTATTTCGTCATAAGGAAATGAACGCAAAGCTTACACAAGTCACAGCTGGTATTCACTGGTTGTTATGGTTTTGTTTTTGTTTTGTTTTTTTGTTTTTAATCGAAACACGCGTGCGAAAAGATTAAGAAAACGGCTTTTTGTCTTTCTTTGCTATCATTAAAAGATTGCTCTATATACCAGATGTCTCACCTGAAATTGGGTATTTGAGTAGATGCGAGTTGGCCTAATGGAAGTATAGAATATCACTGGCAATTAAGTAAAACATTATCATTTGCATCTTTGAACAAAGTATCTAGTGATTGACATCGAGTATCGAGGGCATCAAATTTTCTGCACCTTCCTCAGTAGTCTAACCCAGCGCTGCCATATTCTAACAATCTCCTTCTTTTCTGTTATCTCCAATTTAGTGTTCTTGGTAGAGTTCTCAGTTCTCCGGTTATTACTGACATGATCTGATCTTCATCATGTTCGACCGCTTCTTTAGTTCCTGAGCAAGGTCCTGGTATTTTCCTGTTTTTCCGTCTATTTTTATAGTCCCTCGTGATCTGCTTCAACAGTCACGTCTACAATTTAATAAACATTCCTTTATTCACAAAAACAGACCTGATCTTCTCGGCGGAATTACATGGGCTACCTGAATCTAAAAGTCACAGAGTGTTTTGAGTTTTTTTTTTTTTTGTGTTTTTTTTTTTTTTTTGAGCGAGGGTAAATTTCTTGGACAGCCGCTGGTTTCTGCTCATAGTATAAGTTAATTCATTTTTATTGTTACTGTTGTTTGCATCTTCCCTTCAGAAGTAGATTGTCTTTCACTGGAGATCAAGTGACTGCAATTCGCCTCAGTATCCTTTCCTATTTCAATAATTTTAAACCTGCTTAGCGCAACATTTGTTTTGCTAATTAAACTACGGAAACCATTGGTATTCAACCCAACTCATTTTTTAAATTTTTTATCAAAGCCGATGCTGCCGTTTTTAAAGTTTCTTTGACAGAAACAGTTTTCGTTTTCTCTCTCTCTCTCCCTCTCTCTCTCTCTCTCTCTCTCTCTCTCTCTCTCTCTCTCTCTCTCTCTCTCTCTCTCTCTCCGTATCTCTTTGTGAATACCCTGTGTACTCAACGTATCTCCACTCTGTCAGAATAAATATACTTTAGACGAATCCATCTTGTGTAAAACAGGGGAGAGCCCCACAACACCCCCTCCCTAGCTTCTTTTTTTTTGGGGGGGAGTTAATATTTTTTTCGCTTATTGTCTATTATTAGTGGTTCTGTGAATTTCCTTTTCCTGCTTGTTCTTCTAATCGCCGTGGCTACTTGTGGTCTTTGAATTTCAAATGCTTCAAAAATCGCTTCCATTGAGTCTTCATTTTCCGAAGGTGACGAGCTTGGCTCCTCTACCCGTCTTTTTTGTATGTGATTGATATGTCTCCTGTGAGTGGATTTTTCGCCTTGAATCGTGTACAGAACATTCCCCAGTCTACTTATTATCGTACCTGGTTCCCAGTATGCTGTTATTCTTAAACATTCTGAAATAGACCCGTTCGCCTGGTTTGAAGGATCTTATAGGCACTATCGGTGTATGCCGGTTTTTATTTTTGCTGGGTAATAGTTTATCAAAATCAGACCGTATTTTGCTGGCAAACATCACTTCAGCTGGCGAAAGGCCAGATGGTGTGTTTCCGTTCGGGGTGATTCTGTAGACTTGTAGGAACTGTTGTATAGCTCTTTCTGTTGGTACGCCCTCTGCTTTTTTCAAACCTCTCTTAAGCGTGTCCATAAACCTTTCGGCTTGCCCGTTAGATCGTGGATGGTATGGTGCTATTTTAATATGTTTGACTTGATAAATCGCACAGAATTCTTGAAAGTCGCTCGAGGTGAATTGGGTACCCTTATCCGTTACAAGGCAATCTACCATGCCGAATCTTGCGAATAACTCGTGTAGACAATTAATAGTGTTTTCCGTCGTAGGATTTTTGTATCTGAAAACTTCTGGCTACTTGCTAAAGCTATCTACCGTTATCAAGTAGTAATATCCATCTATGGGTCCTGCATAGTCCGCATAGATTCTTGACCAAGGTCTGTCCACCTTAGGCCATAGTTTTTGTATAATAGGTGGTGCCTTTGCTGCCGCAGCACAGCCTCTACATTTTTCTACCATTTGAGTAATGTCGTTATCCATATTAGACCAGTACACGAAACTTCTCATTAACGCTTTCATCCGATTTTTCCCTGGGTGTCCTAGATGAAAGTCCTTCAGAATTCGTCTTTGTAAAGATTTGGGTATGACCACTCTTTCATTATAAAGTAATACGTGATCACAAATTGAAAAACATTCCGCTAGATTTCTTTCTTTTTCTTCTATTTTTCTCTTTGTACTTTCTTCTTCTACTGGAATCTGAAGATAAGCTTCACTTAGGCCAATCTTAGAAAATACCTTACTACCGTTAAGCTTGGTAAATATTTCCTCCGGGCTTGGCAATGGGTAGTGATAATCCTTGGTAGCCTTGTTTAACCCAGTCGAGAAATCTGCGCAAACACGGGTTTCTCCAATTTTTTTCTTTACGTAGACCACTGGTGCCGCCCATTCACTGAATTCGATTTGTGAAAGGATTCCAGTTTGTACCAATCTATCTAACTCCTTGTCAATTTTTTCTATGGTCGCGAAAGGCACGTTTCGCTTTTTCTTGAATACTGGCTGAACATTTTCCTTTAGTTCAATTTTAGCTGCAAACTTATTACATCGTCCCAAACCGCTCGAGAATACTTCGGAATTGACTGTGTAGTTCTTCTTTTAATTTTGTAGCTTCTGACGGCTCGCACTCTATTTTCTTACAAAATGAACTAATAGGTAAATCCCATACGTCAAATTTTTGCATCCAATCTGTGCCCACCAAAATTTCTGTCTTTCATTACAAATATCTTCAATGTTTTCGTTTTCCCATTGAATTTTACGTTTAGAATTACTTCTCCTTCAAATTTGATACGCTTCCCAGTAACAGACTTAGCAATTTTCTGTGTATGCATCATGGTCGGTCTATTTAGCTTCCTCCATGTTTGTAGATTAATTATAGTTAGATCCGAACCTGAGTCTAACTGTAATTTTACCTTTTTATTTAAAATCTTGTGTTTAGTTTGTCTTCGTAGTCCATTCTAGTAGTTCTTACCCTACTAGTGTATCTTTTGTTTCTGCATTGAGATACCTTATGTCCCATTTTTCCACAAGCTAAACAGTTCTTGTATTTGAATCGACAGTCTTTATTCCAGTGTAATCCACCACATCTTTAACATGCAGATGGGAGGAGGCTTATATTTGCTTTGATCTCTGTCATTAATCGCCTTATACCTTGTAATTTTTCCTTTATCATGAAATTTTTGTTTTTCTTCCGGGGTGGGTGAAAATCGTAAATTTTTGTTCAACTTACGTATGTGTGCTACTCCCGATTTCTCGATATCCTTAGAAGTTTTTTTTTATGCTCAAGCATTTTTGGTAGTCTTCTGACAATTTTTGTAGCGTTAATCCAGGCTCATTTTGAAACTTCGAGAGCATTCTTTTGCGCATTTCACTACGAAAACCAGACACTTAAATTCTGCCAAAAAGTCATCGCAATGTTTGTTCACGATTGCGGTGAACGTAGAGTAATATTCATTTTCGCTTTTTACGAGGTTGAGACATTTCCACCTTTTGTGAAAAAGTGAAGTCTTTGGGCTGAAGAGCTCCGTAAGACATGTAACTGCCTCGTCAAACGTCAAATCGTTTGTCTTTTTCGGTAGAATATAGTCCACAAATTTTGTGTACTCCTTTGTTCCCAATTTCCTGAGTAATAAACGTAGCTTCTTAGCTTCCGTCCAATTTTGGCAATCAATGTTGAAAATGTCTTCATGACGTCCGTAGTAGTCCCCGAAATTTTTATCATCTTCTAGAGAGTATTTAAATGTTTCTATTGTGTTCCAAACTGCGTCTTGAGAAAAAGTCGCCTCTTTTTCGATATTCTTTTGTTGTGTGTTACCCGTTAATTTTAATATTAATTCCTGGAGTTGCATTTGTCTTTCTTGATTTTCCTTCTGAAATTCGAGCAATCTTTGTTGATTTTCCTTCTGAATTTCGAGGTGTCTTTCTTGGAGTTGTAGTTGTTGTTCAATTTGGTATAAGTTCTACCAAAATACTTTTAAAATCTTCCATGATAAGAGTCTTACGAAAACCTCGATTTTCCGTATTTTGAGGAAATACCTTTTAATCACGGTGATGACGCAAAATCCTCCTAAATATTTATCGCCCAGTCGCTGTGGACGCTGGCAACGGCAATTTTTTTTCCTGAGTCTCTGAGAAGTGCAAATCCTCGTCGCCAAGTTGTTGTGGTGACGATAGAGATTTTTTTTTTCTCGTGTGGGTCCGAAGTCCTCGTCGCCAAGTTGTTGTGGATTCCGGGGAGGGAATCCTTCCCAAATAAATAAACAATTGCATTGGTTATCTCACACCAGTCGTTTCTAGGGACTTTCATTGAAGATAAAGGGGAAACAAATCTAAATACTCCAAGAATAACGCTATCGACTTAATTGTTTCAATTTTTCTTATTATCATTTCTTCCACTCTTTTTTTTTTTTTTAAAGCTTATCACCCCAAGCAAGGCTGGAAGCTACTAGCACGCAAGGGGTTACAGAAGGTTTGGAGGAAGAGCAGGTAGGAGTGGTAAAGGAGAGGATGTGGAGAAAGATAGTGGATCGATCAAGGCAAGGGGGTTACAGAAGATTTGGAGCGAGAGCAGATAGGAATGAAAGGTGAAAGGATGAGGAGAAGGGAAGTGGATAGATCAAGGCAACTGGAGATGTCAATTGATGTTACACTTAAATAGTTGGAGATTATATTTGTCAGGGAAACAGGAATAATGAAGGGAGTTCCACAGGCGAGATGTGCGAGACATGAAGCTGTTGGAGTAGAAGAGACGTCTACATCTAACAGTTTCGGTGAAGGGTGGGAACGGGATGCCAGCCACGTAGGACGTTTAAATTCATGAGGCCTAGGAACCAGCGAAAGCAGCTCATCGGAGCAATTACCGTGAAAGTATTTGTAAAAAAGACAGAGCGAGGCAACGTCGCGTCTGTGAGCGAGCGACTGCAGACGAGATGACAGATCAGGGCCAATTACGTTGCATATCCGTCTCTGGATCTTATCAAGAACCCTGAGGCAAACAGCAGGAGCTCCAGACTATATGTGGCAGCAATACTCCATGCAAGTGCGAATGGTTGATTTATAGATTTGGAGGATCGATTCCGGGGAGAAAAATTTCCTAGCTCGGCACAGGAAGCCAACTTTCTTTGCGGTGGATGATGCAATTGACTCGATGTATTTGTTCCATCTCAGATCAGCGGACAGCGTGAGACCGAGCAGCCGCAGAGAGGAGCTCTCAAGAAGTTGGTCTTCAGACATTCTAATGAGATGCAGGGATGGATCCCTGTGGTGGTTAATAGTGAGCAGTTTTGTTTTAGAGGCGTTAAAGTTAACCATCCATTTCTTGCCCCAGTTCACAACCGATTGTAGGTACTTTTCGAGTCGAACTGCCAGGTTAACTTTGTCAGCATCACTAGATTTGTGTTTGAGGCAGGAGTAAATTATGGTGTCGTCCGCATAGATGTCGACTTGGGAATCTTGAAAGGTTCTTCGGAAATGTTTCAAGATCTCCAATGCTGTTGCTTTTAACTGTCATCTCCATGTTCTACAGTTTTTTCACTTCTCTTGCAATATTCATGTATTTTTCCAGTTTTTGAATTTTGTCAATTTACCTAGTAGCATCCATGATCTAACAAATCTTCCTTTTTTTATTTACAATGATTAAACCTGGTTACTTGCTTTACTACTACATATACCTCCTACAACCTTTTGCTGTCGTGTCATAATCTTATTAGACATGTTTCTAGTTATTCCGGCTTTTTTGCTAGTTTTTTCGGGATCGATTCAAGTACACCAACAACGACGGCTGCAATACCATCTTCGTGTTCGACAATCTATTAATTTTCTTTCAGATTTACTTTGTAGTTTACTGGAGAAGCAGTATCAACTGCTGCTCATAGAAATCGATCTGATCTTCTTCCCCGAACCGGGTGGTCCTTTTAAAAATCAAAATTCCATACCCTTTATATTTTTATTGTCTACTACGGATCATGGTGTTTACACATATTGTTGATTTGTATGCTCAACTCCTAGTTTGAACAATTGCTACCCAGTCATATTTATTTTGTACGCTTTTTTAGACAACTTACTGCATTTGCTAATCATATGAGTGATAGTTTTATCTCTATGTCCAATATGTATTTATTATTTGACTGTGTCTTGTCTATCTTGGTCTTTATATAGTGCTTATGGCCTTTATAAAGGCGGCGATTATTATCACTTTTATTATTACTGAAATAATATACTACTGAATTGTTTTAAAACACTAAAATCAAATGATAACAGCGTGTCATGTATCAAATCTTATTTTTTGTTGGTCCAAATACGCCTTTATTTTACCAGGATTATAAAATCTTTAATATTGGCTTAGGAGGAAATATAACTACTATTTCATATTCTCAAAGCGAGGCTGGTTAATAATGATTGCGTGCGTAATCATATTCCAAATTCGCACCAGTCACTTTATTAATTATACTGTTCTGATAACGAATTGGACTGCTTTTTACATTTAGGACCGTCTCATTCCGTCTTGGTATGGATTCAACGGTGTTTTGGAAGCACTCTTTCAAACTTTGGATCCAAATAAATATTACGGTATCCCACAATTCTTCTAGATTGGTTGCTGCATATCAAGGATTCTAATCTCTATTTCCATCACACCCCGAAGGTGCTTTATATGATTAAGATCATATGTAGGACATAGAAAATTATTTGTTGTATTTCATGAATCAATCTGCTATTATGTGTCCAGTTGGAAATGGTCACCAGAAGATTGGTGTACCATAATCATAAATTGGGACACGTGATCAGCTACAATGCCTAGATTGACTCCAGCATTTAAACGATCTTTTATCGGTACTAAGTGCTCTAATATAAGCCAAGAAAATATTTCCCAATATCCCTGAACCGCTGATTCTAGGAAGGGTGGATTCCTACTTTCAAGTTGTTTACGCCAAATTGTGACTCTGCCATCCGAATGTCACAGCAGAAACCGTTACACATTAGATATTCTCCTCCGACCTCTTTCATCAACAAGAGATTTCAGCCGACAGAATTGTCGCTGATTGGATTTTTTCTGACTATGTAATCCCTAGGGGTTGTTGTTCGTAAAAATCCGAGAAAATTAGCAGTCTTTGAAATACTCAGACCTGCCCGTCTGGACCAATGATTATGCTGTGTTTGAAGTCACTTAAAATATATTTATTTCCCATGATATGAAATTTAACAGGTCGCTATGACCATGTTTAAATGCCTATAGCCATTAAATTGCTATCACATGGTTGGTTGATTAGAAAGAGTATTTGTTCACGGGTAAGTGGCTTGTGAGTCTATATAAACAAACGACGGACACCAAAAGTTTCACCGTCTAAACAAGATGACAATCAGGAGTTCTGCTTGTCATGTAGTGCAATCGTAGCAGCAATAGCAAGATAGCCTGATAAATGTCATCTTTATTCAGCGTTATCCATCTCCATGGCTGGTTACTTTAGAAAGGATTTCGAGCCCACTCTTCACTATGATTTACCGAAAATACCCAGAACGAATTGAATTCAAAGTTTTATTTCTCCTAAACTGGTTTCCCTGTCTGTTCTTCTATTAAACCATAGCAGTAGGAAGATAAATTCGTGCTTTTCCAATGGCATTAGTATAAAGTGAATTAAACAGCCGCAGTCATAATGTGAAATTGGCACGTCAATTTAACTGTCCATGGAGTTATTAATTACGCTAACCCGGACATCGAAGACAGGATTAAAAATAGCTCATTTTCATTTGGTCAGATTTTTAACGTTTCACCTCTACATTATTCATGCATATTTTGTTAAGTTCTTTCTACTTTTTCGCATCTGAGTCGTTAAATATATTTTCCAGGTTATTATAGTTTATCCTTTTGTGCCTCCATACATCAATATTTTCTTATGTCTTTTTGTTATTTTTTATTCTTTCTAGATGATCTTTTCTTCGCCTTATTCATTCGTACCGCTTGACATTGCAATGGCATTTACTCAACATTAAAATTTACAGATACTACAGACAAAATTACACAAATACACGACGTATTATATGCTAAGATATTTAATATATATTTAATGTTTACAAATTCTTTCACTGCTGTCCAGTAACAAATTTCTAATATAGATTGGTGTTACGTTAGGAAATAAAAAAAATACTACTCTTATTCTTTATTTCTGTTTTCATTCATTTTGTGTCAAGTATATGGATCATTAGCAGCTATGAAATGCCACATCACTACTTTTATGTCCAAATCATCGTTCATCTGAATCAAAAATGTGATGCTACAGTCAGGTACAAAACTATTCGGCGACTACTGTGTGCGTGCGTGTATGAGTGTGTGGTTTTTTATGCTTTTCTTTTTCCAGAACATTCCTTATTCATTATATATCAGATATAGTGTGTCACCGCAATCAGGCTCAGGAGCAAGAGCAAGACTTATAATAAAGGTTCCAACTATCTCGTTGGTTGGAAATATCTTCACTCTTGATAATGGAAAGAGATAGAGATTATTTTTTTTATTATTTTGTTCCTTTTTGCTTTTTTGCCACATAAACTTTTCAGTAAAGTTAAAGATCTCTGTAAGCAGCGGTTAGAAAGAAGGCCTCACATTCTATTACTAATCCTATTGGTAATCACCTGATACTCTGCACTTACAGCCTTGTGCCAGAGTTAAGTTTAGTAATTAAAGCATCTGTAGCATAATGGAGGTGTGGTAAACATAAAGTTAACAGTCGATGTTCCGGATTCAAATTCCAACAGAGCCAGATTATGCTCCCTTCATAGTAATACACTTCGTAAAGGCACGAATCAATATATTTTCTCCTACTAAAGAGTGAGATAGCAAACTGAATCCTGCAGCCTTGTTTAGCGACCGGTCTTGGGGAAAGACTCAATAAATAAGGTGAATTTTTCGGTATAAGGACTTCTAATACAGATAGAAGCTTACTCTTTTTTATTTTTTTTTTTGTTTTACTTCTTTTTCACATGGATTTAATTTCTTTTGCAGATTAAAAAAAAACTTTCAGAGTTTTGGCGATTGACAAAGATGGTTGACCAAGAAGCATGCTCCAGGATTGAACAGCAGTCAGTTATCAAGTTTTTGGTTGCTGAAGGGTGAAAACCAGTTGAAATTAATAGGAGAATGTCAACTGTGTATGGTGCCACATGTTTCAGCCAAATAAAGGTCTACAACTGGGCTAAATTGTTTAAAGAAGGACGGAGCAGCGTTGAGGATGAAGACAGGCCTGGGAGGCCTACAGAAGTGAGGTCTCCTGAGGTGATCGAATCAGTCAATGACCTCATTCAGTCTGACAGAAGGGTGACAGTGGATGACATTGCAAGGACTTTGAGCTTATCTGTTGGGACAAACGCAGGGGTCATCAGTCAGAAGGAGTCATCTTGCATCATGACAACGCAAGGCGTCACACAGCAGCCCAAACGGTGCAGACCATCAACGAGCTGGGCTGGGAACTGTTCCCTCATCCCCATTACAGCCCAGACCTTGCCCCTTCAGACTTTCACCTATTTGGTCCCTTGAAAGCGTTCACGAGAGGCACGAATTTTAAAAGTGACGATGAAGTAAAAAGTGTTGTGAGCGACTGGCTGAGACTTTTTACGCTGAGGGAATACGGAAGCTTGTGTACAGTTGGGAAAAGTGTGTGACAGTGCTGGGAGACTACGTTGAAAAATAAAAAAAAGTAAGCTTCTATCTGTATTAGAAGTCCTTATACCGAAAAATCCACCTTATTTATTGAATCACCCTCGTATATATATATATATATATATATATATATATATATATATATATATATATATATATATATATATCTTGAAGAGACATTGCACAAAGAAAAAATGTGGAGCACTCAGTGAGGATCACACTCAATACAGTAATATTTTATCTACGAGACCAGCATGGTTCGAAAGTATCTAGGGCGATCATGTTCAGCTGAAGGTCACGAGGTCAGTGCAGAAGCCAGAAGTAGACGATCCCGAAAACACTAGACTAGCGTGTATAAGGGCGGGGAAAACGCATAACCAAACTCAGAAACATTCCAGAATACTACAAACACGAACGAACTGCTGTTACCAACAAACAAGAAAGAGGAGGAAATTAGTTTGAACCAATCACTTACAGGAATTAAAATACTTCGTCAAATAAACATCAGACAATCTAATAGTTTATCTACTTTATATTTTATTTATATTATTTATGTCCCAAGTACAGTAGAAGGCCGTAAATATTGCTAGCCAATAAAAATTGATACTTAGTTCATGTGTCAAAAATTATGAGTTTTTTAATAGTAGCCAAAATAGTTGACTGTTCAGATCTTGACACGATTTTCCGATTATAAAAAATCCTCACGGATGTGACCTGCGATTTATTTATTAGTATTATTTATTTACTATCCATCAATATATCAGACAGGATTATGAGAAACGTTAAAATTCAAGAATTGTTAACGTTGATTTTTTTTTATATTAATACTAACTTGCCTAGAAATAGGTTGGAACTTTGAGAATAAAAGAGAGGAAGTTTGAATAATGACTTCTAACAAAAGTCATTATTCAAACTTCCTCTCTTTTATTCTCTTTTTCCGGTAGCAAATGAATTGATATTTCAACCACTTCACAGGTCACAAAAATATATTTACTAAGTTTATCATCGTCTGGCACATGGATACGATAGTTGAGTGGTTTTGCTCCACTCATTAATGGTCTACAAGAAAACAAATGATATTTACAAGGCTTAATAGTTGGAAGTGACTTTACGGAAATGAGTTTCAAATATTTCGAGATTGGAGATTGTTTTCTTTCCATCGTGGCATTTTACCAGAGTTTTATTGAAACATTACAAGGAGATATTTAATTAGTCAAATGGTTCGCGACATGTACATAAGTAGTCATGTAATTAGTGTTGTATAACAATTCAAGTTTCAGATTATCAGCTATGATTATCAGCTATTATTGGCTCTGATCAAATACTGAATAGTGAACTGCTCTTTCAGTTTTAATTCGGGAAAGTCAAGTTACTTTGAATTTAAAAGAAAACAATATTGTTTACTAATTTCATTAAAACTTTATATATATGTATAAATGCAGGCAGGCTAAAGAGGAATAGCTCATGCTTCAGAGGACGAGCAAGCAACTCATAGAATATTTTACAAAAACACAGCAGGATTAAAACTAGTTCAAGCCAGAAAGAGGAGAAACCTTATCTTGCGCCTGGCAATCCGCCAACGGTCTAGCAGGCGGCAAAGGATGCCTGCTCAATTCAAGGACTTCCTCCCACTATAAGAATAAGGCAGGAGAGAATGTGGTATGATCCATTCCCCCATTAATGGATCTGTTCTGAACACATATATTCTGGATAACTAGGTTTCAGTGCTGACTTTATCAAAGCTCAAAGGAGTCAGGCGGTCAGCTGACTAGTCCGATTGTCAAGCGCTCTGTCTTCGGGCAGAGAAAGACTCGGTTAGACCTCTGTCTCCGGACAGAAACTCGGCTGAGATAAACAAAAATTGTACCCGATCACGCTGTTGCGGGGTTTGGGTAAATTTGGACCATTGACTCAAATGAAAAAGCTCGGGTTCACCACAAAAATCTCGAACTTGTGTTACATCTCATCTCGGTGGAGGGTCTGGATAAATACCGAGTCCATCAAAGTCTACGGACGGAAACTCGGCTAAGAATAGTCATACAAATTACCCAATCCCGTGTTTGCGGGGGCTGGGTAAATTTTGAACATTGGCCCGAGTGGACAGGCTCGGGTTCCCCACAGTAATCTCGATCTTGTGTCACATCTCGTCTACAGTGGGGGGGGGGGGTAACGAGTTCACCAAAATTCGAAGGAGTCAAGCAGTCTTATGCGGTTTGGCTCCGATTGTTCTTCGGGCAGGGGGCGACTCAGTTGGGGCTCTGTCTACGGATGGAAACTCCACTAAGAAGAATAGACAATAAATGTGTTCGATCCCCGGGTATTTATATCTCCAGGTGTGTATGGGTTCACAAATTTATATATACCTGACTATACGCGTTTGCGATATCTATATTATTTCATTTCTTTAGCAAAATATAGCATACGTTTCCTGAAATTTTAAAATTCATTTTCGTTCCGGAACGAAGATAAATTTTAAAATTTAGGGTTTTTTTGTAGTGGGGAAATTTATTTTATTTCCTTTTTTTCGTAAATCTGAATTTCTTTCCAATTCCCATGTTGCAGACTGGCGAATGTATTTTAAGATATCAGAAGGTTAGGTTATCAGAAGGGTTAGTGATGTTGGTGTTCTTAGACATTCATCCACAACAAATTAAGAAACAGGAATATTGAAGGCAAATCATTCAAGAGAAATCAAAGTGAAAACAACATAATTAAAAGTTTAACAATAACATTGATTTATATAAAATTAACATACACAATTAAGTCAGATATTGTTGGACAAGTGTGAATGGTTGAATTGAATTGTGTAGTGTGTTTATGCCAAGTTTCAGTGTGTGTGAAACTGTTACTAAGGTTTGTGTGTGAAATTAAACAAAGTGTTTGGTCGTGTACAAAAATGTCTTTTGTGAGAGTTCAGCCAATAGTGTGTATGCGTATGTTTGTTTAAATTAATGTCCAAAGTTGGTAAGAGTTGTGTACCTTTAGTTGTTTTGGTGTTCGATTGAATGTTTACGAATACTTATTCAGTAGTGTGTTATTTCACTTTCTTTAGCATTGTAAGCAATTGTTCCTGGGAGAGCGAAATACTGTTTGTTGAGTCAGAGAAGTTTGCGCGGGAAAAGTTTTGACTAGCGTGGATTAGTTTGGCATCTCTCCAGGATGAATTTCTGACTATATTTATTGTACAGAATACAATTATGGCACAAGGCCGAAAAAGGGGAGGGGTTGAGGCTGGTCTTAACTAACTATCCTATAACTAGCTAATCCGATTCACGACCCATTTACTCATTACAATTTGCCCACAAAACTCGTCCATCGCCAAGCAATCCTCCATACACCATAATACCGCATCCTCTCAAGGGGGGCCTACAAAACGCACCCCATGCCATAAAAATTTAATGGTAATAAATAATAGATAAAAATCTATGATGAAAAATGAGAGGGGAGGGAGATGAACCTAATACTAAACTAAAAAATATTAACATAAATCAAATTAAACATAACTTATGTTAGTACGGCCCGACCTACCCACAAAAATGAGAGGCCGCTGTATTCTGTCCATTGGACAAAATCAAGAGGCTCTCTCGCTAAGGGAGTGGGAAAAGTGAAAATATAGACAGACATGGGAAAATATAAAGCTGACCCAGATCAAAAGGAGGCCAAAACAAACTGGGGAGGTTAGGAATCTCAACTTGGATCATAACCAAAGAGGCTGCCGGGAACAGGCCAGGAACAACATTTACTCACATTAACTAGATACACAGAAGCTTGTCTAACCTAACCAAAGGAAGGGCTCCAAAAGAAACCACCCCGATGTGACGTAGGTTGACCTAGAAGAGAAAATCAAGGCTAGCCCCGTTCAAACGAACCAAGCTCGCCTCAGTCACCCACCTTTCGCTGAAGACTGTCGAATGCAGGCGTTTTCTATCAGTTCTAATCTTTATCTTGAGCTGATGCTCAAAGAATCGGATCAGATCCTGATGAGAAAGACGGATGCCTCGCAAGACTTCCTTCTGTCGCGTCGTCCAAATCACCATTCGGGCCGTGGCTAGCAGCGTCAGAAACACCATTCGTTTCACCCTGGAATACGGGGGCGACACATTGTCACACGCGTATGCGCGATCAATGGGCACAAGCTTTTCGGGAGCGAGACAAGCCGACATGGTCCCATAAGGGGCGGACCCGGGGACAATGGTAGAAGGCGTGCGAAGCCGTTTCTTCTAAACCGAGGCCACACCGTTCACAGTCTGGCAAATCCGCCAAGCCCCATATGAAAGCCTTATCATTGAGAGGCAGCTGATTCCGAGCCAATCGCCAGGTAAGCGAAAACTCAGGGTTACTGAGGTAATCCGCCGCTGGCGCCCAAGACCAATAAGAGCGAAACTCATCCTCCAACAAGCAGAGCCGATCACGTAGGGAATCCTTCGCGGCCCCCTCCACTAAAAGACGATATAAGACCTTCCTAGGCCGTGAAAGGTCACTGGACCGAAGAACAGTCAACAAGGCCGACCGACACTCGCGAAGGAAATCCGATTGATCCCGGGGTTTACGATGGCGCTCAACCCGTAAGATGGGGGGACTGATAGTAAGGAAAGGGAACGCATCCCTAACAATCCCCGCCATAATCGAATCTTCTCCTGTCAACGCGCGACGTAGGAAAGCCAACCTCGAGGCACGTTTGTGGCTCTCTAAGTGTGGCATTCCCAGCACCCCATGACACGGACGTTGTACATACTCGTCTGTCGACCCGATTCCCGCGTCCCCTCCATAAAATGGAGGATAGCGAGTGCTCGGGCGCCTTCCGATGGTCGTCACTGAGAGGAAGTACGGACAATCGATAAAGAACAAGAGGGAAAATCTATGTAGCACACACCTCCGCCTTGCCCTTCACGGACAACCTCCGTGGACGCCAAGTCTGACCGGCAGCGTCGACCTTTGCTCGTACTTCAGACTAATTTTTCTAGAGGTCGGGTCCAAACCACACTCCAATAATGCGGACAGAACCATCCGTCCAACCGAAGAGCCTCGGAAGATTGGCTCCCTTCCATGCACCTAACCGCAAGCCAGACGACTTGTCGCGGTTAATCTTGGCCCCTGTCACTTTCTCGTACCGGTCAAGTGCCTTCTGTACCGCCTCAATGTCGCTGCGGGACGACACGAAAGCAGATACGTCATCGGCGTACGCAGAAACCCTGGATCGAGCCCCTCCTGGAACGGCGATTCCGCGTAGGGCCGGACTGCACGCCTCGTCCTTCAGCCGGCGACTGATCCAAATTGATCAGCGCGGTCTCGTCGTCGTCTTTTACACCCTCTATGATCGTGCGGCCTCACAGAACAAGTCTGCTCCGGACCCAACAGTGACTCGGCAACTGACTGCAAACGCAGGATCGTTGCCAAAATCTTTAACTCTGTGTTTAGCCGGAACCAGTTGTTGAACACCACAGTCAAAATCAGGACAAAGATGTGCGACAGCCTCAAGTACAATTCATAGGGAAAACCATCCAGAGCGGGCGACTTGCCTCTGCCGACCTTCTTCAATGCCGCGTAGACCTCGCCTTCCGTGATCTCTCCCTCGCAGCTAGCCGCTTCAGGGTGAAGTTCTGATTGGTTCGAATCGATTCGGACGCTTCTATTTATTGAGTTTTGGGTCTAAAAAATCGGCTCAAAATGTTAGGCGCGAAAAAATGTTAGTTTTACAGTTTTAGAGGTCTGAGCCAATGAAAAGTCTAGTTTTCTGAAACTAATATGCTGATTGGTTAATAGGTGATTATTGGTGTAAAGTGCATTATCCCGGAGGGGTGAAAGATAGGTATGGACTATTCCATCAATGTATATTAGCCGTAGTTTTTTTCTTTCTTTCTTCCCTCACAAATAGATAATTGCCAATGCTAGCTCCTGTTCATTTAATTTTGTTTCTGCGATAATATTAAATCCAATAGGGTAGGGGTACTGATGCACCCCAAGCAACCTACTGTTGGAATTGTCCATATTTTCTACTCACCCTCGAATAAAATGCACTCTTCTATCAAAACCAGTTTTAGCCAACCAACTCCTCAGATTGCAACTCTCGACTTTTCATTGGTTGAGACAACACCAAAATGTGTAACAATTGTCTAAAACCTATTTTCGCGCCCAGTTCTCTGGATCCTATTTTGGATTCGAAAAACAAATAAAAAGGACCATTTCGACCCAATTCACCAGTCAGCCACTTAGCCTCAGAGAGATGCCAAACGAATCTACGCGTGTCACTATACTGACCTAAGGAACTTTTCGCGCGTTAACTGCTGAATCAAATATCAACATTATTCTCTCAAACTTCACTTACTAAGAAAAGTGTCCTTACACACTACCAAAATAGAAATTGTACTTAGCAAAAGATAAATACAGAACAATCCAAGGTAAACAACTCTAGAAAATTTAAGACATTTATACTCTACTTTAATCACGCACACAATTTGCACTAATTTCTGTATAAGTAATTTTTTTCCATTTTACTTCATTTGACCTGTTCTTAAACACATGAACAATTTCGAACTGTAAATCAATAAGACATCAAATTTATACGTGGTCAACTCTTGAATTAACAAACTACAAGTTCTCTAATTGTATATAAATTTTACATAAATGTGTTGTTTTTATTGAAACTTAAATTACCGTTGTTTCTTATTCAATTGCCTTGTGATTGATTCGTTTTGAATGCCCATATTCTGTATTGTTGTGGATTAATATGGTAAACATGCCCATAATCTAGTCATCTTAGTGTTTTAACCTTCTGATAACAAAATCAAACTCATAGCAATCCCAACACTATGTTAAATACCCAGTGCTCCCATAGTTTCTTTTATTCCTTATATATGAGCGAACTTGTTTTATTTTGTTCGTTTGTTTAACGGCATATCAGCTCCTTATGGATCATTTAATGTCGAAATTTCATTTTCTTGGTGGCTTTGAAGTAATAAAGATATGATCTAGGGGACCCTAAAAGATGCTACCACACCGGGTCAGAGTGGACCAGGTGTAGTATAAATGGTTTCTGCACAAGCTCTCTGGCTATGGAATCATTGTAAAAGTCTTCTCAACGTGTTGGTTCCTGAATGTAGTTTGTTAACGGCACTGCTCAGAGACCCAAGCAATAAACGCAGGCTTTCCCTAAGTTTCGCTTCTCAATTCAAACCACTTTCTCACAGACGAAACTTCATAAGCCTCTCGCTGCTCCATCGCTATTTCTATAGAAAGTTTTCAGACGAACTACATTCCTTAGTTCCACCAGTTCTAACCTCCACGGCTAAGAACCACTTTCATTCCCTTCGTATTCCATTGGTAGATGTAAGTTCCATTTGAGCAGCTATTTTCAAGGAATCGCCGCTTTATGGAACCGACTCCCAAGCGGATGCTTCCTCAATCACTACAATCTGGGATTGCCGTTATCTTCCCCACATATCCCTATAAACTGTGCCTCTTACTTTGTAACTCTTTACATAGAGTGGCTCTTGGGCCTTGTACAGGGTGAACATCATTGTAAACAAAATGTTCACTATTTACATTATTCGGACTATTGTCCTCATCTTTGTTGCCATATTTATCACAACGTTTCGACCTTCTTCAAGTGGTTGGAATGTCGAACTGAACCCTTTATTTCGCTCGCTGGGGTAGACTGTTCTAATTCCACGTGCCATGTTTAATGGATATCAGTTATCTCTTGTTAATTCACCTCTCCAAATTCTCCACTGCCTTAACCAGCTTGAACTATTGAACTCACAGCTCTTTGGGTCCTGTCACTGGATCTAACTAACGGCTTTATCGACTGTGCCATGTGTCTTTAAGTGTATACATTTCTGGGACTTATAAACTTCATGTCTTCAGCAACCATTTTTTACGAATGCAATTTTTGTTGTTATCATTATATGTTTTATTACCAATTTTCGTTGTTATTATTGCTTTTCTCTGACACTCCTTATCACACGTTCCCATATTGTATTCATTTCTATGCTTGATCGGCTCTGAAGATTTTTGTGGCCTAGCATATGTGCTGATTCCTTAAGTTTACGAATTTTCCAATGATATTCTTTGTCTATGATTTCAACCTGATCCCACAGAGGGCGGTGATCTCCCTTTTCTCTCCATATGTGCTCAGCCACACCTAATTTTCCACTTCCCATCGGGTTACAGCTTTTTGGTCTTCTTGAAGCCTTACCTTAAGGGGGCGGCCTGTCTCCCCTTTATAGTTTTTTCCGCAGCTGCACGAGACGGAGTACACACAGTCTTTAGTCATGTTCTCTATACTCGGGAGTGTCGTCCAGTTTTTGAAGGTTGTCATGATGTTATATGGACCGCAGATACTTTGTATTTTGTCCGATAACCCCTTCACATAAGGCAGGCAGACTGTTTTCTGAGTGTTATTGTCCTCCTCTTGTATCCGCCTATCCCAGTTTATTGGGGCTGCTGCCATGTACCCAGAGTAACTGTTACGTTGTAGGTACGGCTTATAATGACCAATTCTTTATCTAATGTTTCTGGGTCACCACTTATGACTTTTGCTCGGTGTCGTAAACAGCGGGCGGTACTTTCTTTACGCTGTATGGATGGTGGGAGTTGAAATTGAGATACTGTCCGGTGAATGTCGGTTTGCGGTATACAGATGTCTTGAACCCATGCTCTGTTCGAGATATTAGAACGTCTACCATCCATACAGCATAAAGAAAAGGATCGTTCGCTGCTTACAACACCGAGCAAGGGTTCAGTTCAACATTCCAACCACCTGAGGAAGGCCGGAGCGTACAAGGGCCGAAACGTTGTAATAAATATGGCAACAAGGATGAGGACAATAGCCCGAATAATGTAAATAGTGTACATAATACCTCATCTCAGAAATATAGACAAACAAAATGTTATATAAGCCAGGATCCGACCCCTGGGAAGAAACAAACATAATCCTGATGCAATCAAGTGACAGCAAGCCTACAGAAAAATGTCCTGCCACCAATAGCGAGAAGAAACAGATCAACATCAGAACAAGCATATAGAGAAGAAGACCCAGACGTTCCCACTAACCTTAACTGACAAGCAACAATAAAAAAGACCCGATCAACAAGTAGTCAGTAAAAAACATAAGGACTGTTTTGAATTTTTAAACTGGCTTTGAAGGTTAATTAAAAGAACAACCGACAAACAAGACAACGAAAAAATCAAACCAACTCAACTTTCTCAAGTCTGACAAACACAACGTTTCATCATATCCTGAGTTCCTGCAATCTTGCTTCTGTATTTTGTAGAACGTTTCCCAGTACGCTATTAAAAGTACGACGCTAAACATCATGGACGACTTTTCTTTCAAGTAACAGGCTTCATGTCTTGTTACTTTCTTCTTTTGTCAGTTTCGATTTTTAACATTTGCTCTGCCAGAATAGATTATTTGTTCACAACAACCAGATCTGAGATTTTTTTTTTGCGTGGTCGATCTTCCAGAATATTTTACCTTTTTATTTTCAAGGAGAGCCAGTATTTCATTGTACATATCATTTCTATCTATATTTCAGAGTTGAAACATTGTAATTATTCACACTATTTAAATTTTTCGGACTGTTCTCATATTTATTGCCATATTCACGACGCTTCGGCCGTTGTACGCTCTCGCCTTCTTTATTTCGAACTGAACCCTTTATTTCGTCCACCGAGGTAGCTTGAGCTAATTCCACGTGGCATGCCTCTTCCGGATGTCTCAATATTAGGTATCTCCCTTTAATTCAACTCTCCAAGTTTTTGTTCACTTCTGCTGTAGCCAGGTGAAAGAACTAGTCTGCTTCACTATTATTACTACACGTTTAAACCATTGTCACTAATGCGTACTAATAAGAAGGTAGATATTGACTAAGATAAGTGTGATATAGTTTAATGCCATATAAATTATTACAAGATAATATTGCAACACCTGGAGTCATCACGAAATACATTGTGACTCCATTTCTGAATTTGGATTCATTTGGCACAAAATCAGGAAATCATAGACATCCATTGGAAAGCAAATGCACTACAGTAGTAATGGCCTTCATAACTCCTTTAGTTTAATATAGCAAAACCATCCGGCAATGAACAACGCGTTAACAGCTTAGTTAAGCGGGTAGCATACTATAAATGTGATGTATCGTAATAGTAATGATCTACGAGACCAGCCTCAGAACGTTACTCGATGGCTAGTAGGCGTCAAGATATTATCTGGGTTTACGATTTAAAACAATGTAAGGTACATAGTGAGTTTTGAAGTCATTATTGTAGTAAAAGTTGGCGAGTCTAGCTTGCTTTGTAGAGCAATAAAGAGATGCTATCTGGGAAACATATGTTTCGAGTACAAGGTTAACGTTAATGATTATGAGGCGGTTGCCTTGAGAACAAAGGTTAAAGATACGTGAAGATTGCTTTATTGTTTTCTTAACCAGCAAAGAACATGCTATGTTAGAAGGAGGGTCCAACTGACCCATTTGTCCCGTTAAGAGGGTTGAAATGACTCGACACTCGGCCGCATTCAAACTATAAACATGAAATTAACTTTGAAGTAAATGACTTTAATTGTAGTTAGCATGAAAAAAACTAAAATATTATTCATGTGACTTCTGAAGATTCTTTGAATGTAAACTTTATTGAAATTGAAATCGTTTTATTCGTTATGAGTAGAAAGAATAAGCGGATTCTCAAATAAAAGAGAAATCTCATGAAACGAAAGAAATTTTAGCGGAAGAATATTTAATCAAATTGAAGTTTTATAATCAATTGAAATAATGATTTCTTTATCTTTCTTTTTGAATTGAGAGCAATTCGTAAAGCAATTTCGTTTAAAAAGGTTTTAATAATTATAACCGTAAAAAATATACGAGATGACAATTCAAAATAACGGAGGAATTGAGGAAATCTAGGATCGTAAAGGAAGGAATCTAACTAAAAACTCTGATAAGCATTGTTAGCCAAAAGGCTACGCGTATCTATATATTGGGTTGGAAAGAAAGTCGTGTCGCATTTTTGGTTGGAAAGAAAGTCGTGTCGCATTTTTGGTTGGAAAGAAAGTCGTGTCGCATTTTTGACATGATCACTGAGAGTACTTTTTTCAATAACTCATAACCATTGTAATGATTTTTTCTTTGCAAATTACTTAATATCAGATGGATAAATTTTGTATTGATTTTGCTCTTCTAAAATGTTTTTACATCTAACCAATCTCAGACAATGTATTCTGTATGAATTCAAAAATGGTTTTTCTGCAACGGAAATTGTAAGAAGCACGCATTGCACCTCTGTAAATGTAGCTTTAAATGTTCAGATATGCGAATCTGGGTTTGGCCAGTCTCAATCAGAAAATTCTTCTTTTGCTGATTTCCCTCGATCTGAACAACCAAGTTCTAATAATATTGATCTTCTGCAAAACGTAGTTGAGGAAAATCCTATGCAAACTGTGCGAGAATTATCAAAACGGTTCAATAGATGTCACACTTTGATCATAAGAGACCTTCATGAACTCGAAAATGTGTTAGCTTAAAACTGCTTAGCTTAATCAAAAAGTTAACCATTGAAGTGAAGACTTAGTACTAAAACTTTACCGAGTAGAGTCACCACCAGTGAAAAAAAAGTAATTTTATATAATAATCTGCAACAAAAACGATAATGGTTATCAGCCATTAAAAAGAATCCATACTGAAACGAGAACTATACCCGATCTGTGTTTGATGAGTGTAGTCTCTCATTGAGTGCTTAACCAAAACGAAACAGTTAATGCGAAGAGGTACTGTTGTCATTTGGAAGCATTGCACAAATATTTGCAGAAAAGGCGCCCATCATTCGTTGATCGTAAAATTGTGTTTCTTTTACCCGACAATGCAAGACCACATTATTCCCCAAATCACTCAGGAAAAGATTATGACATTAAATATGGATGTCCTTTTTCATCCTTCTTACCCTCCTATGTGGCAAATGACAGTATTACGTCATCGGTTTTTGTTTTGGAAGAAGCTTTCTTTGCTGAGCAAGCTATAGAGAAACAAGAATCATAGAGTGCATTCTATTTAGTATCTGTTGTCGGAAACCTACCACCCCTCTTGAAGATGAACTTGTCTGCGTCTGTGAACAAAGACTTTAAATAGTGGCATGTCGAGAGACAGAAGTCCGAGAAGTTCCTGGCTGCGGCTAGTTTCGTTAACTGACTTTGCGGCTTCCTTTGTAGGAAGGCGTGTTGTTAATTTTTAGGACCAATTTTTGACCGGCGAACGTGTAATTTTTGAAGAACTTTATTGACTTTTGTTCGTTAAGTTAAGTTATTTTTTAAGTTTTGATTTTTCATTTGTTTTATTTCTTTCCTTTAAATTTATTTATTTCTTGGCTTCGGCCAACATCTTTTAGTTCGGTAAGACAGTCTTACCGGCTTTTTTATTTTCTGTTTTACTAGTTAAAGAAAAGAAAAAAGAAAAAGTTTTGTTTTAATTTGTCCTCCTTTTCGTTTTTTTTTACCCTCCCCCGTTTTATTTAGCGACTTCGGTCGCAATCCTTTAATTTTTTAAGTTTCAGCTTTTGTCTTTAATTTATTTCTTTAGCGGCTTCGGCCGCAAACCTTTAATTTTTTAGTTTGGTTTGACTAGTGTCAAACCAGACATTTTTCTTTCTTTTCTTTTTCTTTCTGTGTTTTAATTGAGAAAAAAAAAAATAGGAGTTTCTTTTATTTTCGGCTGCCTTCGGGCGCCATCTTTATTTTTTTTAAAGTCTTACGAGACTAGTTAGTTTATAGTTTTCCTTTTTGTTTTTTATTTTTCTAAAGTTTATTGTTATTTTATTGTTTGACTTTTTGTTTACTTTATTTAAGTTCTTCTAATTTTAGAAGAAACTACCTTTTTTTTCTTCTTTTTATTTTTTTATTACTTCTCTTCTCCCCCTATCCCAGCTCCTTGCAATTTGGCCAGCTTTTCCGCGTTAACCCTTTAATGGCCGACGAGATGAGTCGGTCAGGGGTCAAAAAAGACCTCTTTGGGGCGGCTGCTAAAGCCGACCCCCCAGATAAACCCAAAAGTAAAAAACGGGGTAAGGTTACCCCAAACAAGCCAGACCAGACAAGTGTAAATGACAAGGAGGAGGCTATGCAGGTCTCCAACTCATCAAACGACAAGGTGCCGAAAGTGGCACAAGCTAAGTCTACAGCCGAGGAATCGCCCTCTTGCTGGAAGTCCCCACCGAGCTGTATAGTGAATATCGCGGAGTTCTTGGAAAAGGCAAAGGATTTTGCCCATCTGGTAAACAAAGATGGCATCCTCAAAGACGTTCAAGAGCTTCAGACATTCGAACAAAGAATGGTGACCGTCTTCGCGGTTGATAGGCGTACGCGCAAAATCTGTCGATCCACGAAAGACACAGTGATCAAATCACTTATGTCCCTGGGGATAAAACCCCAAAGAGTTATTAAAGGCGTAAAGTTTTTTATGTGGGACGTGCTGCTGCCCACGCCAGAAGATTGCCTAGATATGGCAAAGAGAGAATTAATTACGAAAGACCTTATTCTCCGCACGGAATATCTAGGCAGGCGAAGGACCAGGGTGGCAGTTTTTGAGGTTCCTCCTCAAATTTCCGGAGAGCTCCTGGCTGCATTTTTTATGCAGTACGGCCAAATTTTAGGGGCTCTCTCGGACAATTTGAACGGGGGGTGGACTTTCGATATCATGATAGACGAGGCGGCCTTCAAGTCCATCCCCAACTGTCTGGATTTTGGCAACCGGAGATTGCCAGTCATTGTGACTGGCAGAAAACCAGTATGCTGGAGGTGTGGAGTGACTGGTCATCTCTCCTCCTCCTGCCCAGGGAAGAAGGCCCCTGGAGCTCCGGTTGCTGGCGACCCAAATCCCCCTTTGGCCGACACTGAAAAATCCGCGGCGCCTGTAATGGGCCTACCTACTAAACGGACCGGTGGGGAAAATCCCTCGGTTGGGTCGATGCCCTCATTACCCCTCAAACCAACGCCTTCCACAAGTGTGGATAAGGAGAAGGATGAGGGGGAATGGCGTGTAGTAGGTAGGGCCAAAGGGAAGGTCCAGACAGCGGGACCTCTGTCCCAGCATAACTCCAGGGACAAACCCACCTACATCCCCATTCCCTCTACCAGCTCTGAGGGCGACGCCTCGGCGTCTTACGAAAAATCAGCCACAGAGACGCAGAAGCTAAATGAACCTAGCTGGCAGAAAATTTTAAATTTAAAAAAGCTGAAGGAAAAATTAGAGGCAAAACGGGCCAAGAATTCCAAGTCGCTGGGGGTGCCCTGCCCCTCATCCTCTGCCCCGTCTTCCCCTTCAGGTACCAACAAATTCGTCAGACCACCTCCGCCTAAATCTCTGACGAACTCACCAACAAGATCCAGTACCTCCAAAACTCCTTCCCCTTTTAAGACCTCATCAGGCATCACTCCCTCTCATACACCGACATGCACGCCCACTCCTACTCCCTCTCATTCTCCTCAAAAAAAGAGGGAGAGAAGCCCGGAGTTGCCGCCAGTAGCAGAGAAGAGGAAAAGGAAAATCAAACCGCCATATCTCCCAGGGGAAGACGTCTGCCGCGTATCCGGGGAGCAATTAGATAGGGTCTGCGGGCAGACTAAAAACCCGAGGCCGCTGAGGATTCTGTTTAACTTCCGGCACATTAATGGAGTTGATGTGGAGGTGCCGGAAAAGTTCAGAAATGCCCGTAGACTCCTGACTGTCGTCCGATCCGGCCCGGGTACGCGGGAGATCTGGGGCATGATCGAGGAGGCGAACTCGGCCCTGAAATTGGTGCCCCCAGCGGCGGTTTATGAACCTGACCTTGATCCATTGAAAACATGCAGAGGGAGGGTCCCTGTTTTTGTTCACCCTTCCCTGTATAGGGCGCTAAAATTAACTTATCCTGCGGACATCGGCGGTCTGTCTCATGGTGATACCGTCGACAGTGAGATGGCGTCAGGATCAATGGGACAGGCTGTCGGTGTCCTCACCCCAGCTATGTTCAACTCTGATGGGCGACCCTAGTCGATTCGATAATGGCACTCTGGTTAGCTAGTTTGAATGTCCGAGGCCTGAGGTCGGAGTCTCGAAGGGTGAGACTCGTTCGCGACCTTCAGAGCCTCGGTGTGAATATATGTTGTGTGCAAGAGACCCGTTTTTCTTCTCGCGATTATGAAGACATTCTGTCTAGGGAGTTTACTCTTTATTCAGCATGTTTTGATGGACGCTCGAGGGGTGTCTCTTGGCTGGTGAGCAAGACTTTGAAGGCTGCGTGTGCTCTTGTCTTCGCAGATCCGGCGGGCAGGCTTTGCGTGCTGGATGCTACCATAAATGATAAGGCTTTGCGTCTCATTGGGGTTTATGGGCCCCATAGCCAGGCTGAGCGACTTGCTTTGTTTCGGCAGATCGAGCCGTTTATGACGACATCACGTCGGTTAATTTTAGCGGGGGATTGGAATGCCGTCCTTGACCCCGATATAGATCGTATAGGGTCCAAATATAAAGAGGGTACTAAAAACTGGGGAGTGGAGCATTTTCGGGGCTTTGTCGATGGGTTTGATCTCATCGACAAGTACCGGAATGAACACCCTCAGCGGGTAGTGTGGACTTGGACAAATAGTGGCAGCTCGGCTGTAGGTGTGCTTGCGAGCTACCTCGACCGAGTTTTAGTTAGGAGAGTCGATGTAGGACTCTTAGGGTGTCCAAGTTTTCATTATATAGTTTATTCGGATCATAGGCTCGTCCGGGTCCGTGTAAACTTAGATAAGCCTAATGTTAGGATAACTGGCTACTGGAAATTCAACTGCTCGTTATTTGGCGAGCAGCATTTCCGGGACCAGTTTTTACTAACCTTACAAAGGGAACTGACGGGGGCTGTGGTGGGAAATGCCTGGTGGGACAAACTTAAATCTAAAATTCGAACGTTTGCTGCCGATTTTAGTCGTCGACTCAACGTAGATAGATTAGCGGCGCAAACGGTGTTAGAGCAAAGAGTCGATCGGGCTGTGAAATCCCGTGATAGTGGGGAAGTAGTCCTAGCTAAGGCAGAGTTGTCCTCCTTGCTTACCAAGAAGGATCAAGCTCTGGTAGTTAGGGCTAGGTTAAAAAGAATGTCCTCTGAGGCGACGAATATGGCCGCAGAATTGCGTGCAGAGGAAAGTAGGAATGCTTCAAGACGGCATATCGCGAGCGTCACATTGCCGGATGGGCGGACAGTGACTACAAACTCGGGCATATGCGAGGCTTTTCGGGATTACTTTCGGGATCTTTTTACCAGGGAGCCCGGTCTGAGCTCTGCTCAGTTCGACACCTATTTAGCTGACTTTCCCTGCCTTGAGGCAGCTGAAGCGGCTGGGTGCGAGGGTCCCATCACTGAGTCGGAAATCTGGGAAGCGCTGAAACAGGTTGGCCTGGATAAATCTCCGGGATTAGATGGTCTTCCTTACGAAGTTTACTTGAGGCAGTCGCCCGTTTTTGTTCCTTTGCTGCAGCTGGTCTTCAACAACTGGATGAAGCAGGGGTCTATACCTCAACGCTTCACCAGGGGTGTGATCAAGTTGGTGCGTAAGGGCAAAAGCGGTGGGGATGGGATAGGTAACTTTCGCCCTTTAACTATGTTAAATACAGAGTTAAAGATTTTGGCTAAGGTCTTGGCTAACCGTTTGCAGCTTGTCCTGTCTAGTCTGATTGGCTCCGAGCAGACTTGTTCTGTGAAGGGCCGGACTATTCAGGACAACCTTCATATGGTGCGCCTGATCATCGAGAAAGTCGACAGTGAAGCCGCGCTGATCAATTTAGATCAGTCCAAGGCCTTTGATAGGGTTGACCATCGATTCTTGGAGGCTGTTCTTTCGGCTGCCGGTTTCGGGCCGTACTTTCGCTCCTGGATCCGGCTTATGTATGCGACTCCCGGTGCGCTGGTAGAAGTGAACGGGGTAAGATCGGAACCTTTCGTATTGTCTCGATCTATTCGTCAGGGTTGTCCGCTCTCGCCTATGCTTTACGTTCTTGCGTTGGAACCTTTCCTTCGCAAGTTAAAGGCGAATCCGGTCCTACGCGGAATCTCTTTACCTGGTGCTACCACCTCGGCCAGGTATTCTGCCTATGCTGACGACGTTTCGGTTCTTGTGTCGAGCAGAGCCGAGATTAACGAAGTCAGCAGAGAAATCAGTGGCTATGAGATGGTGACAGGGGCCAAGATCAACCGCGATAAGTCTGTTGGCTTGCGGTTGGGTGCGTGGAAGGGGGTTTCTCTTCCCGGACCATTCAGCTGGACGGATGGGCCGATCAAGATACTCGGCGTCTGGTTCGGTCCTGATATCCAGTTGGATATGAATTGGTCGGAGGTACGGGAGAAGGCCGAGGGCGCAATTAAGTTGTGGTCTCGGAGGAATCTTTCCTTGAAGGGGAGGGCGGAGGTATGTGTTTCGCATATCTACCCGATTCTCCTTTACCGACTCTCGGTACTTCCACTTCCGTCTACCACAGTGCGTTCATTAGTACAGCTCTTGTTCTCTTTCTTGTGGAGAGGCAGAGCTCCAGGGGTATGTCGGGAGATCTGTTGCCTTCATCCTACTGAAGGCGGTCTAGGTATGCCTAGCATTGAGATTCGTCTCGATATGCTTCGCATCGGGTTCCTGGATCGTTTGTGTCGCGACACGGATGACGGGGGCGCCTTCTGGAAGGAAGACGCCCGAAGATCCTTTCCATCCTTGAGAAGTGTGCACTCGGGCGAGAAGGAGGCTGGCCGTTTGCCTCGTGTCGAGTGCTCCTTCTACCGTGAATGTCGTCTGGCTCTGAAACACCTCTTACGGGCGACGGTTGGCCTCCACAACGTCCAGGCGTTGTCTCGTAGGGCATTATATCAGGTGGTAGTCAGGGGGTCCGTTCATGATGATCTGATTGACAAGCTCGGTCTTACGAAGCAGGAGGCTCGCTCAATCTGGCCTTGGGCTTCCGGGTTGAAATGTCTCAACAACGATGAGGCATCCCTCACCTGGCTGGTGATACGTGGGGCCCTCTGGGTCGGCAAAAAACTTTGCGCAGCGGGTTTGGAGAAATATCCAAACTGCCGACGTTGTGAGGGGGAAGTCGAGACCCTTGGTCACGTCTTCTTTCATTGCAAGTTGGTAGCACCATTGTGTAAGTTTGTTGAAGGTCTCATGGTTCGCATGTTGCAGGGAAAGTTTTTCGTCCTTGAGGCCGCTTCTGTTTGCAGCAATGTGGCCCCGCCGTTAACGAAGTCTGAACTTTATGTGTTCCACTGCTTGCTAGGAGTTATGAGAGTCGTGATTTGGGTGACACGTCAGAAGGGATTCTATGGAGGCGAGAAGTTCACTTCTTCCCTACTAATCTTGTACTTTAAGCATCAGCTTAAAGTCAAGATTAGGACGGAAAGGCGGCGACTCCCTTCATCAGAATTCGCCAAAAGGTGGGTGAATCTTGCGCGAATGTGTAGAGTGAGAGGAGCTGACTTGGAGTGGCACTTGGACCTCGGCTAGGTGCAGGATTTCGTCCCTCATGGGTTGAACAGAGCAACCCGTCCCGATATTAGGCTAGTTTAGGTTTAGTTTTGAATCTTTAGTTTTCTTGTTTCTGCTTAACTTAGCTAGGGTATGAATGCCCATTAGCCCCCCTTTTTATTTCTGTCCCTATTCTTTTCTTTGGTTTAATTCCCCATCCCTTCCCTCGTTAGGTGGCCAGTGACGTCAGTTCTCTGGTGGTTGCGGGATGACTTTCGTTTCGTGTGTGTGGTTTTTCGTTTTTGTTATTGTGTCTAAATGGGTGTGTGTCTGTGTGAGTGATTTGGGAAGGATGACCGTTTTTACTGCTATAATCCCGCAATTATTTCGTCTAGTTAACTGATGTTTCTGCCACATTTAGGTATTGTGGGGGGTTTTATTACTAATCTTATTTTGTTTTGTTTCTTGTATATATTTTTGCATATTGTAAATATTCATTGGGGTTTTTAAATTGTTATCCCCCCCCCACAGACTTTGAATTGTACATATGGGGACTAGTTAGAATTTCATAGAGAATTTGAGGAATTATGGTGGATGTAGAAAGAAAGGTATGGAAGAATGTGTTGTTTTGGTGCTAGGTCTATTGTTGGTATGTTTGGGTCAGTGTTTGCGACTAGCTAAGTTTTTAGTTTAAGACAGATGATGACCGTCCTTCCCCAACCCCCTTTTTGGCCTTGTGCCACATTTTGTATGTTACATGCAAATAAATATTGTTCCTGGCTGCGGCTAGTTTCGTTAACTGACTTTGCGGCTTCCTTTGTAGGAAGGCGTGTTGTTAATTTTTAGGACCAATTTTTGACCGGCGAACGTGCATTTTTTGAAGAAATTTATTGACTTTTGTTCGTTAAGTTAAGTTATTTTTTAAGTTTTGATTTTTCATTTGTTTTATTTCTTTCCTTTAAATTTATTTATTTCTTGGCTTCGGCCAACATTTTTTTAGTTCGGTAAGACAGTCTTACCGGCTTTTTTATTTTCTGTTTTACTAGTTAAAGAAAGGAAAAAAGAAAGTTTTGTTTTAATTTGTCCTCCTTTTCGTTTTTTACCCTCCCCCGTTTTATTTAGCGACTTCGGTCGCAATCCTGTAATTTTTAAGTTTCTGCTTTTTATTTAATTTATTTCTTTAGCGGCTTCGGCCGCAAACCTTTTTTAGTTTGGTTTGACTAGTGTCAAACCAGACATTTTTCTTTCTTTTCTTTTTCTTTCTGTGTGTTAATTGAGAAAAAAAAAAAAAAAGTAGGAGTTTCTTTTATTTTCGGCTGCCTTCGGGCGCCATCTTTAATTTCTTTTTAAAGTCTTACGAGACTAGTTAGTTTATAGTTTTCCTGCTTGTTTTTTATTTTTCTAAAGTTTATTGTTATTTTATAGTTTGACTTTTTGTTTACTTTATTTAATTTCTTCTAATTTTAGAAGAAACTACCTTTTTTTTTCTTCTCCTTTTTATTTTTTTTTTTTTATTATTACTTCTCTTCTCCCCTATCCCAGCTCCTTGCAATTTGGCCAGCTTTACTGTTTTAGCCCTTTGGAATGGCCGACGAGATGAGTCGGTCAGGGGTCAAAAAAGACCTCTTTGGGGCGGCTGCTAAAGCCGACCCCCCAGATAAACCCAAAAGTAAAAAACGGGGTAAGGTTACCCCAAACAAGCCAGACCAGACAAGTGTAAATGACAAGGAGGAGGCTATGCAGGTCTCCAACTCATCAAACGACAAGGCGCCGAAAGTGGCACAAGCTAAGTCTACAGCCGAGGAATCGCCCTCTTGCTGGAAGTCCCCACCGAGCTGTATAGTGAATATCGCGGAGTTCTTGGAAAAGGCAAAGGATTTTGCCCATCTTGTAAACAAAGATGGCATCCTCAAAGACGTTCAAGAGCTTCAGACATTCGAACAACGAATGGTGACCGTCTTCGCGGTTGACAGGCGTACGCGCAAAATCTGTCGATCCACGAAAGACACAGTGATTAAATCACTTATGTCCCTGGGGATAAAACCCCAAAGAGTTATTAAAGGCGTAAAGTTTTTTATGTGGGACGTGCTGCTGCCCACGCCAGAAGATTGCCTAGATATGGCAAAGAGAGAATTAATTACGAAAGACCTTATTCTCCGCACGGAATATCTAGGCAGGCGAAGGACCAGGGTGGCCGTTTTTGAGGTTCCTCCTCAAATTTCCGGAGAGCTCCTGGCTGCATTTTTTATGCAGTACGGCCAAATTTTAGGGGCTCTCTCGGACAATTTGAACGGGGGGTGGACTTTCGATATCATGATAGACGAGGCGGCCTTCAAGTCCATCCCCAACTGTCTGGATTTTGGCAACCGGAGATTGCCAGTCATTGTGACTGGCAGAAAACCAGTATGCTGGAGGTGTGGAGTGACTGGTCATCTCTCCTCCTCCTGCCCAGGGAAGAAGGCCCCTGGAGCTCCGGTTGCTGGCGACCCAAATCCCCCTTTGGCCGACACTGAAAAATCCGCGGCGCCTGTAATGGGCCTACCTACTAAACGGACCGGTGGGGAAAATCCCTCGGTTGGGTCGATGCCCTCATTACCCCTCAAACCGACGCCTTCCACAAGTGTGGATAAGGAGAAGGATGAGGGGGAATGGCGTGTAGTAGGTAGGGCCAAAGGGAAGGTCCAGACAGCGGGACCTCTGTCCCAGCATAACTCCAGGGATAAACCCACCTACATCCCCATTCCCTCTACCAGCTCTGAGGGCGACGCCTCGGCGTCTTACGAAAAATCAGCCACAGAGACGCAGAAGCTAAATGAACCTAGCTGGCAGAAAATTTTAAATTTAAAAAAGCTGAAGGAAAAATTAGAGGCAAAACGGGCCAAGAATTCCAAGTCGCTGGGGGTGCCCTGCCCCTCATCCTCTGCCCCGTCTTCCCCTTCAGGTACCAACAAATTCGTCAGACCACCTCCGCCTAAATCTCTGACGAACTCACCAACAAGATCCAGTACCTCCAAAACTCCTTCCCCTTTTAAGACCTCATCAGGCATCACTCCCTCTCATACACCGACATGCACGCCCACTCCTACTCCCTCTCATTCTCCTCAAAAAAAGAGGGAGAGAAGCCCGGAGTTGCCGCCAGTAGCAGAGAAGAGGAAAAGGAAAATCAAACCGCCATATCTCCCAGGGGAAGACGTCTGCCGCGTATCCGGGGAGCAATTAGATAGGGTCTGCGGGCAGACTAAAAACCCGAGGCCGCTGAGGATTCTGTTTAACTTCCGGCACATTAATGGAGTTGATGTGGAGGTGCCGGAAAAGTTCAGAAATGCCCGTAGACTCCTGACTGTCGTCCGATCCGGCCCGGGTACGCGGGAGATCTGGGGCATGATCGAGGAGGCGAACTCGTCCCTGAAATTGGTGCCCCCAGCGGCGGTTTATGAACCTGACCTTGATCCATTGAAAACATGCAGAGGGAGGGTCCCTGTTTTTGTTCACCCTTCCCTGTATAGGGCGCTAAAATTAACTTATCCTGCGGACATCGGCGGTCTGTCTCATGGTGATACCGTCGACAGTGAGATGGCGTCAGGATCAATGGGACAGGCTGTCGGTGTCCTCACCCCAGCTATGTTCAACTCTGATGGGCGACCCTAGTCGATTCGATAATGGCACTCTGGTTAGCTAGTTTGAATGTCCGAGGCCTGAGGTCGGAGTCTCGAAGGGTGAGACTCGTTCGCGACCTTCAGAGCCTCGGTGTGAATATATGTTGTGTGCAAGAGACCCGTTTTTCTTCTCGCGATTATGAAGACATTCTGTCTAGGGAGTTTACTCTTTATTCAGCATGTTTTGATGGACGCTCGAGGGGTGTCTCTTGGCTGGTGAGCAAGACTTTGAAGGCTGCGTGTGCTCTTGTCTTCGCAGATCCGGCGGGCAGGCTTTGCGTGCTGGATGCTACCATAAATGATAAGGCTTTGCGTCTCATTGGGGTTTATGGGCCCCATAGCCAGGCTGAGCGACTTGCTTTGTTTCGGCAGATCGAGCCGTTTATGACGACATCACGTCGGTTAATTTTAGCGGGGGATTGGAATGCCGTCCTTGACCCCGATATAGATCGTATAGGGTCCAAATATAAAGAGGGTACTAAAAACTGGGGAGTGGAGCATTTTCGGGGCTTTGTCGATGGGTTTGATCTCATCGACAAGTACCGGAATGAACACCCTCAGCGGGTAGTGTGGACTTGGACAAATAGTGGCAGCTCGGCTGTAGGTGTGCTTGCGAGCTACCTCGACCGAGTTTTAGTTAGGAGAGTCGATGTAGGACTCTTAGGGTGTCCAAGTTTTCATTATATAGTTTATTCGGATCATAGGCTTGTCCGGGTCCGTGTAAACTTAGATAAGCCTAATGTTAGGATAACTGGCTACTGGAAATTCAACTGCTCGTTATTTGGCGAGCAGCATTTCCGGGACCAGTTTTTACTAACCTTACAAAGGGAACTGACGGGGGCTGTGGTGGGAAATGCCTGGTGGGACAAACTTAAATCTAAAATCCGAACGTTTGCTGCCGATTTTAGTCGTCGACTCAACGTAGATAGATTAGCGGCGCAAACGGTGTTAGAGCAAAGAGTCGATCGGGCTGTGAAATCCCGTGATAGTGGGGAAGTAGTCCTAGCTAAGGCAGAGTTGTCCTCCTTGCTTACCAAGAAGGATCAAGCTCTGGTAGTTAGGGCTAGGTTAAAAAGAATGTCCTCTGAGGCGACGAATATGGCCGCAGAATTGCGTGCAGAGGAAAGTAGGAATGCTTCAAGACGGCATATCGCGAGCGTCACATTGCCGGATGGGCGGACAGTGACTACAAACTCGGGCATATGCGAGGCTTTTCGGGATTACTTTCGGGATCTTTTTACCAGGGAGCCCGGTCTGAGCTCTGCTCAGTTCGACACCTATTTAGCTGACTTTCCCTGCCTTGAGGCAGCTGAAGCGGCTGGGTGCGAGGGTCCCATCACTGAGTCGGAAATCTGGGAAGCGCTGAAACAGGTTGGCCTGGATAAATCTCCGGGATTAGATGGTCTTCCTTACGAAGTTTACTTGAGGCAGTCGCCCGTTTTTGTTCCTTTGCTGCAGCTGGTCTTCAACAACTGGATGAAGCAGGGGTCTATACCTCAACGCTTCACCAGGGGTGTGATCAAGTTGGTGCGTAAGGGCAAAAGCGGTGGGGATGGGATAGGTAACTTTCGCCCTTTAACTATGTTAAATACAGAGTTAAAGATTTTGGCTAAGGTCTTGGCTAACCGTTTGCAGCTTGTCCTGTCTAGTCTGATTGGCTCCGAGCAGACTTGTTCTGTGAAGGGCCGGACTATTCAGGACAACCTTCATATGGTGCGCCTGATCATCGAGAAAGTCGACAGTGAAGCCGCGCTGATCAATTTAGATCAGTCCAAGGCCTTTGATAGGGTTGACCATCGATTCTTGGAGGCTGTTCTTTCGGCTGCCGGTTTCGGGCCGTACTTTCGCTCCTGGATCCGGCTTATGTATGCGACTCCCGGTGCGCTGGTAGAAGTGAACGGGGTAAGATCGGAACCTTTCGTATTGTCTCGATCTATTCGTCAGGGTTGTCCGCTCTCGCCTATGCTTTACGTTCTTGCGTTGGAACCTTTCCTTCGCAAGTTAAAGGCGAATCCGGTCCTACGCGGAATCTCTTTACCTGGTGCTACCACCTCGGCCAGGTATTCTGCCTATGCTGACGACGTTTCGGTTCTTGTGTCGAGCAGAGCCGAGATTAACGAAGTCAGCAGAGAAATCAGTGGCTATGAGATGGTGACAGGGGCCAAGATCAACCGCGATAAGTCTGTTGGCTTGCGGTTGGGTGCGTGGAAGGGGGTTTCTCTTCCCGGACCATTCAGCTGGACGGATGGGCCGATCAAGATACTCGGCGTCTGGTTCGGTCCTGATATCCAGTTGGATATGAATTGGTCGGAGGTACGGGAGAAGGCCGAGGGCGCAATTAAATTGTGGTCTCGGAGGAATCTTTCCTTGAAGGGGAGGGCGGAGGTATGTGTTTCGCATATCTACCCGATTCTCCTTTACCGACTCTCGGTACTTCCACTTCCGTCTACCACAGTGCGTTCATTAGTACAGCTCTTGTTCTCTTACTTGTGGAGAGGCAGAGCTCCAGGGGTATGTCGGGAGATCTGTTGCCTTCATCCTACTGAAGGCGGTCTAGGTATGCCGAGCATTGAGATTCGTCTCGATATGCTTCGCATCGGGTTCCTGGATCGTTTGTGTCGCGACACGGATGACGGGGGCGCCTTCTGGAAGGAAGACGCCCGAAGATCCTTTCCATCCTTGAGAAGTGTGCACTCGGGCGAGAAGGAGGCTGGCCGTTTGCCTCGTGTCGAGTGCTCCTTCTACCGTGAATGTCGTCTGGCTCTGAAACACCTCTTACGGGCGACGGTTGGCCTCCACAACGTCCAGGCGTTGTCTCGTAGGGCATTATATCAGGTGGTAGTCAGGGGGTCCGTTCATGATGATCTGATTGACAAGCTCGGTCTTACGAAGCAGGAGGCTCGCTCAATCTGGCCTTGGGCTTCCGGGTTGAAATGTCTCAACAACGATGAGGCATCCCTCACCTGGCTGGTGATACGTGGGGCCCTCTGGGTCGGCAAAAAACTTTGCGCAGCGGGTTTGGAGAAATATCCAAACTGCCGACGTTGTGAGGGGGAAGTCGAGACCCTTGGTCACGTCTTCTTTCATTGCAAGTTGGTAGCACCATTGTGTAAGTTTGTTGAAGGTCTCATGGTTCGCATGTTGCAGGGAAAGTTTTTCGTCCTTGAGGCCGCTTCTGTTTGTAGCAATGTGGCCCCGCCGTTAACGAAGTCTGAACTTTATGTGTTCCACTGCTTGCTAGGAGTTATGAGAGTCGTGATTTGGGTGACACGTCAGAAGGGATTCTATGGAGGCGAGAAGTTCACTTCTTCCCTACTAATCTTGTACTTTAAGCATCAGCTTAAAGTCAAGATTAGGACGGAAAGGCGGCGACTCCCTTCATCAGAATTCGCCAAAAGGTGGGTGAATCTTGCGCGAATGTGTAGAGTGAGAGGAGCTGACTTGGAGTGGCACTTGGACCTCGGCTAGGTGCAGGATTTCGTCCCTCATGGGTTGAACAGAGCAACCCGTCCCGATATTAGGCTAGTTTAGGTTTAGTTTTGAATCTTTAGTTTTCTTGTTTCTGCTTAACTTAGCTAGGGTATGAATGCCCATTAGCCCCCCTTTTATTTCTGTCCCTATTTTTTTCTTTGGTTTAATTCCCCATCCCTTCCCTCGTTAGGTGGCCAGTGACGTCAGTTCTCTGGTGGTTGCGGGATGACTTTCGTTTCGTGTGTGTGGTTTTTCGTTTTTGTTATTGTGTCTAAATGGGTGTGTGTCTGTGTGAGTGATTTGGGAAGGATGACCGTTTTTACTGCTATAATCCCGCAATTATTTCGTCTAGTTAACTGATGTTTCTGCCACATTTAGGTATTGTGGGGGGGTTTATTACTAATCTTATTTTGTTTTGTTTCTTGTATATATTTTTGCATATTGTAAATATTCATCGGGGTTTTTAAATTGTTATCCCCCCCCCCACAGACTTTGAATTGTACATATGGGGACTAGTTAGAATTTCATAGAGAATTTGAGGAATTATGGTGGATGTAGTAAGAAAGGTATGGAAGAATGTGTTGTTTTGGTGCTAGTCTATTGTTGGTATGTTTGGGTCAGTGTTTGCGACTAGCTAAGTTTTTAGTTTAAGACAGATGATGACCGTCCTTCCCCAACCCCCTTTTTGGCCTTGTGCCACATTTTGTATGTTACATGCAAATAAATATTGTTCCTGGCTGCGGCTAGTTTCGTTAACTGACTTTGCGGCTTCCTTTGTAGGAAGGCGTGTTGTTAATTTTTAGGACCAATTTTTGACCGGCGAACGTGCATTTTTTGAAGAAATTTATTGACTTTTGTTCGTTAAGTTAAGTTATTTTTTAAGTTTTGATTTTTCATTTGTTTTATTTCTTTCCTTTAAATTTATTTATTTCTTGGCTTCGGCCAACATTTTTTTAGTTCGGTAAGACAGTCTTACCGGCTTTTTTATTTTCTGTTTTACTAGTTAAAGAAAGGAAAAAAGAAAGTTTTGTTTTAATTTGTCCTCCTTTTCGTTTTTTACCCTCCCCCGTTTTATTTAGCGACTTCGGTCGCAATCCTGTAATTTTTAAGTTTCTGCTTTTTATTTAATTTATTTCTTTAGCGGCTTCGGCCGCAAACCTTTTTTAGTTTGGTTTGACTAGTGTCAAACCAGACATTTTTCTTTCTTTTCTTTTTCTTTCTGTGTGTTAATTGAGAAAAAAAAAAAAAAAGTAGGAGTTTCTTTTATTTTCGGCTGCCTTCGGGCGCCATCTTTAATTTCTTTTTAAAGTCTTACGAGACTAGTTAGTTTATAGTTTTCCTGCTTGTTTTTTATTTTTCTAAAGTTTATTGTTATTTTATAGTTTGACTTTTTGTTTACTTTATTTAATTTCTTCTAATTTTAGAAGAAACTACCTTTTTTTTTTCTTCTCCTTTTTATTTTTTTATTATTACTTCTCTTCTCCCCCTATCCCAGCTCCTTGCAATTTGGCCAGCTTTACCGTTTTAGCCCTTTAGAATGGCCGACGAGATGAGTCGGTCAGGGGTCAAAAAAGACCTCTTTGGGGCGGCTGCTAAAGCCGACCCCCCGGATAAAACTAAGAATAAAAGACGGGGTAAGGTTACCCCCAAAAAACCAGACCAGACAAGTGAGAAGGAGGAGGCCATGCAGGTCTCCAACTCAACGAATGAAAAGGTGCCGAAAGTGGCACAAGCTAAGTCTACAGCCGAGGAATCGCCCTCTTGCTGGAAGTCCCCACCGAGCTGTATAGTGAATATCGCGGAGTTCTTGGAAAAGGCAAAGGATTTTGCCCATCTGGTAAACAAAGATGGCATCCTCAAAGACGTTCAAGAGCTTCAGACATTCGAACAACGAATGGTGACCGTCTTCGCGGTTGACAGGCGTACGCGCAAAATCTGTCGATCCACGAAAGACACAGTGATCAAATCACTTATGTCCCTGGGGATAAAACCCCAAAGAGTTATTAAAGGCGTAAAGTTTTTTATGTGGGACGTGCTGCTGCCCACGCCAGAAGATTGCCTAGATATGGCAAAGAGAGAATTAATTACGAAAGACCTTATTCTCCGCACGGAATATCTAGGCAGGCGAAGGACCAGGGTGGCCGTTTTTGAGGTTCCTCCTCAAATTTCCGGAGAGCTCCTGGCTGCATTTTTTATGCAGTACGGCCAAATTTTAGGGGCTCTCTCGGACAATTTGAACGGGGGGTGGACTTTCGATATCATGATAGACGAGGCGGCCTTCAAGTCCATCCCCAACTGTCTGGATTTTGGCAACCGGAGATTGCCAGTCATTGTGACTGGCAGAAAACCAGTATGCTGGAGGTGTGGAGTGACTGGTCATCTCTCCTCCTCCTGCCCAGGGAAGAAGGCCCCTGGAGCTCCGGTTGCTGGCGACCCAAATCCCCCTTTGGCCGACACTGAAAAATCCGCGGCGCCTGTAATGGGCCTACCTACTAAACGGACCGGTGGGGAAAATCCCTCGGTTGGGTCGATGCCCTCATTACCCCTCAAACCGACGCCTTCCACAAGTGTGGATAAGGAGAAGGATGAGGGGGAATGGCGTGTAGTAGGTAGGGCCAAAGGGAAGGTCCAGACAGCGGGACCTCTGTCCCAGCATAACTCCAGGGACAAACCCACCTACATCCCCATTCCCTCTACCAGCTCTGAGGGCGACGCCTCGGCGTCTTACGAAAAATCAGCCACAGAGACGCAGAAGCTAAATGAGCCTGGCTGGCAGAAGATTTTAAATTTAAAGAAGCTGAAGGAAAAATTAGAGGCAAAACGGGCCAAGAATTCTAAGTCGCTGGGGGTGCCCTGCCCCTCATCCTCTGCCCCGTCTTCCCCTTCAGGAACCAACAAATTCATAAAACCACCTCCGCCCAAATCTCTGACCAACTCGCCAACAAGATCTTGTACTTCAAAAACTCCTTCCCCTTTCAAGACCTCATCAGGCATCACTCCCTCTCATACTCCGACATGCACGCCCACACCTACTCCCTCTCATACTCCTCAAAAAAAGAGGGAGAGAAGCCCGGAGTTGCCTGCAGTAGCAGAGAAGAGAAAGAAAAAGATCAAACCACCATATCTCACAGGGGAAGACGTCTGCCGCGTATCCGGGGAGCAATTAGAAAGGGTCTGCGGGCAGACTAAAAACCCGAGGCCGCTGAAGATTCTCTTCAACTTCCGGCACATCAATGGACTTGATGTGGAGGTGCCGGAAAAGTTCAAAAATGCCCGTAGACTCCTGACTGTCGTCCGATCCGGCCCGGGTACGCGGGAGATTTGGGGCATGATCGAGGAGGCGAACTCGTCCCTGAAATTGGTGCCCCCAGCGGCGGTTTATGAACCTGACCTTGATCCATTGAAAACATGCAGAGGGAGGGTCCCTGTTTTTGTTCACCCTTCCCTGTATAGGGCGCTAAAATTAACTTATCCTGCGGACATCGGCGGTCTGTCTCATGGTGATACCGTCGACAGTGAGATGGCGTCAGGATCAATGGGACAGGCTGTCGGTGTTCTCACCCCAGCTATGTTCAACTCTGATGGGCGACCCTAGTCGATTCGATAATGGCACTCTGGTTAGCTAGTTTGAATGTCCGAGGCCTGAGGTCGGAGTCTCGAAGGGTGAGACTCGTTCGCGACCTTCAGAGCCTCGGTGTGAATATATGTTGTGTGCAAGAGACCCGTTTTTCTTCTCGCGATTATGAAGACATTCTGTCTAGGGAGTTTACTCTTTATTCAGCATGTTTTGATGGACGCTCGAGGGGTGTCTCTTGGCTGGTGAGCAAGACTTTGAAGGCTGCGTGTGCTCTTGTCTTCGCAGATCCGGCGGGCAGGCTTTGCGTGCTGGATGCTACCATAAATGATAAGGCTTTGCGTCTCATTGGGGTTTATGGGCCCCATAGCCAGGCTGAGCGACTTGCTTTGTTTCGGCAGATCGAGCCGTTTATGACGACATCACGTCGGTTAATTTTAGCGGGGGATTGGAATGCCGTCCTTGACCCCGATATAGATCGTATAGGGTCCAAATATAAAGAGGGTACTAAAAACTGGGGAGTGGAGCATTTTCGGGGCTTTGTCGATGGGTTTGATCTCATCGACAAGTACCGGAATGAACACCCTCAGCGGGTAGTGTGGACTTGGACAAATAGTGGCAGCTCGGCTGTAGGTGTGCTTGCGAGCTACCTCGACCGAGTTTTAGTTAGGAGAGTCGATGTAGGACTCTTAGGGTGTCCAAGTTTTCATTATATAGTTTATTCGGATCATAGGCTTGTCCGGGTCCGTGTAAACTTAGATAAGCCTAATGTTAGGATAACTGGCTACTGGAAATTCAACTGCTCGTTATTTGGCGAGCAGCATTTCCGGGACCAGTTTTTACTAACCTTACAAAGGGAACTGACGGGGGCTGTGGTGGGAAATGCCTGGTGGGACAAACTTAAATCTAAAATCCGAACGTTTGCTGCCGATTTTAGTCGTCGACTCAACGTAGATAGATTAGCGGCGCAAACGGTGTTAGAGCAAAGAGTCGATCGGGCTGTGAAATCCCGTGATAGTGGGGAAGTAGTCCTAGCTAAGGCAGAGTTGTCCTCCTTGCTTACCAAGAAGGATCAAGCTCTGGTAGTTAGGGCTAGGTTAAAAAGAATGTCCTCTGAGGCGACGAATATGGCCGCAGAATTGCGTGCAGAGGAAAGTAGGAATGCTTCAAGACGGCATATCGCGAGCGTCACATTGCCGGATGGGCGGACAGTGACTACAAACTCGGGCATATGCGAGGCTTTTCGGGATTACTTTCGGGATCTTTTTACCAGGGAGCCCGGTCTGAGCTCTGCTCAGTTCGACACCTATTTAGCTGACTTTCCCTGCCTTGAGGCAGCTGAAGCGGCTGGGTGCGAGGGTCCCATCACTGAGTCGGAAATCTGGGAAGCGCTGAAACAGGTTGGCCTGGATAAATCTCCGGGATTAGATGGTCTTCCTTACGAAGTTTACTTGAGGCAGTCGCCCGTTTTTGTTCCTTTGCTGCAGCTGGTCTTCAACAACTGGATGAAGCAGGGGTCTATACCTCAACGCTTCACCAGGGGTGTGATCAAGTTGGTGCGTAAGGGCAAAAGCGGTGGGGATGGGATAGGTAACTTTCGCCCTTTAACTATGTTAAATACAGAGTTAAAGATTTTGGCTAAGGTCTTGGCTAACCGTTTGCAGCTTGTCCTGTCTAGTCTGATTGGCTCCGAGCAGACTTGTTCTGTGAAGGGCCGGACTATTCAGGACAACCTTCATATGGTGCGCCTGATCATCGAGAAAGTCGACAGTGAAGCCGCGCTGATCAATTTAGATCAGTCCAAGGCCTTTGATAGGGTTGACCATCGATTCTTGGAGGCTGTTCTTTCGGCTGCCGGTTTCGGGCCGTACTTTCGCTCCTGGATCCGGCTTATGTATGCGACTCCCGGTGCGCTGGTAGAAGTGAACGGGGTAAGATCGGAACCTTTCGTATTGTCTCGATCTATTCGTCAGGGTTGTCCGCTCTCGCCTATGCTTTACGTTCTTGCGTTGGAACCTTTCCTTCGCAAGTTAAAGGCGAATCCGGTCCTACGCGGAATCTCTTTACCTGGTGCTACCACCTCGGCCAGGTATTCTGCCTATGCTGACGACGTTTCGGTTCTTGTGTCGAGCAGAGCCGAGATTAACGAAGTCAGCAGAGAAATCAGTGGCTATGAGATGGTGACAGGGGCCAAGATCAACCGCGATAAGTCTGTTGGCTTGCGGTTGGGTGCGTGGAAGGGGGTTTCTCTTCCCGGACCATTCAGCTGGACGGATGGGCCGATCAAGATACTCGGCGTCTGGTTCGGTCCTGATATCCAGTTGGATATGAATTGGTCGGAGGTACGGGAGAAGGCCGAGGGCGCAATTAAATTGTGGTCTCGGAGGAATCTTTCCTTGAAGGGGAGGGCGGAGGTATGTGTTTCGCATATCTACCCGATTCTCCTTTACCGACTCTCGGTACTTCCACTTCCGTCTACCACAGTGCGTTCATTAGTACAGCTCTTGTTCTCTTTCTTGTGGAGAGGCAGAGCTCCAGGGGTATGTCGGGAGATCTGTTGCCTTCATCCTACTGAAGGCGGTCTAGGTATGCCTAGCATTGAGATTCGTCTCGATATGCTTCGCATCGGGTTCCTGGATCGTTTGTGTCGCGACACGGATGACGGGGGCGCCTTCTGGAAGGAAGACGCCCGAAGATCCTTTCCATCCTTGAGAAGTGTGCACTCGGGCGAGAAGGAGGCTGGCCGTTTGCCTCGTGTCGAGTGCTCCTTCTACCGTGAATGTCGTCTGGCTCTGAAACACCTCTTACGGGCGACGGTTGGCCTCCACAACGTCCAGGCGTTGTCTCGTAGGGCATTATATCAGGTGGTAGTCAGGGGGTCCGTTCATGATGATCTGATTGACAAGCTCGGTCTTACGAAGCAGGAGGCTCGCTCAATCTGGCCTTGGGCTTCCGGGTTGAAATGTCTCAACAACGATGAGGCATCCCTCACCTGGCTGGTGATACGTGGGGCCCTCTGGGTCGGCAAAAAACTTTGCGCAGCGGGTTTGGAGAAATATCCAAACTGCCGACGTTGTGAGGGGGAAGTCGAGACCCTTGGTCACGTCTTCTTTCATTGCAAGTTGGTAGCACCATTGTGTAAGTTTGTTGAAGGTCTCATGGTTCGCATGTTGCATGGAAAGTTTTTCGTCCTTGAGGCCGCTTCTGTTTGTAGCAATGTGGCCCCGCCGTTAACGAAGTCTGAACTTTATGTGTTCCACTGCTTGCTAGGAGTTATGAGAGTCGTGATTTGGGTGACACGTCAGAAGGGATTCTATGGAGGCGAGAAGTTCACTTCTTCCCTACTAATCTTGTACTTTAAGCATCAGCTTAAAGTCAAGATTAGGACGGAAAGGCGGCGACTCCCTTCATCAGAATTCGCCAAAAGGTGGGTGAATCTTGCGCGAATGTGTAGAGTGAGAGGAGCTGACTTGGAGTGGCACTTGGACCTCGGCTAGGTGCAGGATTTCGTCCCTCATGGGTTGAACAGAGCAACCCGTCCCGATATTAGGCTAGTTTAGGTTTAGTTTTGAATCTTTAGTTTTCTTGTTTCTGCTTAACTTAGCTAGGGTATGAATGCCCATTAGCCCCCCTTTTATTTCTGTCCCTATTTTTTTCTTTGGTTTAATTCCCCATCCCTTCCCTCGTTAGGTGGCCAGTGACGTCAGTTCTCTGGTGGTTGCGGGATGACTTTCGTTTCGTGTGTGTGGTTTTTCGTTTTTGTTATTGTGTCTAAATGGGTGTGTGTCTGTGTGAGTGATTTGGGAAGGATGACCGTTTTTACTGCTATAATCCCGCAATTATTTCGTCTAGTTAACTGATGTTTCTGCCACATTTAGGTATTGTGGGGGGGTTTATTACTAATCTTATTTTGTTTTGTTTCTTGTATATATTTTTGCATATTGTAAATATTCATCGGGGTTTTTAAATTGTTATCCCCCCCCCCACAGACTTTGAATTGTACATATGGGGACTAGTTAGAATTTCATAGAGAATTTGAGGAATTATGGTGGATGTAGTAAGAAAGGTATGGAAGAATGTGTTGTTTTGGTGCTAGTCTATTGTTGGTATGTTTGGGTCAGTGTTTGCGACTAGCTAAGTTTTTAGTTTAAGACAGATGATGACCGTCCTTCCCCAACCCCCTTTTTGGCCTTGTGCCACATTTTGTATGTTACATGCAAATAAATATTGTTCCTGGCTGCGGCTAGTTTCGTTAACTGACTTTGCGGCTTCCTTTGTAGGAAGGCGTGTTGTTAATTTTTAGGACCAATTTTTGTACCGGCGAACGTGTAATTTTTGAAGAACTTTATTGACTTTTGTTCGTTAAGTTAAGTTATTTTTTAAGTTTTGATTTTTCATTTGTTTTATTTCTTTCCTTTAAATTTATTTATTTCTTGGCTTCGGCCAACATTTTTTAGTTCGGTAAGGCAGTCTTACCGGCTTTTTTATTTTCTGTTTTACTAGTCGAAGAAAAGAAAAAAGAAAAAGTTTTGTTTTAATTTGTCCTCCTTTTCGTTTTTTACCCTCCCCCGTTTTATTTAGCGACTTCGGTCGCAATCCTGTAATTTTTAAGTTTCTGTTTTTTATTTAATTTATTTCTTTAGCGGCTTCGGCCGCAAACCTTTAATTTTTTAGTTTGGTTTGACTAGTGTCAAACCAGACATTTTTATTTCTTTTCTTTTTCTATCTGTGTTTTAATTGGGAAAAAAAAAAGTAGGAGTTTCTTTTATTTTCGGCTGCCTTCGGGCGCCATCTTTATTTTTTTTTAAAAGTCTTACGAGACTGGTTAGTTTATAGATTTGTTTTTTATTTTTCTAAAGTTTGTGATTTTATAGTTTGACTTTTTGTTTACTTTATTTAAGTTCTTCTAATTTTAGAAGAAACTACCTTTTTTTTTCTTCTCCTTTTTATTTTTTTTTTTTTATTATTACTTCTCTTCTCCCCTATCCCAGCTCCTTGCAATTTGGCCAGCTTTACTGTTTTAGCCCTTTGGAATGGCCGACGAGATGAGTCGGTCAGGGGTCAAAAAAGACCTCTTTGGGGCGGCTGCTAAAGCCGACCCCCCAGATAAACCCAAAAGTAAAAAACGGGGTAAGGTTACCCCAAACAAGCCAGACCAGACAAGTGTAAATGACAAGGAGGAGGCTATGCAGGTCTCCAACTCATCAAACGACAAGGCGCCGAAAGTGGCACAAGCTAAGTCTACAGCCGAGGAATCGCCCTCTTGCTGGAAGTCCCCACCGAGCTGTATAGTGAATATCGCGGAGTTCTTGGAAAAGGCAAAGGATTTTGCCCATCTTGTAAACAAAGATGGCATCCTCAAAGACGTTCAAGAGCTTCAGACATTCGAACAACGAATGGTGACCGTCTTCGCGGTTGACAGGCGTACGCGCAAAATCTGTCGATCCACGAAAGACACAGTGATTAAATCACTTATGTCCCTGGGGATAAAACCCCAAAGAGTTATTAAAGGCGTAAAGTTTTTTATGTGGGACGTGCTGCTGCCCACGCCAGAAGATTGCCTAGATATGGCAAAGAGAGAATTAATTACGAAAGACCTTATTCTCCGCACGGAATATCTAGGCAGGCGAAGGACCAGGGTGGCCGTTTTTGAGGTTCCTCCTCAAATTTCCGGAGAGCTCCTGGCTGCATTTTTTATGCAGTACGGCCAAATTTTAGGGGCTCTCTCGGACAATTTGAACGGGGGGTGGACTTTCGATATCATGATAGACGAGGCGGCCTTCAAGTCCATCCCCAACTGTCTGGATTTTGGCAACCGGAGATTGCCAGTCATTGTGACTGGCAGAAAACCAGTATGCTGGAGGTGTGGAGTGACTGGTCATCTCTCCTCCTCCTGCCCAGGGAAGAAGGCCCCTGGAGCTCCGGTTGCTGGCGACCCAAATCCCCCTTTGGCCGACACTGAAAAATCCGCGGCGCCTGTAATGGGCCTACCTACTAAACGGACCGGTGGGGAAAATCCCTCGGTTGGGTCGATGCCCTCATTACCCCTCAAACCGACGCCTTCCACAAGTGTGGATAAGGAGAAGGATGAGGGGGAATGGCGTGTAGTAGGTAGGGCCAAAGGGAAGGTCCAGACAGCGGGACCTCTGTCCCAGCATAACTCCAGGGATAAACCCACCTACATCCCCATTCCCTCTACCAGCTCTGAGGGCGACGCCTCGGCGTCTTACGAAAAATCAGCCACAGAGACGCAGAAGCTAAATGAACCTAGCTGGCAGAAAATTTTAAATTTAAAAAAGCTGAAGGAAAAATTAGAGGCAAAACGGGCCAAGAATTCCAAGTCGCTGGGGGTGCCCTGCCCCTCATCCTCTGCCCCGTCTTCCCCTTCAGGTACCAACAAATTCGTCAGACCACCTCCGCCTAAATCTCTGACGAACTCACCAACAAGATCCAGTACCTCCAAAACTCCTTCCCCTTTTAAGACCTCATCAGGCATCACTCCCTCTCATACACCGACATGCACGCCCACTCCTACTCCCTCTCATTCTCCTCAAAAAAAGAGGGAGAGAAGCCCGGAGTTGCCGCCAGTAGCAGAGAAGAGGAAAAGGAAAATCAAACCGCCATATCTCCCAGGGGAAGACGTCTGCCGCGTATCCGGGGAGCAATTAGATAGGGTCTGCGGGCAGACTAAAAACCCGAGGCCGCTGAGGATTCTGTTTAACTTCCGGCACATTAATGGAGTTGATGTGGAGGTGCCGGAAAAGTTCAGAAATGCCCGTAGACTCCTGACTGTCGTCCGATCCGGCCCGGGTACGCGGGAGATCTGGGGCATGATCGAGGAGGCGAACTCGTCCCTGAAATTGGTGCCCCCAGCGGCGGTTTATGAACCTGACCTTGATCCATTGAAAACATGCAGAGGGAGGGTCCCTGTTTTTGTTCACCCTTCCCTGTATAGGGCGCTAAAATTAACTTATCCTGCGGACATCGGCGGTCTGTCTCATGGTGATACCGTCGACAGTGAGATGGCGTCAGGATCAATGGGACAGGCTGTCGGTGTCCTCACCCCAGCTATGTTCAACTCTGATGGGCGACCCTAGTCGATTCGATAATGGCACTCTGGTTAGCTAGTTTGAATGTCCGAGGCCTGAGGTCGGAGTCTCGAAGGGTGAGACTCGTTCGCGACCTTCAGAGCCTCGGTGTGAATATATGTTGTGTGCAAGAGACCCGTTTTTCTTCTCGCGATTATGAAGACATTCTGTCTAGGGAGTTTACTCTTTATTCAGCATGTTTTGATGGACGCTCGAGGGGTGTCTCTTGGCTGGTGAGCAAGACTTTGAAGGCTGCGTGTGCTCTTGTCTTCGCAGATCCGGCGGGCAGGCTTTGCGTGCTGGATGCTACCATAAATGATAAGGCTTTGCGTCTCATTGGGGTTTATGGGCCCCATAGCCAGGCTGAGCGACTTGCTTTGTTTCGGCAGATCGAGCCGTTTATGACGACATCACGTCGGTTAATTTTAGCGGGGGATTGGAATGCCGTCCTTGACCCCGATATAGATCGTATAGGGTCCAAATATAAAGAGGGTACTAAAAACTGGGGAGTGGAGCATTTTCGGGGCTTTGTCGATGGGTTTGATCTCATCGACAAGTACCGGAATGAACACCCTCAGCGGGTAGTGTGGACTTGGACAAATAGTGGCAGCTCGGCTGTAGGTGTGCTTGCGAGCTACCTCGACCGAGTTTTAGTTAGGAGAGTCGATGTAGGACTCTTAGGGTGTCCAAGTTTTCATTATATAGTTTATTCGGATCATAGGCTTGTCCGGGTCCGTGTAAACTTAGATAAGCCTAATGTTAGGATAACTGGCTACTGGAAATTCAACTGCTCGTTATTTGGCGAGCAGCATTTCCGGGACCAGTTTTTACTAACCTTACAAAGGGAACTGACGGGGGCTGTGGTGGGAAATGCCTGGTGGGACAAACTTAAATCTAAAATCCGAACGTTTGCTGCCGATTTTAGTCGTCGACTCAACGTAGATAGATTAGCGGCGCAAACGGTGTTAGAGCAAAGAGTCGATCGGGCTGTGAAATCCCGTGATAGTGGGGAAGTAGTCCTAGCTAAGGCAGAGTTGTCCTCCTTGCTTACCAAGAAGGATCAAGCTCTGGTAGTTAGGGCTAGGTTAAAAAGAATGTCCTCTGAGGCGACGAATATGGCCGCAGAATTGCGTGCAGAGGAAAGTAGGAATGCTTCAAGACGGCATATCGCGAGCGTCACATTGCCGGATGGGCGGACAGTGACTACAAACTCGGGCATATGCGAGGCTTTTCGGGATTACTTTCGGGATCTTTTTACCAGGGAGCCCGGTCTGAGCTCTGCTCAGTTCGACACCTATTTAGCTGACTTTCCCTGCCTTGAGGCAGCTGAAGCGGCTGGGTGCGAGGGTCCCATCACTGAGTCGGAAATCTGGGAAGCGCTGAAACAGGTTGGCCTGGATAAATCTCCGGGATTAGATGGTCTTCCTTACGAAGTTTACTTGAGGCAGTCGCCCGTTTTTGTTCCTTTGCTGCAGCTGGTCTTCAACAACTGGATGAAGCAGGGGTCTATACCTCAACGCTTCACCAGGGGTGTGATCAAGTTGGTGCGTAAGGGCAAAAGCGGTGGGGATGGGATAGGTAACTTTCGCCCTTTAACTATGTTAAATACAGAGTTAAAGATTTTGGCTAAGGTCTTGGCTAACCGTTTGCAGCTTGTCCTGTCTAGTCTGATTGGCTCCGAGCAGACTTGTTCTGTGAAGGGCCGGACTATTCAGGACAACCTTCATATGGTGCGCCTGATCATCGAGAAAGTCGACAGTGAAGCCGCGCTGATCAATTTAGATCAGTCCAAGGCCTTTGATAGGGTTGACCATCGATTCTTGGAGGCTGTTCTTTCGGCTGCCGGTTTCGGGCCGTACTTTCGCTCCTGGATCCGGCTTATGTATGCGACTCCCGGTGCGCTGGTAGAAGTGAACGGGGTAAGATCGGAACCTTTCGTATTGTCTCGATCTATTCGTCAGGGTTGTCCGCTCTCGCCTATGCTTTACGTTCTTGCGTTGGAACCTTTCCTTCGCAAGTTAAAGGCGAATCCGGTCCTACGCGGAATCTCTTTACCTGGTGCTACCACCTCGGCCAGGTATTCTGCCTATGCTGACGACGTTTCGGTTCTTGTGTCGAGCAGAGCCGAGATTAACGAAGTCAGCAGAGAAATCAGTGGCTATGAGATGGTGACAGGGGCCAAGATCAACCGCGATAAGTCTGTTGGCTTGCGGTTGGGTGCGTGGAAGGGGGTTTCTCTTCCCGGACCATTCAGCTGGACGGATGGGCCGATCAAGATACTCGGCGTCTGGTTCGGTCCTGATATCCAGTTGGATATGAATTGGTCGGAGGTACGGGAGAAGGCCGAGGGCGCAATTAAATTGTGGTCTCGGAGGAATCTTTCCTTGAAGGGGAGGGCGGAGGTATGTGTTTCGCATATCTACCCGATTCTCCTTTACCGACTCTCGGTACTTCCACTTCCGTCTACCACAGTGCGTTCATTAGTACAGCTCTTGTTCTCTTACTTGTGGAGAGGCAGAGCTCCAGGGGTATGTCGGGAGATCTGTTGCCTTCATCCTACTGAAGGCGGTCTAGGTATGCCGAGCATTGAGATTCGTCTCGATATGCTTCGCATCGGGTTCCTGGATCGTTTGTGTCGCGACACGGATGACGGGGGCGCCTTCTGGAAGGAAGACGCCCGAAGATCCTTTCCATCCTTGAGAAGTGTGCACTCGGGCGAGAAGGAGGCTGGCCGTTTGCCTCGTGTCGAGTGCTCCTTCTACCGTGAATGTCGTCTGGCTCTGAAACACCTCTTACGGGCGACGGTTGGCCTCCACAACGTCCAGGCGTTGTCTCGTAGGGCATTATATCAGGTGGTAGTCAGGGGGTCCGTTCATGATGATCTGATTGACAAGCTCGGTCTTACGAAGCAGGAGGCTCGCTCAATCTGGCCTTGGGCTTCCGGGTTGAAATGTCTCAACAACGATGAGGCATCCCTCACCTGGCTGGTGATACGTGGGGCCCTCTGGGTCGGCAAAAAACTTTGCGCAGCGGGTTTGGAGAAATATCCAAACTGCCGACGTTGTGAGGGGGAAGTCGAGACCCTTGGTCACGTCTTCTTTCATTGCAAGTTGGTAGCACCATTGTGTAAGTTTGTTGAAGGTCTCATGGTTCGCATGTTGCAGGGAAAGTTTTTCGTCCTTGAGGCCGCTTCTGTTTGTAGCAATGTGGCCCCGCCGTTAACGAAGTCTGAACTTTATGTGTTCCACTGCTTGCTAGGAGTTATGAGAGTCGTGATTTGGGTGACACGTCAGAAGGGATTCTATGGAGGCGAGAAGTTCACTTCTTCCCTACTAATCTTGTACTTTAAGCATCAGCTTAAAGTCAAGATTAGGACGGAAAGGCGGCGACTCCCTTCATCAGAATTCGCCAAAAGGTGGGTGAATCTTGCGCGAATGTGTAGAGTGAGAGGAGCTGACTTGGAGTGGCACTTGGACCTCGGCTAGGTGCAGGATTTCGTCCCTCATGGGTTGAACAGAGCAACCCGTCCCGATATTAGGCTAGTTTAGGTTTAGTTTTGAATCTTTAGTTTTCTTGTTTCTGCTTAACTTAGCTAGGGTATGAATGCCCATTAGCCCCCCTTTTATTTCTGTCCCTATTTTTTTCTTTGGTTTAATTCCCCATCCCTTCCCTCGTTAGGTGGCCAGTGACGTCAGTTCTCTGGTGGTTGCGGGATGACTTTCGTTTCGTGTGTGTGGTTTTTCGTTTTTGTTTATTGTGTCTAAATGGGTGTGTGTCTGTGTGAGTGATTTGGGAAGGATGACCGTTTTTACTGCTATAATCCCGCAATTATTTCGTCTAGTTAACTGATGTTTCTGCCACATTTAGGTATTGTGGGGGGTTTTATTACTAATCTTATTTTGTTTTGTTTCTTGTATATATTTTTGCATATTGTAAATATTCATCGGGGTTTTTAAATTGTTATCCCCCCCCCACAGACTTTGAATTGTACATATGGGGACTAGTTAGAATTTCATAGAGAATTTGAGGAATTATGGTGGATGTAGTAAGAAAGGTATGGAAGAATGTGTTGTTTTGGTGCTAGGACTATTGTTGGTATGTTTGGGTCAGTGTTTGCGACTAGCTAAGTTTTTAGTTTAAGACAGATGATGACCGTCCTTCCCCAACCCCCTTTTTGGCCTTGTGCCACATTTTGTACATTTGTACAAATAAATATTGTTCCTGGCTGCGGCTAGTTTCGTTAACTGACTTTGCGGCTTCCTTTGTAGGAAGGCGTGTTGTTAATTTTCAGGACCATTTTTTGTACCGGCGAACGTGTAATTTTTGAAGAAATTTATTGACTTTTGTTCGTTAAGTTAAGTTATTTTTTAAGTTTTGATTTTTCATTTGTTTTATTTCTTTCCTTTAAATTTATTTATTTCTTGGCTTCGGCCAACATTTTTTTAGTTCGGTAAGGCAGTCTTACCGGCTTTTTTATTTTCTGTTTTACTAGTTAAAGAAAGGAAAAAAGAAAAAGTTTTGTTTTAATTTGTCCTCCTTTTCGTTTTTTACCCTCCCCCGTTTCATTTAGCGACTTTGGTCGCAATCCTTTAATTTTTAAGTTTCTGCTTTTTATTTAATTTATTTCTTTAGCGGCTTCGGCCGCAAACCTTTTTTAGTTTGGTTTGACTAGTGTCAAACCAGACATTTTTCTTTCTTTTCTTTTTCTTTCTGTGTGTTAATTGAGAAAAAAAAAAAAAAAAAAAAAGTAGGAGTTTCTTTTATTTTCGGCTGCCTTCGGGCGCCATCTTTATTTTTTTAAAGTCTTACGAGACTAGTTAGTTTATAGTTTTCCTTCTTTATTTTTCTAAAGTTTATTGTTATTTTATAGTTTGACTTTTTGTTTACTTTATTTAATTTCTTCTAATTTTAGAAGAAACTACCTTTTTTTTTCTTCTCCTTTTTATTTTTTTTTTTTTATTATTACTTCTCTTCTCCCCTATCCCAGCTCCTTGCAATTTGGCCAGCTTTACTGTTTTAGCCCTTTGGAATGGCCGACGAGATGAGTCGGTCAGGGGTCAAAAAAGACCTCTTTGGGGCGGCTGCTAAAGCCGACCCCCCGGATAAAACTAAGAATAAGAAACGGGGTAAGGTTACCCCAAACAAGCCAGACCAGACAAGTGTAAATGACAAGGAGGAGGCTATGCAGGTCTCCAACTCATCAAACGACAAGGTGCCGAAAGTGGCACAAGCTAAGTCTACAGCCGAGGAATCGCCCTCTTGCTGGAAGTCCCCACCGAGCTGTATAGTGAATATCGCGGAGTTCTTGGAAAAGGCAAAGGATTTTGCCCATCTTGTAAACAAAGATGGCATCCTCAAAGACGTTCAAGAGCTTCAGACATTCGAACAAAGAATGGTGACCGTCTTCGCGGTTGATAGGCGTACGCGCAAAATCTGTCGATCCACGAAAGACACAGTGATCAAATCACTTATGTCCCTGGGGATAAAACCCCAAAGAGTTATTAAAGGCGTAAAGTTTTTTATGTGGGACGTGCTGCTGCCCACGCCAGAAGATTGCCTAGATATGGCAAAGAGAGAATTAATTACGAAAGACCTTATTCTCCGCACGGAATATCTAGGCAGGCGAAGGACCAGGGTGGCAGTTTTTGAGGTTCCTCCTCAAATTTCCGGAGAGCTCCTGGCTGCATTTTTTATGCAGTACGGCCAAATTTTAGGGGCTCTCTCGGACAATTTGAACGGGGGGTGGACTTTCGATATCATGATAGACGAGGCGGCCTTCAAGTCCATCCCCAACTGTCTGGATTTTGGCAACCGGAGATTGCCAGTCATTGTGACTGGCAGAAAACCAGTATGCTGGAGGTGTGGAGTGACTGGTCATCTCTCCTCCTCCTGCCCAGGGAAGAAGGCCCCTGGAGCTCCGGTTGCTGGCGACCCAAATCCCCCTTTGGCCGACACTGAAAAATCCGCGGCGCCTGTAATGGGCCTACCTACTAAACGGACCGGTGGGGAAAATCCCTCGGTTGGGTCGATGCCCTCATTACCCCTCAAACCAACGCCTTCCACAAGTGTGGATAAGGAGAAGGATGAGGGGGAATGGCGTGTAGTAGGTAGGGCCAAAGGGAAGGTCCAGACAGCGGGACCTCTGTCCCAGCATAACTCCAGGGATAAACCCACCTACATCCCCATTCCCTCTACCAGCTCTGAGGGCGACGCCTCGGCGTCTTACGAAAAGTCAGCCACAGCAGCGCAAAAACTCAACGAGCCCAGCTGGCAGAAAATTTTAAACCTCAAAAAACTGAAGGACAAGATCGATGCTAAAAGGGCTAAGAATTCCAAGTCGCTGGGGGTTCCCTGCCCCTCATCCTCTGCCCCGTCTTCCCCTTCAGGTACCAACAAATTCATGAAACCACCTCCGCCTAAATCTCTGACCAATTCGCCTACAAGAACCTGTACCTCAAAAACTCCTTCCCCTTTTAAGACCTCATCTGGCATCACTCCCTCTCATACTCCGACATGCACGCCCACACCTACTCCCTCTCATACTCCTCAAAAAAAGAGGGAGAGAAGCCCGGAGTTGCCTGCAGTAGCAGAGAAGAGAAAGAAAAAGATCAAACCACCATATCTCACAGGGGAAGACGTCTGCCGCGTATCCGGGGAGCAATTAGAAAGGGTCTGCGGGCAGACTAAAAACCCGAGGCCGCTGAAGATTCTCTTCAACTTCCGGCACATCAATGGACTTGATGTGGAGGTGCCGGAAAAGTTCAAAAATGCCCGTAGACTCCTGACTGTCGTCCGATCCGGCCCGGGTACGCGGGAGATTTGGGGCATGATCGAGGAGGCGAACTCGTCCCTGAAATTGGTGCCCCCAGCGGCGGTTTATGAACCTGACCTTGATCCATTGAAAACATGCAGAGGGAGGGTCCCTGTTTTTGTTCACCCTTCCCTGTATAGGGCGCTAAAATTAACTTATCCTGCGGACATCGGCGGTCTGTCTCATGGTGATACCGTCGACAGTGAGATGGCGTCAGGATCAATGGGACAGGCTGTCGGTGTCCTCACCCCAGCTATGTTCAACTCTGATGGGCGACCCTAGTCGATTCGATAATGGCACTCTGGTTAGCTAGTTTGAATGTCCGAGGCCTGAGGTCGGAGTCTCGAAGGGTGAGACTCGTTCGCGACCTTCAGAGCCTCGGTGTGAATATATGTTGTGTGCAAGAGACCCGTTTTTCTTCTCGCGATTATGAAGACATTCTGTCTAGGGAGTTTACTCTTTATTCAGCATGTTTTGATGGACGCTCGAGGGGTGTCTCTTGGCTGGTGAGCAAGACTTTGAAGGCTGCGTGTGCTCTTGTCTTCGCAGATCCGGCGGGCAGGCTTTGCGTGCTGGATGCTACCATAAATGATAAGGCTTTGCGTCTCATTGGGGTTTATGGGCCCCATAGCCAGGCTGAGCGACTTGCTTTGTTTCGGCAGATCGAGCCGTTTATGACGACATCACGTCGGTTAATTTTAGCGGGGGATTGGAATGCCGTCCTTGACCCCGATATAGATCGTATAGGGTCCAAATATAAAGAGGGTACTAAAAACTGGGGAGTGGAGCATTTTCGGGGCTTTGTCGATGGGTTTGATCTCATCGACAAGTACCGGAATGAACACCCTCAGCGGGTAGTGTGGACTTGGACAAATAGTGGCAGCTCGGCTGTAGGTGTGCTTGCGAGCTACCTCGACCGAGTTTTAGTTAGGAGAGTCGATGTAGGACTCTTAGGGTGTCCAAGTTTTCATTATATAGTTTATTCGGATCATAGGCTTGTCCGGGTCCGTGTAAACTTAGATAAGCCTAATGTTAGGATAACTGGCTACTGGAAATTCAACTGCTCGTTATTTGGCGAGCAGCATTTCCGGGACCAGTTTTTACTAACCTTACAAAGGGAACTGACGGGGGCTGTGGTGGGAAATGCCTGGTGGGACAAACTTAAATCTAAAATTCGAACGTTTGCTGCCGATTTTAGTCGTCGACTCAACGTAGATAGATTAGCGGCGCAAACGGTGTTAGAGCAAAGAGTCGATCGGGCTGTGAAATCCCGTGATAGTGGGGAAGTAGTCCTAGCTAAGGCAGAGTTGTCCTCCTTGCTTACCAAGAAGGATCAAGCTCTGGTAGTTAGGGCTAGGTTAAAAAGAATGTCCTCTGAGGCGACGAATATGGCCGCAGAATTGCGTGCAGAGGAAAGTAGGAATGCTTCAAGACGGCATATCGCGAGCGTCACATTGCCGGATGGGCGGACAGTGACTACAAACTCGGGCATATGCGAGGCTTTTCGGGATTACTTTCGGGATCTTTTTACCAGGGAGCCCGGTCTGAGCTCTGCTCAGTTCGACACCTATTTAGCTGACTTTCCCTGCCTTGAGGCAGCTGAAGCGGCTGGGTGCGAGGGTCCCATCACTGAGTCGGAAATCTGGGAAGCGCTGAAACAGGTTGGTCTGGATAAATCTCCGGGATTAGATGGTCTTCCTTACGAAGTTTACTTGAGGCAGTCGCCCGTTTTTGTTCCTTTGCTGCAGCTGGTCTTCAACAACTGGATGAAGCAGGGGTCTATACCTCAACGCTTCACCAGGGGTGTGATCAAGTTGGTGCGTAAGGGCAAAAGCGGTGGGGATGGGATAGGTAACTTTCGCCCTTTAACTATGTTAAATACAGAGTTAAAGATTTTGGCTAAGGTCTTGGCTAACCGTTTGCAGCTTGTCCTGTCTAGTCTGATTGGCTCCGAGCAGACTTGTTCTGTGAAGGGCCGGACTATTCAGGACAACCTTCATATGGTGCGCCTGATCATCGAGAAAGTCGACAGTGAAGCCGCGCTGATCAATTTAGATCAGTCCAAGGCCTTTGATAGGGTTGACCATCGATTCTTGGAGGCTGTTCTTTCGGCTGCCGGTTTCGGGCCGTACTTTCGCTCCTGGATCCGGCTTATGTATGCGACTCCCGGTGCGCTGGTAGAAGTGAACGGGGTAAGATCGGAACCTTTCGTATTGTCTCGATCTATTCGTCAGGGTTGTCCGCTCTCGCCTATGCTTTACGTTCTTGCGTTGGAACCTTTCCTTCGCAAGTTAAAGGCGAATCCGGTCCTACGCGGAATCTCTTTACCTGGTGCTACCACCTCGGCCAGGTATTCTGCCTATGCTGACGACGTTTCGGTTCTTGTGTCGAGCAGAGCCGAGATTAACGAAGTCAGCAGAGAAATCAGTGGCTATGAGATGGTGACAGGGGCCAAGATCAACCGCGATAAGTCTGTTGGCTTGCGGTTGGGTGCGTGGAAGGGGGTTTCTCTTCCCGGACCATTCAGCTGGACGGATGGGCCGATCAAGATACTCGGCGTCTGGTTCGGTCCTGATATCCAGTTGGATATGAATTGGTCGGAGGTACGGGAGAAGGCCGAGGGCGCAATTAAATTGTGGTCTCGGAGGAATCTTTCCTTGAAGGGGAGGGCGGAGGTATGTGTTTCGCATATCTACCCGATTCTCCTTTACCGACTCTCGGTACTTCCACTTCCGTCTACCACAGTGCGTTCATTAGTACAGCTCTTGTTCTCTTTCTTGTGGAGAGGCAGAGCTCCAGGGGTATGTCGGGAGATCTGTTGCCTTCATCCTACTGAAGGCGGTCTAGGTATGCCTAGCATTGAGATTCGTCTCGATATGCTTCGCATCGGGTTCCTGGATCGTTTGTGTCGCGACACGGATGACGGGGGCGCCTTCTGGAAGGAAGACGCCCGGAGATCCTTTCCATCCTTGAGAAGTGTGCACTCGGGCGAGAAGGAGGCTGGCCGTTTGCCTCGTGTCGAGTGCTCCTTCTACCGTGAATGTCGTCTGGCTCTGAAACACCTCTTACGGGCGACGGTTGGCCTCCACAACGTCCAGGCGTTGTCTCGTAGGGCATTATATCAGGTGGTAGTCAGGGGGTCCGTTCATGATGATCTGATTGACAAGCTCGGTCTTACGAAGCAGGAGGCTCGCTCAAGCTGGCCTTGGGCTTCCGGGTTGAAATGTCTCAACAACGATGAGGCATCCCTCACCTGGCTGGTGATACGTGGGGCCCTCTGGGTCGGCAAAAAACTTTGCGCAGCGGGTTTGGAGAAATATCCAAACTGCCGACGTTGTGAGGGGGAAGTCGAGACCCTTGGTCACGTCTTCTTTCATTGCAAGTTGGTAGCACCATTGTGTAAGTTTGTTGAAGGTCTCATGGTTCGCATGTTGCAGGGAAAGTTTTTCGTCCTTGAGGCCGCTTCTGTTTGTAGCAATGTGGCCCCGCCGTTAACGAAGTCTGAACTTTATGTGTTCCACTGCTTGCTAGGAGTTATGAGAGTCGTGATTTGGGTGACACGTCAGAAGGGATTCTATGGAGGCGAGAAGTTCACTTCTTCCCTACTAATCTTGTACTTTAAGCATCAGCTTAAAGTCAAGATTAGGACGGAAAGGCGGCGACTCCCTTCATCAGAATTCGCCAAAAGGTGGGTGAATCTTGCGCGAATGTGTAGAGTGAGAGGAGCTGACTTGGAGTGGCACTTGGACCTCGGCTAGGTGCAGGATTTCGTCCCTCATGGGTTGAACAGAGCAACCCGTCCCGATATTAGGCTAGTTTAGGTTTAGTTTTGAATCTTTAGTTTTCTTGTTTCTGCTTAACTTAGCTAGGGTATGAATGCCCATTAGCCCCCCTTTTATTTCTGTCCCTATTTTTTTTCTTTGGTTTAATTCCCCATCCCTTCCCTCGTTAGGTGGCCAGTGACGTCAGTTCTCTGGTGGTTGCGGGATGACTTTCGTTTCGTGTGTGTGGTTTTTCGTTTTTGTTATTGTGTCTAAATGGGTGTGTGTCTGTGTGAGTGATTTGGGAAGGATGACCGTTTTTACTGCTATAATCCCGCAATTATTTCGTCTAGTTAACTGATGTTTCTGCCACATTTAGGTATTGTGGGGGGGTTTATTACTAATCTTATTTTGTTTTGTTTCTTGTATATATTTTTGCATATTGTAAATATTCATCGGGGTTTTTAAATTGTTATCCCCCCCCCCACAGACTTTGAATTGTACATATGGGGACTAGTTAGAATTTCATAGAGAATTTGAGGAATTATGGTGGATGTAGTAAGAAAGGTATGGAAGAATGTGTTGTTTTGGTGCTAGTCTATTGTTGGTATGTTTGGGTCAGTGTTTGCGACTAGCTAAGTTTTTAGTTTAAGACAGATGATGACCGTCCTTCCCCAACCCCCTTTTTGGCCTTGTGCCACATTTTGTATGTTACATGCAAATAAATATTGTTCCTGGCTGCGGCTAGTTTCGTTAACTGACTTTGCGGCTTCCTTTGTAGGAAGGCGTGTTGTTAATTTTCAGGACCATTTTTTGTACCGGCGAACGTGTAATTTTTGAAGAAATTTATTGACTTTTGTTCGTTAAGTTAAGTTATTTTTTAAGTTTTGATTTTTCATTTGTTTTATTTCTTTCCTTTAAATTTATTTATTTCTTGGCTTCGGCCAACATTTTTTTAGTTCGGTAAGGCAGTCTTACCGGCTTTTTTATTTTCTGTTTTACTAGTTAAAGAAAGGAAAAAAGAAAAAGTTTTGTTTTAATTTGTCCTCCTTTTCGTTTTTTACCCTCCCCCGTTTCATTTAGCGACTTTGGTCGCAATCCTTTAATTTTTAAGTTTCTGCTTTTTATTTAATTTATTTCTTTAGCGGCTTCGGCCGCAAACCTTTTTTAGTTTGGTTTGACTAGTGTCAAACCAGACATTTTTCTTTCTTTTCTTTTTCTTTCTGTGTGTTAATTGAGAAAAAAAAAAAAAAAAAAAAAAGTAGGAGTTTCTTTTATTTTCGGCTGCCTTCGGGCGCCATCTTTATTTTTTTAAAGTCTTACGAGACTAGTTAGTTTATAGTTTTCCTTCTTTATTTTTCTAAAGTTTATTGTTATTTTATAGTTTGACTTTTTGTTTACTTTATTTAATTTCTTCTAATTTTAGAAGAAACTACCTTTTTTTTTCTTCTCCTTTTTATTTTTTTTTTTTTATTATTACTTCTCTTCTCCCCTATCCCAGCTCCTTGCAATTTGGCCAGCTTTACTGTTTTAGCCCTTTGGAATGGCCGACGAGATGAGTCGGTCAGGGGTCAAAAAAGACCTCTTTGGGGCGGCTGCTAAAGCCGACCCCCCGGATAAAACTAAGAATAAGAAACGGGGTAAGGTTACCCCAAACAAGCCAGACCAGACAAGTGTAAATGACAAGGAGGAGGCTATGCAGGTCTCCAACTCATCAAACGACAAGGTGCCGAAAGTGGCACAAGCTAAGTCTACAGCCGAGGAATCGCCCTCTTGCTGGAAGTCCCCACCGAGCTGTATAGTGAATATCGCGGAGTTCTTGGAAAAGGCAAAGGATTTTGCCCATCTGGTAAACAAAGATGGCATCCTCAAAGACGTTCAAGAGCTTCAGACATTCGAACAACGAATGGTGACCGTCTTCGCGGTTGACAGGCGTACGCGCAAAATCTGTCGATCCACGAAAGACGCAGTGATCAAATCACTTATGTCCCTGGGGATAAAACCCCAAAGAGTTATTAAAGGCGTAAAGTTTTTTATGTGGGACGTGCTGCTGCCCACGCCAGAAGATTGCCTAGATATGGCAAAGAGAGAATTAATTACGAAAGACCTTATTCTCCGCACGGAATATCTAGGCAGGCGAAGGACCAGGGTGGCAGTTTTTGAGGTTCCTCCTCAAATTTCCGGAGAGCTCTTGGCTGCATTTTTTATGCAGTACGGCCAAATTTTAGGGGCTCTCTCGGACAATTTGAACGGGGGGTGGACTTTCGATATCATGATAGACGAGGCGGCCTTCAAGTCCATCCCCAACTGTCTGGATTTTGGCAACCGGAGATTGCCAGTCATTGTGACTGGCAGAAAACCAGTATGCTGGAGGTGTGGAGTGACTGGTCATCTCTCCTCCTCCTGCCCAGGGAAGAAGGCCCCTGGAGCTCCGGTTGCTGGCGACCCAAATCCCCCTTTGGCCGACACTGAAAAATCCGCGGCGCCTGTAATGGGCCTACCTGCTAAACGGACCGGTGGGGAAAATCCCTCGGTTGGGTCGATGCCCTCATTACCCCTCAAACCGACGCCTTCCACAAGTGTGGATAAGGAGAAGGATGAGGGGGAATGGCGTGTAGTAGGTAGGGCCAAAGGGAAGGTCCAGACAGCGGGACCTCTGTCCCAGCATAACTCCAGGGACAAACCCACCTACATCCCCATTCCCTCTACCAGCTCTGAGGGCGACGCCTCGGCGTCTTACGAAAAATCAGCCACAGAGACGCAGAAGCTAAATGAGCCTGGCTGGCAGAAGATTTTAAATTTAAAGAAGCTGAAGGAAAAATTAGAGGCAAAACGGGCCAAGAATTCCAAGTCGCTGGGGGTGCCCTGCCCCTCATCCTCTGCCCCGTCTTCCCCTTCAGGTACCAACAAATTCGTCAGACCACCTCCGCCTAAATCTCTGACGAACTCACCAACAAGATCCAGTACCTCCAAAACTCCTTCCCCTTTTAAGACCTCATCAGGCATCACTCCCTCTCATACACCGACATGCACGCCCACTCCTACTCCCTCTCATTCTCCTCAAAAAAAGAGGGAGAGAAGCCCGGAGTTGCCGCCAGTAGCAGAGAAGAGGAAGAAAAAGGTCAAACCGCCATATCTCCCAGGGGAAGACGTCTGCCGCGTATCCGGGGAGCAATTAGATAGGGTCTGCGGGCAGACTAAAAACCCGAGGCCGCTGAGGATTCTCTATAACTTCCGGCACATCAATGGAGTTGATGTGGAGGTGCCGGAAAAGTTCAAAAATGCCCGTAGACTCCTGACTGTCGTCCGATCCGGCCCGGGTACGCGGGAGATTTGGGGCATGATCGAGGAGGCGAACTCGTCCCTGAAATTGGTGCCCCCAGCGGCGGTTTATGAACCTGACCTTGATCCATTGAAAACATGCAGAGGGAGGGTCCCTGTTTTTGTTCACCCTTCCCTGTATAGGGCGCTAAAATTAACTTATCCTGCGGACATCGGCGGTCTGTCTCATGGTGATACCGTCGACAGTGAGATGGCGTCAGGATCAATGGGACAGGCTGTCGGTGTTCTCACCCCAGCTATGTTCAACTCTGATGGGCGACCCTAGTCGATTCGATAATGGCACTCTGGTTAGCTAGTTTGAATGTCCGAGGCCTGAGGTCGGAGTCTCGAAGGGTGAGACTCGTTCGCGACCTTCAGAGCCTCGGTGTGAATATATGTTGTGTGCAAGAGACCCGTTTTTCTTCTCGCGATTATGAAGACATTCTGTCTAGGGAGTTTACTCTTTATTCAGCATGTTTTGATGGACGCTCGAGGGGTGTCTCTTGGCTGGTGAGCAAGACTTTGAAGGCTGCGTGTGCTCTTGTCTTCGCAGATCCGGCGGGCAGGCTTTGCGTGCTGGATGCTACCATAAATGATAAGGCTTTGCGTCTCATTGGGGTTTATGGGCCCCATAGCCAGGCTGAGCGACTTGCTTTGTTTCGGCAGATCGAGCCGTTTATGACGACATCACGTCGGTTAATTTTAGCGGGGGATTGGAATGCCGTCCTTGACCCCGATATAGATCGTATAGGGTCCAAATATAAAGAGGGTACTAAAAACTGGGGAGTGGAGCATTTTCGGGGCTTTGTCGATGGGTTTGATCTCATCGACAAGTACCGGAATGAACACCCTCAGCGGGTAGTGTGGACTTGGACAAATAGTGGCAGCTCGGCTGTAGGTGTGCTTGCGAGCTACCTCGACCGAGTTTTAGTTAGGAGAGTCGATGTAGGACTCTTAGGGTGTCCAAGTTTTCATTATATAGTTTATTCGGATCATAGGCTTGTCCGGGTCCGTGTAAACTTAGATAAGCCTAATGTTAGGATAACTGGCTACTGGAAATTCAACTGCTCGTTATTTGGCGAGCAGCATTTCCGGGACCAGTTTTTACTAACCTTACAAAGGGAACTGACGGGGGCTGTGGTGGGAAATGCCTGGTGGGACAAACTTAAATCTAAAATTCGAACGTTTGCTGCCGATTTTAGTCGTCGACTCAACGTAGATAGATTAGCGGCGCAAACGGTGTTAGAGCAAAGAGTCGATCGGGCTGTGAAATCCCGTGATAGTGGGGAAGTAGTCCTAGCTAAGGCAGAGTTGTCCTCCTTGCTTACCAAGAAGGATCAAGCTCTGGTAGTTAGGGCTAGGTTAAAAAGAATGTCCTCTGAGGCGACGAATATGGCCGCAGAATTGCGTGCAGAGGAAAGTAGGAATGCTTCAAGACGGCATATCGCGAGCGTCACATTGCCGGATGGGCGGACAGTGACTACAAACTCGGGCATATGCGAGGCTTTTCGGGATTACTTTCGGGATCTTTTTACCAGGGAGCCCGGTCTGAGCTCTGCTCAGTTCGACACCTATTTAGCTGACTTTCCCTGCCTTGAGGCAGCTGAAGCGGCTGGGTGCGAGGGTCCCATCACTGAGTCGGAAATCTGGGAAGCGCTGAAACAGGTTGGCCTGGATAAATCTCCGGGATTAGATGGTCTTCCTTACGAAGTTTACTTGAGGCAGTCGCCCGTTTTTGTTCCTTTGCTGCAGCTGGTCTTCAACAACTGGATGAAGCAGGGGTCTATACCTCAACGCTTCACCAGGGGTGTGATCAAGTTGGTGCGTAAGGGCAAAAGCGGTGGGGATGGGATAGGTAACTTTCGCCCTTTAACTATGTTAAATACAGAGTTAAAGATTTTGGCTAAGGTCTTGGCTAACCGTTTGCAGCTTGTCCTGTCTAGTCTGATTGGCTCCGAGCAGACTTGTTCTGTGAAGGGCCGGACTATTCAGGACAACCTTCATATGGTGCGCCTGATCATCGAGAAAGTCGACAGTGAAGCCGCGCTGATCAATTTAGATCAGTCCAAGGCCTTTGATAGGGTTGACCATCGATTCTTGGAGGCTGTTCTTTCGGCTGCCGGTTTCGGGCCGTACTTTCGCTCCTGGATCCGGCTTATGTATGCGACTCCCGGTGCGCTGGTAGAAGTGAACGGGGTAAGATCGGAACCTTTCGTATTGTCTCGATCTATTCGTCAGGGTTGTCCGCTCTCGCCTATGCTTTACGTTCTTGCGTTGGAACCTTTCCTTCGCAAGTTAAAGGCGAATCCGGTCCTACGCGGAATCTCTTTACCTGGTGCTACCACCTCGGCCAGGTATTCTGCCTATGCTGACGACGTTTCGGTTCTTGTGTCGAGCAGAGCCGAGATTAACGAAGTCAGCAGAGAAATCAGTGGCTATGAGATGGTGACAGGGGCCAAGATCAACCGCGATAAGTCTGTTGGCTTGCGGTTGGGTGCGTGGAAGGGGGTTTCTCTTCCCGGACCATTCAGCTGGACGGATGGGCCGATCAAGATACTCGGCGTCTGGTTCGGTCCTGATATCCAGTTGGATATGAATTGGTCGGAGGTACGGGAGAAGGCCGAGGGCGCAATTAAATTGTGGTCTCGGAGGAATCTTTCCTTGAAGGGGAGGGCGGAGGTATGTGTTTCGCATATCTACCCGATTCTCCTTTACCGACTCTCGGTACTTCCACTTCCGTCTACCACAGTGCGTTCATTAGTACAGCTCTTGTTCTCTTTCTTGTGGAGAGGCAGAGCTCCAGGGGTATGTCGGGAGATCTGTTGCCTTCATCCTACTGAAGGCGGTCTAGGTATGCCTAGCATTGAGATTCGTCTCGATATGCTTCGCATCGGGTTCCTGGATCGTTTGTGTCGCGACACGGATGACGGGGGCGCCTTCTGGAAGGAAGACGCCCGAAGATCCTTTCCATCCTTGAGAAGTGTGCACTCGGGCGAGAAGGAGGCTGGCCGTTTGCCTCGTGTCGAGTGCTCCTTCTACCGTGAATGTCGTCTGGCTCTGAAACACCTCTTACGGGCGACGGTTGGCCTCCACAACGTCCAGGCGTTGTCTCGTAGGGCATTATATCAGGTGGTAGTCAGGGGGTCCGTTCATGATGATCTGATTGACAAGCTCGGTCTTACGAAGCAGGAGGCTCGCTCAATCTGGCCTTGGGCTTCCGGGTTGAAATGTCTCAACAACGATGAGGCATCCCTCACCTGGCTGGTGATACGTGGGGCCCTCTGGGTCGGCAAAAAACTTTGCGCAGCGGGTTTGGAGAAATATCCAAACTGCCGACGTTGTGAGGGGGAAGTCGAGACCCTTGGTCACGTCTTCTTTCATTGCAAGTTGGTAGCACCATTGTGTAAGTTTGTTGAAGGTCTCATGGTTCGCATGTTGCAGGGAAAGTTTTTCGTCCTTGAGGCCGCTTCTGTTTGTAGCAATGTGGCCCCGCCGTTAACGAAGTCTGAACTTTATGTGTTCCACTGCTTGCTAGGAGTTATGAGAGTCGTGATTTGGGTGACACGTCAGAAGGGATTCTATGGAGGCGAGAAGTTCACTTCTTCCCTACTAATCTTGTACTTTAAGCATCAGCTTAAAGTCAAGATTAGGACGGAAAGGCGGCGACTCCCTTCATCAGAATTCGCCAAAAGGTGGGTGAATCTTGCGCGAATGTGTAGAGTGAGAGGAGCTGACTTGGAGTGGCACTTGGACCTCGGCTAGGTGCAGGATTTCGTCCCTCATGGGTTGAACAGAGCAACCCGTCCCGATATTAGGCTAGTTTAGGTTTAGTTTTGAATCTTCAGTTTTCTTGTTTCTGCTTAACTTAGCTAGGGTATGAATGCCCATTAGCCCCCCTTTTATTTCTGTCCCTATTTTTTTCTTTGGTTTAATTCCCCATCCCTTCCCTCGTTAGGTGGACAGTGACGTCAGTTCTCTGGTGGTTGCGGGATGACTTTCGTTTCGTGTGTGTGGTTTTTCGTTTTTGTTATTGTGTCTAAATGGGTGTGTGTCTGTGTGAGTGATTTGGGAAGGATGACCGTTTTTACTGCTATAATCCCGCAATTATTTCGTCTAGTTAACTGATGTTGCTGCCACATTTAGGTATTGTGGGGGATTTTATTACTAATCTTATTTTGTTTTGTTTCTTGTATATATTTTTGCATATTGTAAATATTCATTGGGGTTTTTAAATTGTTATCCCCCCCCCCCACAGACTTTGAATTGTATATATGGGGACTAGGTAGAATTTCATAGAGAATTTGAGGAATTATGGTGGATGTAGAAAGAAAGGTATGGAAGAATGTGTTGTTTTGGTGTTAGGACTATTGTTGGTATGTTTGGGTCAGTGGTTGCGACTAGCTAAGTTTTTAGTTTAAGACAGATGATGACCGTCCTTCCCCAACCCCCTTTTTGGCCTTGTGCCACATTTTGTATGTTACATGCAAATAAATATTGTTCCTGGCTGCGGCTAATTTCTTGAATTGACTTTGCGACTTCCTTTGTAGGAAGGCGTGTTGTTAATTTTTAGGACCAATTTTTGACCGGCGAACGTGCATTTTTTGAAGAAATTTATTGACTTTTGTTCGTTAAGTTAAGTTATTTTTTAAGTTTTGATTTTTCATTTGTTTTATTTCTTTCCTTTAAATTTATTTATTTCTTGGCTTGGGCCAACATTTTTTAGTTCGGTAAGGCAGTCTTACCGGCTTTTTTATTTTCTGTTTTACTAGTTAAAGAAAGGAAAAAAGAAAAAGTTTTGTTTTAATTTGTCCTCCTTTTCGTTTTTTACCCTCCCCCGTTTTATTTAGCGACTTCGGTCGCAATCCTGTAATTTTTAAGTTTCTGCTTTTTATTTAATTTATTTCTTTAGCGGCTTCGGCCGCAAACCTTTTTTAGTTTGGTTTGACTAGTGTCAAACCAGACATTTTTCTTTCTTTTCTTTTTCTTTCTGTGTGTTAATTGAGAAAAAAAAAAAAAAAAAAAAAGTAGGAGTTTCTTTTATTTTCGGCTGCCTTCGGGCGCCATCTTTAATTTCTTTTTAAAGTCTTACGAGACTAGTTAGTTTATAGTTTTCCTTCTTGTTTTTTATTTTTCTAAAGTTTATTGTTATTTTATAGTTTGACTTTTTGTTTACTTTATTTAATTTCTTCTAATTTTAGAAGAAACTACCTTTTTTTTTCTTCTTTTTATTTTTTTTATTTTTATTACTTCTCTTCTCCCCCTATCCCAGCTCCTTGCAATTTGGCCAGCTTTTCCGCGTTAACCCTTTAATGGCCGACGAGATGAGTCGGTCAGGGGTCAAAAAAGACCTCTTTGGGGCGGCTGCTAAAGCCGACCCCCCAGATAAACCCAAAAGTAAAAAACGGGGTAAGGTTACCCCAAACAAGCCAGACCAGACAAGTGTAAATGACAAGGAGGAGGCTATGCAGGTCTCCAACTCATCAAACGACAAGGCGCCGAAAGTGGCACAAGCTAAGTCTACAGCCGAGGAATCGCCCTCTTGCTGGAAGTCCCCACCGAGCTGTATAGTGAATATCGCGGAGTTCTTGGAAAAGGCAAAGGATTTTGCCCATCTTGTAAACAAAGATGGCATCCTCAAAGACGTTCAAGAGCTTCAGACATTCGAACAACGAATGGTGACCGTCTTCGCGGTTGACAGGCGTACGCGCAAAATCTGTCGATCCACGAAAGACACAGTGATTAAATCACTTATGTCCCTGGGGATAAAACCCCAAAGAGTTATTAAAGGCGTAAAGTTTTTTATGTGGGACGTGCTGCTGCCCACGCCAGAAGATTGCCTAGATATGGCAAAGAGAGAATTAATTACGAAAGACCTTATTCTCCGCACGGAATATCTAGGCAGGCGAAGGACCAGGGTGGCCGTTTTTGAGGTTCCTCCTCAAATTTCCGGAGAGCTCCTGGCTGCATTTTTTATGCAGTACGGCCAAATTTTAGGGGCTCTCTCGGACAATTTGAACGGGGGGTGGACTTTCGATATCATGATAGACGAGGCGGCCTTCAAGTCCATCCCCAACTGTCTGGATTTTGGCAACCGGAGATTGCCAGTCATTGTGACTGGCAGAAAACCAGTATGCTGGAGGTGTGGAGTGACTGGTCATCTCTCCTCCTCCTGCCCAGGGAAGAAGGCCCCTGGAGCTCCGGTTGCTGGCGACCCAAATCCCCCTTTGGCCGACACTGAAAAATCCGCGGCGCCTGTAATGGGCCTACCTACTAAACGGACCGGTGGGGAAAATCCCTCGGTTGGGTCGATGCCCTCATTACCCCTCAAACCGACGCCTTCCACAAGTGTGGATAAGGAGAAGGATGAGGGGGAATGGCGTGTAGTAGGTAGGGCCAAAGGGAAGGTCCAGACAGCGGGACCTCTGTCCCAGCATAACTCCAGGGATAAACCCACCTACATCCCCATTCCCTCTACCAGCTCTGAGGGCGACGCCTCGGCGTCTTACGAAAAATCAGCCACAGAGACGCAGAAGCTATGTGAACCTAGCTGGCAGAAAATTTTAAATTTAAAAAAGCTAAAAGAAAAGCTAGATGCCAGTCGCTCTAAGAACCGTAAGTCGCGCTGGGGGCCTTGCCCCTCATCCTCTGCCCCGTCTTCCCCTTCAGGAACCAACAAATTCATGAAACCACCTCCGCCCAAATCTCTGACCAACTCGCCAACAAGATCTTCTACTTCAAAAACTCCTTCCCCTTTCAAGACCTCATCAGGCATCACTCCCTCTCATACTCCGACATGCACGCCCACACCTACTCCCTCTCATTCTCCTCAAAAAAAGAGGGAGAGAAGCCCGGAGTTGCCTGCAGTAGCAGAGAAGAGAAAGAAAAAGATCAAACCGCCATATCTCACAGGGGAAGACGTCTGTCGCGTATCCGGGGAGCAATTAGAAAGGGTCTGCGGGCAGACTAAAAACCCGAGGCCGCTGAAGATTCTCTTTAACTTCCGGCACATCAATGGAGTTGATGTGGAGGTGCCGGAAAAGTTCAAAAATGCCCGTAGACTCCTGACTGTCGTCCGATCCGGCCCGGGTACGCGGGAGATTTGGGGCATGATCGAGGAGGCGAACTCGTCCCTGAAATTGGTGCCCCCAGCGGCGGTTTATGAACCTGACCTTGATCCATTGAAAACATGCAGAGGGAGGGTCCCTGTTTTTGTTCACCCTTCCCTGTATAGGGCGCTAAAATTAACCTATCCTGCGGACATCGGCGGTCTGTCTCATGGTGATACCGTCGACAGTGAGATGGCGTCAGGATCAATGGGACAGGCTGTCGGTGTCCTCACCCCAGCTATGTTCAACTCTGATGGGCGACCCTAGTCGATTCGATAATGGCACTCTGGTTAGCTAGTTTGAATGTCCGAGGCCTGAGGTCGGAGTCTCGAAGGGTGAGACTCGTTCGCGACCTTCAGAGCCTCGGTGTGAATATATGTTGTGTGCAAGAGACCCGTTTTTCTTCTCGCGATTATGAAGACATTCTGTCTAGGGGGTTTACTCTTTATTCAGCATGTTTTGATGGACGCTCGAGGGGTGTCTCTTGGCTGGTGAGCAAGACTTTGAAGGCTGCGTGTGCTCTTGTCTTCGCAGATCCGGCGGGCAGGCTTTGCGTGCTGGATGCTACCATAAATGATAAGGCTTTGCGTCTCATTGGGGTTTATGGGCCCCATAGCCAGGCTGAGCGACTTGCTTTGTTTCGGCAGATCGAGCCGTTTATGACGACATCACGTCGGTTAATTTTAGCGGGGGATTGGAATGCCGTCCTTGACCCCGATATAGATCGTATAGGGTCCAAATATAAAGAGGGTACTAAAAACTGGGGAGTGGAGCATTTTCGGGGCTTTGTCGATGGGTTTGATCTCATCGACAAGTACCGGAATGAACACCCTCAGCGGGTAGTGTGGACTTGGACAAATAGTGGCAGCTCGGCTGTAGGTGTGCTTGCGAGCTACCTCGACCGAGTTTTAGTTAGGAGAGTCGATGTAGGACTCTTAGGGTGTCCAAGTTTTCATTATATAGTTTATTCGGATCATAGGCTTGTCCGGGTCCGTGTAAACTTAGATAAGCCTAATGTTAGGATAACTGGCTACTGGAAATTCAACTGCTCGTTATTTGGCGAGCAGCATTTCCGGGACCAGTTTTTACTAACCTTACAAAGGGAACTGACGGGGGCTGTGGTGGGAAATGCCTGGTGGGACAAACTTAAATCTAAAATTCGAACGTTTGCTGCCGATTTTAGTCGTCGACTCAACGTAGATAGATTAGCGGCGCAAACGGTGTTAGAGCAAAGAGTCGATCGGGCTGTGAAATCCCGTGATAGTGGGGAAGTAGTCCTAGCTAAGGCAGAGTTGTCCTCCTTGCTTACCAAGAAGGATCAAGCTCTGGTAGTTAGGGCTAGGTTAAAAAGAATGTCCTCTGAGGCGACGAATATGGCCGCAGAATTGCGTGCAGAGGAAAGTAGGAATGCTTCAAGACGGCATATCGCGAGCGTCACATTGCCGGATGGGCGGACAGTGACTACAAACTCGGGCATATGCGAGGCTTTTCGGGATTACTTTCGGGATCTTTTTACCAGGGAGCCCGGTCTGAGCTCTGCTCAGTTCGACACCTATTTAGCTGACTTTCCCTGCCTTGAGGCAGCTGAAGCGGCTGGGTGCGAGGGTCCCATCACTGAGTCGGAAATCTGGGAAGCGCTGAAACAGGTTGGCCTGGATAAATCTCCGGGATTAGATGGTCTTCCTTACGAAGTTTACTTGAGGCAGTCGCCCGTTTTTGTTCCTTTGCTGCAGCTGGTCTTCAACAACTGGATGAAGCAGGGGTCTATACCTCAACGCTTCACCAGGGGTGTGATCAAGTTGGTGCGTAAGGGCAAAAGCGGTGGGGATGGGATAGGTAACTTTCGCCCTTTAACTATGTTAAATACAGAGTTAAAGATTTTGGCTAAGGTCTTGGCTAACCGTTTGCAGCTTGTCCTGTCTAGTCTGATTGGCTCCGAGCAGACTTGTTCTGTGAAGGGCCGGACTATTCAGGACAACCTTCATATGGTGCGCCTGATCATCGAGAAAGTCGACAGTGAAGCCGCGCTGATCAATTTAGATCAGTCCAAGGCCTTTGATAGGGTTGACCATCGATTCTTGGAGGCTGTTCTTTCGGCTGCCGGTTTCGGGCCGTACTTTCGCTCCTGGATCCGGCTTATGTATGCGACTCCCGGTGCGCTGGTAGAAGTGAACGGGGTAAGATCGGAACCTTTCGTATTGTCTCGATCTATTCGTCAGGGTTGTCCGCTCTCGCCTATGCTTTACGTTCTTGCGTTGGAACCTTTCCTTCGCAAGTTAAAGGCGAATCCGGTCCTACGCGGAATCTCTTTACCTGGTGCTACCACCTCGGCCAGGTATTCTGCCTATGCTGACGACGTTTCGGTTCTTGTGTCGAGCAGAGCCGAGATTAACGAAGTCAGCAGAGAAATCAGTGGCTATGAGATGGTGACAGGGGCCAAGATCAACCGCGATAAGTCTGTTGGCTTGCGGTTGGGTGCGTGGAAGGGGGTTTCTCTTCCCGGACCATTCAGCTGGACGGATGGGCCGATCAAGATACTCGGCGTCTGGTTCGGTCCTGATATCCAGTTGGATATGAATTGGTCGGAGGTACGGGAGAAGGCCGAGGGCGCAATTAAGTTGTGGTCTCGGAGGAATCTTTCCTTGAAGGGGAGGGCGGAGGTATGTGTTTCGCATATCTACCCGATTCTCCTTTACCGACTCTCGGTACTTCCACTTCCGTCTACCACAGTGCGTTCATTAGTACAGCTCTTGTTCTCTTTCTTGTGGAGAGGCAGAGCTCCAGGGGTATGTCGGGAGATCTGTTGCCTTCATCCTACTGAAGGCGGTCTAGGTATGCCTAGCATTGAGATTCGTCTCGATATGCTTCGCATCGGGTTCCTGGATCGTTTGTGTCGCGACACGGATGACGGGGGCGCCTTCTGGAAGGAAGACGCCCGAAGATCCTTTCCATCCTTGAGAAGTGTGCACTCGGGCGAGCAGGAGGCTGGCCGTTTGCCTCGTGTCGAGTGCTCCTTCTACCGTGAATGTCGTCTGGCTCTGAAACACCTCTTACGGGCGACGGTTGGCCTCCACAACGTCCAGGCGTTGTCTCGTAGGGCATTATATCAGGTGGTAGTCAGGGGGTCCGTTCATGATGATCTGATTGACAAGCTCGGTCTTACGAAGCAGGAGGCTCGCTCAATCTGGCCTTGGGCTTCCGGGTTGAAATGTCTCAACAACGATGAGGCATCCCTCACCTGGCTGGTGATACGTGGGGCCCTCTGGGTCGGCAAAAAACTTTGCGCAGCGGGTTTGGAGAAATATCCAAACTGCCGACGTTGTGAGGGGGAAGTCGAGACCCTTGGTCACGTCTTCTTTCATTGCAAGTTGGTAGCACCATTGTGTAAGTTTGTTGAAGGTCTCATGGTTCGCATGTTGCAGGGAAAGTTTTTCGTCCTTGAGGCCGCTTCTGTTTGTAGCAATGTGGCCCCGCCGTTAACGAAGTCTGAACTTTATGTGTTCCACTGCTTGCTAGGAGTTATGAGAGTCGTGATTTGGGTGACACGTCAGAAGGGATTCTATGGAGGCGAGAAGTTCACTTCTTCCCTACTAATCTTGTACTTTAAGCATCAGCTTAAAGTCAAGATTAGGACGGAAAGGCGGCGACTCCCTTCATCAGAATTCGCCAAAAGGTGGGTGAATCTTGCGCGAATGTGTAGAGTGAGAGGAGCTGACTTGGAGTGGCACTTGGACCTCGGCTAGGTGCAGGATTTCGTCCCTCATGGGTTGAACAGAGCAACCCGTCCCGATATTAGGCTAGTTTAGGTTTAGTTTTGAATCTTTAGTTTTCTTGTTTCTGCTTAACTTAGCTAGGGTATGAATGCTCATTAGCCCCCCTTTTATTTCTGTCCCTATTCTTTTCTTTGGTTTAATTCCCCATCCCTTCCCTCGTTAGGTGGCCAGTGACGTCAGTTCTCTGGTGGTTGCGGGATGACTTTCGTTTCGTGTGTGTGGTTTTTCGTTTTTGTTATTATGTCTAAATGGGTGTGTGTCTGTGTGAGTGATTTGGGAAGGATGACCGTTTTTACTGCTATAATCCCGCAATTATTTCGTCCAGTTAACTGATGTTTCTGCCACATTTAGGTATTGTGGGGGGTTTTATTACTAATCTTATTTTGTTTTGTTTCTTGTATATATTTTTGCATATTGTAAATATTCATCGGGGTTTTTAAATTGTTATCCCCCCCCCCCACAGACTTTGAATTGTACATATGGGGACTAGTTAGAATTTCATAGAGAATTTGAGGAATTATGGTGGATGTAGTAAGAAAGGTATGGAAGAATGTGTTGTTTTGGTGCTAGGACTATTGTTGGTATGTTTGGGTCAGTGTTTGCGACTAGCTAAGTTTTTAGTTTAAGACAGATGATGACCGTCCTTCCCCAACCCCCTTTTTGGCCTTGTGCCACATTTTGTATGTTACATGCAAATAAATATTGTTCCTGGCTGCGGCTAGGGAGTCGTGCGGTCGAACTCTCTGCCTCGGCGGAGAGGAACTCGGACGGGGCTTTGTCGCAGGGCAAAGTGCCGTCCGGGGAGGTAGGCAGTCCCTGAACCCGTGTATACGGGTTCTAATGGGCATATTTTTGCCCGAGCCTACGGGCTCGGTAAGCCCACATTAAACCGGCCTTGTGCCACATCGACCCATGTGGGGGGGTGCTAAATATCGAGACGTTCCTGACTGAGCTAGTTATAGACTACTCAGACGATTTCTGTACCTTTTTACCAACCTATTAAAACCCTTTTTATTGTTACGTGTTATTTGTCGTTTGTCTCTACAAACCCCAAACCAACATCATAACAGTATCAAAATGCCGATCTCCTGCTCAAATCAATGATCAGCAGCTTTCAGTCCTTATCCAGTCAGTTAGGAATGGAGCTGAAGACTTTTCTCTCGATCGTAATGTGAAAATGACATTCTACACAAATTCAGTCTCCAGACCGAAAGGAAAAGCGCCGGCAAATGAGTGCCTAACACAAAGACAGTGACCTAAACCTTGGACTGACGTCGACCCCTCATATTCCCTTGAAATATGCTATATTTTGTAGACTATTCTTTGGCAAGAATGATGTGAACGGCCGAATGTCTGACAAACGAAAAGTCATTTATTTATCGACTTTCTTAACCTTTATACTCATGCTTAATAGTAATTTGATCACTTGCATGGGCCTAACAATTTTGTTTTTCTATCACCTATGAAGACTGATAATTATTTTTTCTAGTGACTCTCAATGCGGCCAGATCAACCCATCCTCTTCTATTTGGTGGGTGCACTGTTTAATCTATAACACTGATTAATGATCGAATTCCGCTACATTGATTAAACAAAGATCCCTCAATTCATCGATTCCCTTTCGATTTCTGATATTTTGCTTACATTTTTGTCCGCTCTTTTTCTTGTTCTCCGTTACAGCCTTGTTTAAAAGATAAACATAGACTAAGCTGAAGTCTTTCAGGGCCCTCTATACAGTGTTTCAATCGAAAAACAAAAATAACCAGACAACCTAAAACTGGTCAGTATCCTAAACTCTAAAAATAAACAAGCAGATTTTCAATAACCATTCAAAAGTAATTATTGTAAGCTGTTAGCCATTGCGCGTGGTGCACACCTATCAGTGGAAATTTGCAAGTAGATAACTTGAATATAACCAATTTCAAAATGCAGTTTTTATTCTGTTTCATTTATGTCATCAGTTCTCAACACGGTAATCTCTATGCTGATGACACAACTATTTAATCCGGTCTTAATATTAAACCTCATCATCGGTTCAATAAGGTCAAACTGGCAGCAGATCTCAAAAATGACCTTCAATCTGTTAAATGGAGCAAGGAATGGCTCGTTAATTTTAAAGCCTCAAAAACGAAACTGCTCTCTTTTAACCATCTGAGAGAACCCTTTTTATCTTCCATCAGGACGGCTGATGCTAACCTTCAGAAAAGTGACTCATTGCACCATCTCGGATTAATGTTTTCAGGTGAGACGAAATGAAAAGAGTATATTGAATCAATTGCTCTTGATAAAATCCAAAGAATCTGCAATGTTATTGGTCCTGACTTTGCATCTCGGCTTCAGTCCCTTTCCCAACCACTGTTATAACATAACTTCCCTGTGCCTTTTCTATAAATACTTTCATGGTAATTGATATTTCCTCTATGGTCCTAGACTTTATGAATTTAATCGCAGTAAGAGATTAGTAGCAAGTTCTCGTCATTTTACAGTTGAAATGGCTAGATGTAGCCATAAATCCTATGCTAACAGTTTCTTCTCTCACACTTCTCGCTTGTGGAACTCTCTTCCAGCTTCTTGCTTTTCAGTTAACTTTGATCTTCAAAAACTTAAATGCGATGTCAATTGTTAACTTCTGTCTTAGTTCTTTTGTCCCCTTCTTTATAATAGTTTTTCTTATATTCTCTAACGCTCAGTAATGCCATGCGTCATAGTGACTTTATGGCCTTACTTGGATGATTAAATTTTTTTTTTAAATGTATCCAAAACTTCTGTATGTATTTGCATCTGCATTTTTTGTAATATTCTCTTATAATACATTACTATTTTCAACTCAAATATTACATAAATGACAGAAAGTTACTTAAAAGATTCTGTGCCCAATAGCTTTGCATGTCAGTATCAGTCGGAATTGGAAATATAAACATCATCTTCGGTTAATCCAACTTTATGAAAATAATGTGGAAGGTTTATGTTCATGGGTTTATTGTCATTTTTTGTATTATTTGCTATGTCAGTTTTTTAAAGCAAAATCTGAAACAAAGATACTAGTACATATTTCCAATTGAATGCAATAAACAATTTACAAGTTAAAAACATCTACATTTGTCATTAAGAATTTCAGCTCTCAAAATAAAAAATAAATTGCACTGCACCACTATCATCTAAAACTTTTCATGCTGTCTGGGAAAAATACATTTCTTGTGATGCACAAGCATAACATTTGTATGTTGGATCACTATTCTATCCAGTAGGTTAACCTGCCACCCATATATATATATATATATATATATATATATATATATTGAACAACTGACAATGCTATTAGTGAATTAAGAATTTAGCTTACCAAACATATGTGTCATCATCTTAGTAGAACAGCCATAAAGAGTTTAAATAAAAAATTTTAAAAGTATTTAAATTTTGGAGATTTATTCATATGCCTGAACCTTGAAAATGACCAGAAGCTTGGTTGAAAGCACTCAATGACTAACATTCGGACAATAGCAATATTCACTGAATGCAACTATGTGCCTTTTCATATGTAAACAAGTACACAAAGAATAAATAATACCCTTGCCTGTCATTTTAATGAAACATTAAATATGAGAGAAAGAAGTATCTATAATTAGAGACAGCACTAGCCAGGTACACTCTCTGAGATGGCAGCTATCCAAGCACATTTCAAATAAGCTGTATTTTTAAAGTGTGTCTGCAAGAAGTTTAGTAAAAGCTACATGCACAAAAGAGATTTAAATCCAGTGAGTAAAAGAGACAATGGAATACTGGAAAGTCAGTAAGAGTGCCATGATGAAGTGTTACGATATCTTACTGGAACAAACCACCATTGAGAAATGGCAAACATGAAGCAGTGCAAACATTCCTGCAATAAGAGTTGTATGTCACACTTGTCATAATAGACTCCACTTTTCACTAGTTTCTTCACACTATTGTTATAGGGCTACCATCATCTTGCACAACACTCAATTGACAGGCTTGATCAATAGCCTCTCATGGTCTTAATCACACACAAATTCAATTTCACATTTTCCATCATCCAAAGTAGAGGCAGTACCACTACTGAATTTGGGTTATGATTTAATACAATTTTCCTGACTTCAACCACGTCAGTTACTAACAGTTCCTATTCTTGGATCACTTAGGGATGACTGCAGTTTTTACATGCTATGACTGTTTATATTCTAGCTACTGCTGCCCAAGAAAAATCTAGAGCAGTGAGAGTGACTCATCATTCTGTCTCTAACAATTATTCCAATCAGTGTTAAATTCCACCCATTTATTACATAATAGGTAGTGTAGCTGTAGCAGTCTACAATGACTGCCACAGCTATACTACCTATTATGTAATAAATCATGCAGCTGAGTCAATTTCTAAAAATTTAATTTTTAATTCTAATTTAATATTTTTGTCACTTCAGTTTATACATAAAAAGTATATTTAAAAGCTTTGAATAATTTTTTTAAATTCTTTTATTGGTATATTTTTTCAAGCAGAAAAAATACTGAAGCAACTAACAAAAGATTTTTTATGTAAAACAGAAAATAAATTTAAAAAGTTAAAATATAGAAAAAAGCAGTGAAGTAAAATTTCCATTTTATCCAAACATTATTATGAAAAGGTTTAATTCCACATTTTTAGCAAAAGAAAAATAAATAGAAATAGCAACAATAAAAAAAACAAAGCTGAAAAATGTGTTCATAAAGAATAAAATGTTTTTGGTGCATCTGTGAAATCACAAATGTGGAAACTTAAGATAATTAAAATAGTACAGATTTTTAAAATTAAAATAGTTTTGAAAACATAAAAAGTAAAAAGCAAATAAGAACTTAAAAGCAAAAACATCCTAACCAACAGAATAAAAACAGGGATACATCTACTCAAGTTTTTTTGTCTTGGTTAAAAAAAGAAATGGATATAGTTGTGAGTGATTTCCACTTGTAAATCAAATTTTCAACAGAACAAAATATTCATTAGCTACAAAAAAGCATTTCTGCATACATAGGCAGGATGTTTAGATGTGATACATTTATTTCTAATAAAACTTTCATTTTTATTTTATATAAGCATTAAGCATTTCTAATATGATTAATTTTAATTCATCTTACTGTTGCTTTTTATTGTAACATTCTGGTTTGCTACATTCTTCATTATTATTATTCCTATTTGATACTCTTCTTTCCCTCCCCCCACACACACACTCTTTGAAGAGATGGCAAAATGACTTCAAAATTGTGTTTTGTTAAATCATCAAAGTAATTAAGGCAGCCTTCAAAAAAAGGTAAACTCTCAAGATGAGTTCAAGTTTTGTCAGAATTTATTTTTATTGCATCTACTTTCATGTTGGTTTCTCTTGGGGTGAAAAGTTTATCAATCCAAGTGTTGTAATAAAAGAACAATAATAAGATAAAGTAATTATTTTTTAATTAAAAATGAAACCTTAGAGTAATAAATGGTTTAGCTTTGATATCATGACATTAAAAGTGAAAAATGTCTCCTCTAGTTATTTTTAAGAAACATAAGAATATTACTTGCTTAAAAAACAAAAAAAATTTTTTAAATCTTTAATAAAAAAATATCTCCAATTCCTCCTCCCACACCTCTTTTTTGCTTACTAAGGATTGTGGAATATGCTGCAGGTTATAAAAATTAAAAAAATTAAATTAAAACAAAAAAAATACTAATAAAAAAATTAACAATACTTTATCTAAGAAGAAAATATATTAAAAAGTGAGACAAAGTTTATTCATTCCCCACCCTTTTATTTTACATTTTATATAATTTAGTATTAAAGATCAATCTGACTGGAAAATGTGACCAAAAATTGATCAAAATGCAGAATCAATTACTAACAGAACAATTAGGCAAGTGTTCCATAAAGTGATAGTTAATAATCCAATGCAAGTGAATTCTTTCATAAATGGATACTTCAATATTGTTGTCTTGTGTTAGACTAAGCCTAGGGAACTGGCTAAGGAGCAATTTAGTCTTACAAGTTCAATTCTTACTATTGTGGCAAAGTACATATCTTCAAATCGGGCAATATAGTTTTTGTGAAGTACATTACTCAATTTTAAATTAAATATTCAGAACCTTTCAAAGTTGCAACATTTTCTCCTTCTTTTAAGATTAAAAGGAAATAAAAATTAGAAACAGCCTCTTCTTATAAAAATAATTTTAAGATTATTTTTGATTAGATCTTAATCTCACTTCCATGTTGAGAAAGGAATTATTATAAAGTACTATGGTTGTATTACTTTTTAGAAAGAATCTTAAAACAAAAATTTATTTCCAAATTAAAAAAGAAATATTTCATAAAAATTCAAGTTAAAATGTTTGTATTATTCATTATCATCAAATAGAGTCAGGCTTAAAAACAAGTCCAACCAAAAAACTTTCATGTTGGTTACTCCAAAAACAAAAACTGTTGTTTGTTTTTATTTCAAAATAGACATGTATTAAAAAAATTCACTGGTTTAAAAAAATGTACATTAAAGAAAATTGTAAGAAAATGCTATACCTTACAATGATAAAATGACAAATAAAAAAGTCTTATCAGCAATCTTAAGCCAAATTAATCCACTACTTTTTGTAACAACTGTCCTTAAAAACAAAAAACAAAAAAATACTTATATAAATGATAACAACCACACATCATAGTATTTTTTTAAATGTGTAAAAAATAGACAACACTGCTTCTAACTAATAACCATTATAACATAATTAATTATAACATAGTTAATTGTAATATAATTAATTATAACATAATTTAATGGGAAAACAAGAAAAGGAACAAATTTAAACTTGACAAATGAAATATTGAAACAAGATTTTTTTTTAATTATTTATAAATGGGTGCTGTAAAGTTTTAGGCTTGACCAAATAACCAAACAAGAATTTTAGGTGCAATCCCTTCTTTGTCAGGTCAAGGACCTTTCAGGCCACACAAATACCCTAACCCATTTATGCTTTTAAAATGTCTGAAGAAAATGCACTTTCACCAGCTTATACATTTGCAAACAATACAGCCCAGTTTAATATCACATCAAAAAGATTTTAGCAATGAATATATTTTTTTCCTTTTTTAATTAAAAAGTAAATGAGAAGCTATATTTACAGTTTTAAGAAGTGCCCAGGAAAATTCAATAACATAAATACAAAAATTTATTAAAGCAATCAACAAATCTGAAATAAAAAATAAAGATTTTATGCTGGTCTAAGTAAACAATGTATTAAGAGAGAATAAAAGTATTTCATCAGAGCTAAGCGCTTCAATGAATGAATGCAACACTTGAAATACATTAAAGCATTAGGAACCTTTGCATTAAGACATCCATGGCAACAATGACATTTCAACCATCAAAGTAAAAAGTAAAAGAATTCTAACACTTGCAAGACTCTTTTCATCAATGACTTGGAATTAAAAAAAAATTAGAAATCACAAAAGATTTATTGTATGATTTCAGAATTATAATCAAAATTCCAGTTTTAAAAATGTAGAAATTCAAAGTTCAATTCAAAGTTTTCAGCTAAATCAGTAACAGTAAAGTGTTTTGGGTTGTGTACAACTATAAAATCTAGAGAAACAATTTGGTTACTAAGTAGAGACACTTTTGTTTTAGAAATGCATCTATCTACAAGCATAACATTTCAGAGTGAAAATATGAAATTGGAAAAATTTATAACAAAAACATTTGTGTATATCTGGAAAAGGGGTTATTGAAGAAGCCATTTTCACTGCTTTGCTAGCTCACTGCTGGGGAAGATCTGAAAGGAAAAGGGAAATTGTTCAAATATACATTTTTGAACAAAGATTATAAAAAGTTTTTAAAATATTATAGATGATGCCACTTTTAACAGCAGCAGAAGTGATTAAGAAATAAACAAAGACTGGCAACTAAGCAGGGAAAAAGGGAAAGGAAGAGAGAAAGAGTCAAGCAAAAAACAAGGAGAAAGATTATCCAATGATGGTGGCAGGAGAAAGACATTGCATTTGACAGGGGTGAAAATATGCTTTCATCTTAGGAAAAAATTTAGAAAAAATAGAGGTCCTAGCATCCAAATTAGTTAGAAAAAATGATTTGCAAATTTGGTCAGTTTCCACTGATTTTCAGAAACAAGTATTACTCACTTCTGGTAGGACTATTTCAGATAATTACTAATTCTAAATATTACAAGACCCTAAGTTGGAAGGATCTCCAGGTTGAAGATAAGAGAATTTTAAACTCATCTTCTTATGAGAAATTGGTAACTTAGATTTGTGTGGAGAGAAATATAACAAAATATGTGTACCTAGTGAATTATTCAAGTTCAATTATTAAAATGCCGAGTACTGAAAATGTTTCCTTGAAATATTAACTGTGCTAGATTTATTAAACAAGATGATGCTGAAAAGTTCTTGGTCTAATCTACTTGCCAGAATTTTTACCAGATGATCAAACATTAAAATTCTTTTTGTATCATAGTCAGGTTAAGAACTTCTCAGCATCCCATCAATATAAGCAACTTTCAAATTTTGTTTTCAAAAGTAATGTAATTTAATTTTAAATGTGAGTGACATCTCTTTTTAATTACTGTCAAAGCAAAGGAAACTGCACAATGAAGACAAGATCTAACTTGACTCATCATACCATGCTGCATATCCCAAATGCACAGATGAATTACTAAGTGTGATAATTGCCTAAGACAGGCATGTGTGACCCTTTCAATTGGACAGCACTAAATCTTCCTACCCAAATGATGAATTCTACATTGTTGAATATATGAAGAAGTGAGTAAATGACCCACTTTTGGGGTCAAAACTCATAACATTTAAGAAAGAACAATATACCAAAAGATATTGCTGCCCTAGCAAAAAGAACTGACAGTAAAAAAAACAAAGAGAAATATAAAACAAAAGAAAGAGAAAAGAGAAAACCCTATTTTATTTCAGGCGAATAGCCAAAGTGAATTTTGACTTTCCAGCTCAGACATCTAACACATACATCTTTCCATACAGAAGGGTATAGCACACACCTTTCCACACATTCCCTTGCATTAATGTTTTCATGTATCATCTCGTTATAATTAAATCTTGTTAATTTGTATATTGGCATTACTGTTGGTTGTTTTTCCTCTTTTCTATAGAGAATCCCTTCCACTATGGAATGGTCAACCTGGGTATATACTTTTGGCGACATTTTTTCTTTACTCTTTAAATTTTATGCTGTGGTAATTGTCCATAACGATAAAAACCTGATGAAGGCTGGAGGGCACAATGGCTGAAACATTGTGATATTTTGATTTTATTTTCAGCTGGTTTATAATACTGATAACAGAATTTTTATTTGCCTCCCTTTGTCCAAAATACTAAAAGGCCTGAAAAGTACCAACTGATTAAATAAGTACAAGGATAAAATAATGTTTGGTCAGAAAACTGAGAATGAGAAGGATTTAAGAGTGAGAGAAATATCTTATATTTACCTAGCAATTGTAGTTTTCAGATTCAGAGACGTGGAAAGATCCAGTGTGAAGTTTCTCTCCAGCTTCATTGACACAATAACACTCAGAACCTGTGCATTGCATCTTTTTATAGCTGCCTTGTTCGTCACAAACAAACAATTGGCCAACAAGCTTCGTTCTTTGGTATGTTTCCTTGGCAATGGCACATTCTGAAAAAGTGTTAAAAAGTTTCAAAGTAAAATTCTTACAGATAACTTTAATAAATACATCAAAAATTTCATTTACTCTCACAATTACATTTATAATAACATTGTTTACTCTGATGGTAGGTAGGGAAAACATTCCTTTTAATTAAACATTAATCTCAGTTCTATTTTATCACCGACTGGATTTGAGCATAGTAACCATAGGCAAGTTTTGACTTTTCCTATCAATGCCTACTGACTTTGTTATGACACCATCATTTCCTCACTTAGGTTATTTTCTAAACACACTAAATATTTCTAATGATAAGAAAAAAAATGTGATGTTAAGCATCAACATTTGGCATTATTCAGTACTTGTACTTTTTCTTTTTCCTTTTAAATGCCACGTCCCTTCAGGATGAAGGTGATCATTAAGCCGCACATGTTCATTTCCTTATATGTGAACTGCTAGATTTACTTAGGAAAGATAGTTAATTTTTACTTGATTTTGATTAGCGGCATATCAACTTCTATGGGTTATTTAATGCCAAAATCTAGATATTTTGTATGCAATTTTTGTTTTTTTTTTAGATAATAATGGTTTTAGTGACAAGTCTAACTAACCCATAGCTGGGGGAAGAAAGTTGTTGATTCATACCTTTCCCCAACAGTATTTGTGCACAAGTGAATATAATGAACCCAACTGGAATTGGAACTCAGCTCTTCAGTTAATAATTCCAGGACATTATCCATTACACAACCTGCACATCCACGCTTAAAGCACCTGGTATTCACAAGCAGTCACTCAACTTTGGTGATCAAATGGGAAATGGTGTTTCAATATCAAGTGGCTGTAAGCCAAATATAGTGGAGTAGTTTCCCATTGCCTTATCCAGAGTTTTGAATTCAGTTTTCTTTCTCCTGTACTGCTTGCCACCAAGACTAACAAATCCAGTCTACCCTACTATTTTAGCAGAAGAAGAGAAATTAATGTGCGAAAATGAATGAAATTGGCCTGAATTTGAATTTGACTCACCAATTCCATATTTTGAGTTTATAATAGATATAATTTTTATGTCATGTATTGAAAAATCGGGAAGAAAATCTGTCAATGGTTAGAAATTAATGCAGACTTTCCTAAGAGAATAGAGTATTTACATTATGTAAAGATGTTAAAAAGTCTTTTCTCTAGAGAAATACATGGAAAAGCAGAAAAGAGAAAATTGTCAGTAGTCAGAAATGAATACAAGTGCTACTGACAAAATAAGGCTATGAAATATTCTTTTTTTATCATTTTAAATTCTTTTGTTTTTCTTTTATGCTCAAAAAATAATCTGAAGACTATCTTTGAAATTTACTACATTTGTTAGCAAATAAGACATCCACCCCCATTTACATCTAATATTCCAGTATTATGAAGTCACATCAAGTACTAGGCATTTACAGCATATAGTTAAACATCAGCCTACCAGATATCTCAACAATTTTTCTCCCAGAAGTGGTTAAAAAAAAAAGAAACTTATATGCAACCAAATACATTGTTGTGCTAATTAAATTCATATGACCTTCTAAACTAATTTCTATTACAGTGCAGACAACACTGACAAGCAAATTTATTGGAGAACTCATATAGAATTCTAAATATACTTAGTACTTACCCTTTTTATGAAATCTCATTACTTCTTAAAACAGACATTTTCAAATATGTTCACATTTAAATATAGAAAACAAATATTTAAAAATGAATTACTGTTTATAGGAGGCCAAATTATTCAGATATAAAAAAGAAAAGTTTTAATTATGTATGACTACTGTTTTGTAACAAGAACTTGACAATTCACAAGTGCTAGTCTTTGATTCTGGGTTTGTATTCAGAATATTACTCATGAAGATTCCAATACAAACAAGGAATGTGAAGAACTTCCAAATTAACTAATACCAGTGGATGATGTCAATTGAAACAATGTGGACAAAAGAATTAGTAGTATAAAAATGATACAATTTTCTTTTAAATTTAGCAAACATTTCAGAGCTCAAGTCAAGTATATGTCAAAGAAATTTTCTATATAGCTCAAGCAGAATAACTAAATTTAGAAAAAGATGAAAAAAATAAAACGGTGTTAGAAATTTTTTTTAGAAAAGTCAATTTAAAAAAAATCATTGTTAAAATAGCACTGAAAAAACATTACTGTATATTGAATTAAACTATTGTGTATATTTTGCTTATTATAGATATTATTATAGACATGAAGATGACAAATGTATAGGGGAACAAATTTTCTGCGATCATGGAATCATGGACAGAATTGAGAAATTGTTAATCTTAAACAGAATCTGGGTTTTTAATGTAATTTTCAATAATAAATAAATTATTTGATTTAAAATTGTTTTTTTAATTCTTTCAAAACTTAATAACTGTCTTTCCAATTTTTTTAAACAATTTATTAAATATAACATAACGTAGTTATTGCCTTAAAATTTGTCTTTACAAATATTTGTAGTTATTTTTCCTTTTAAGACCTGAAAAAGAATTAAGAACATAAAAAAAGAAAACTTGTTATTTGATTTTCTGAGAATATGTTGGCTAGTCTATTTTTAAATATTTAAAAACTTTTCTAAGAAACTCTATATAGCAAACAAGAAGAAAGTCAGAATGTCATAGCTCGGTCGTGGCCACCGGGATCCATCGCTGAAGTGGAAATGGGGAAAATTGGAAGGGTACAGAGACGAAGATCAAACCAATAATTTTAACAAATTCATTTCCTTTAAAACCTCACACAATTTGCAACTTGTAACCTTGTGTTATGAATATGAAAGAAAAGTAAATGCTATCACATACCTACCATACAATTTAGAAATAAAGAAAAATTTTTTCAAAAAACACCATTCTATGATTGACTGGTTTGCCTACTCCAAAGGTTACCACCACATAGCAATTCTCCCCAGATAATTAATTGCATCATTTTCATTGCTTCACCATTGTAAAAGAGATTTAAATTTTGGAACACAAATAAGAACAAATGTCCTCTTCTGGAACAGATTGCCAATATGGTCATATGGACCAGTGCAGATGCAGAACGCTCATTTTCTTGGTATAAACATTTACTTAATAAACAACATGAAAGTCTTACACCTAAGAACACCAAGCAATTCTCAAGGTTGTATTACAATGGAGATTTAGAGAAGAGATTAGAAGATTAGATATTTACCAAATTAAGAAATTAGCAATTTTAAATTTCAGCAGTATTTCAACTTGGGATTAGTTGTTTTATTTAAATTTTGAATTAATATGTCGAACTTGTTTTTTTACATTTTGTTACAAAGATTCAGTTATTATGGTTTAATTACTGTTTTGTAAAATTTTAGTCAAAATGTTTGACTTTATTCAGATATTTATTATTGAGATTCAAGTTATTTGCAGTTGATACTTTAAATGTGATTTTTATATTATGAATCAATAATTATAAATCAATCAATACTTTTACTTAAAAAAACAAAAACAATCTGAACATGTTCTTAAAGAAGGAAGCTCTGATTAAAAGTTCTACCTCAAGATAATTATGCTCTGTAACATTCCATTGTTTTATTGTCTAGCCATTTTACATTGTTTTAATTTTTATATATAATTTATTTTTGAACTTGGATTTTAACATTTTAAAAAAGATTTGTAGATATTTGCTATTTCTTTATATGCAATAAAACTTTGAATTATGTTTTTGTTTTCAGTTTTAATAATAATTATAGCAGATTGTACTGCAATTTTCTCATAAAATACTATAAAAATGGGAAAAATGAAATTTCCCAAAAGTAAAAATAGAAAAAAAACGGAATTTACCAAAAGTGAAAAGAGAATCAAGGAAAATTTCAAATGGAAAATCATTGGCCCTAAATGTAACTACAATGTCTATATCACTGAAGAAGAGAACAATGGAATGAATACATCAAAATGTCTAATGATCACAGCTTCTCATTTCAGAAATGAGATTAAAGAAGAAAGTTAATTTACACGAAACTGAAAGTTGAAAGATGTGTGCTTGAGAAAGTCCACATTTGGGCTGAATTTTTGATTAAGCCTTCAGCCATTTTTTTATTTTGTTAAAAAAAAATTTTAAAGTTGAAAAGAAAAAATATTAGATAAAATATTAGATATCTAATGGACTGGAAAAAACAAAAAGTATTTTCCTTAAATACCAAGAATTACAGAAAAAAGTGTTTTAACAAAATTAAATTTATCCAAATTGGATCCAGGCAATTGACTGATTAATTTGTTTTTTACAGTTCATCAACCCTTTCTTGACTATTTAAAGCCAAAACATATTTCAGATTGTAGCAGTATTCCATCTAAGTACTGACAGAGCTTGATGCTGCTTAACTTCAGTGATTGAACAAGAACCAGTGCTTTCAGTGTGATTTGACTGTAGGTAGATCCAGGCTGAACAAAACATATATAACCAAATGAATTCATGGATGAACAATTTTGAAATGGATTTCAAAACAAATTTAAGAGAATCATTATTAATTTTTGGTGAGTATTTATTTCATTTTAATTTTTAGCTGATTTTTATTGCAACTTATCCAGACTGTTGGTTTAAAGAAGTGAGTAATCTATGTAGATCAGAAAATAAAATCTAATTTATGAAAATTTTTCAGTGAAAAATAATCCATTTTAGTATAATAAAAAAAACCTGGTTACTCCATCAATTGTAAGATAATGTAATACATATTTTAGAGATCATATCAATATCTTCCAAGTTGCATAGACATTCCATCAGTTCCTATGAATAAGTTGAAGCTCAATATTCTTTAGTTAATCAAACAAGCAGTCTGTTTACATTCATGATTCTAAGTAGATATGTATAAATTGTTTCATCAGTAGAATTAACACTAATTTTATTATTTATTGTATTTACTAACCATAAGAAAATACAGAGTATCAAATTAGAATAAACAAACCAAATTCAAATTTCAGTTAAAATTACTTATATACATTTGGCACTAATACCCTTGGGAAAAGTATAAAGTCAGCACTGACATGCTGTAATGGTCAATTCAGAAGAGACTGAGTTAGTGTACACTCAAACAACTCTTCCATAACTACCTTACCTGCCCAGGCAGAAGTAACAAAAAGCTGTTACTTCTATGTTCAACCTTGATACAGACTTATTTACTAGCCTATAAGATTTCAAATATGACACTGTGTTCAATGTACAGGTTGAAAAGTTAAAAAAAAAAACATCAAGATAATTTTGGTCTGAATCTTTGACTTATCTACCTCGACCATTGTCCTCTTTTTGTGTGTTACAATCCCAACATTTCAACCATTGTACTCTCTGATCTTCTGGAAATTTTGAACCAAAACCTTTATTCAATCCAAAGACATTGCCTGATTGGATACATTTTTTCTAATACCTAATACAAGGCCTAAGGGCCAGTGAAGGTAAAAGATTAGAGGGTGGTGCTGTAAGAAAGATTAAGAGAAGAGTTTATTAGTCGATACAGGAAAGATAATGGCTAACCCTAAACTTGAAGAGATTAAGATCGTAGTGACTGGGAAAACATCCTGCCAGGAGTCTGTTTCACAAAACAGCAGTTCTTGGGAAAAAGCTGTCTGAATAGAACTTACTTCTTACTAATTGAATAGGAAGGGAATGGGGTTGATTCACAGTTGGGTATATAGCATGGCAGGTCCCAGTTGTAAAGGTCAGAAGGTGATGAAACTAAGGAATGTATAAACATATGCCATGGAAATAGCAATAAAGGAGTGAGAGGCTTGCAATGTTTCATCTGTGGGAAAGGGGTTGTAAGGCAGAAAATAATTTGTCACCCACAAGTCTGCATAGACGTTTTTGAAGACAGGTAAGTTAGGACTGGATAGCTCCAGCCCAGATATTCTATTTTTGATCTGATCTGGCTCTTCTTGTAAAGTAAAGGGGGTCTTGTAAACTTACTGGAGTAATACAATGAACCAACCATTTTTCCAACATGCTAGCACCATTAGTTAAGCATATGTAGTTATCTGGTGGTCTGGAGTTCAAGTTGTGTCAAGTATTGCAAAAACAAAGGTCTGATAATCTGATGACATTACAAAACCAAACTTATTTGAAACAAATGAAATGAGATATCCTCTGGTATGAAGAGCAGAAAGAGAATCTACTAATAATTATTTTGAAACTTCCCATAAAACAGAGTATGTGTAGTAGATATGTACATGTGTCTTGGGTTAGCAAATACGGCAGATTTATGGGGAACTGATTAAATACTCTTAAATTAAAAAGCCTAAAACAATGTCCAGTACTAAAAGACTGATAAATTAACTTACTGCAAGAGTATGGACCAATGTGTTCTTGCTTTAAAAGTTCATATCTGTGAAGTTGTTCTCCTTCATAAACACAGAAACATCTGTAAAATAAAATATAAAAAATACCAAATTTTCACAGACCCAATCACTGTTTGTAAATAGGTCACTTGTTAGCAACAACAAATCCCATTTGAAGCTAAAAACATCTGAGATCAAACATTAATGTGTATGTCAGGTTAAGATGATAATTAGACAGAATAGACCTTTTCTAGTAGTAATATTTGCTTTCATTCCTGACAATTGATATTTTTCCTTATTTTCAATGCAAAAACCCAGTCTACCTAATAGAGTATTAAAAGGTCAAGATTTGAGCTGATTTTCTAAACCTTTGTGATGTGGGCTTTCTTTTTGTTGACTTTTTTGGTTATTAAAACCAAAAGTCAAATGCAAGTACCATATATACTTGCAGATAGGTTGCACATGTTTTACCAAAGATTTCACAAAATATTAAGGGTGTGACATAAATGTAATGTTAGTGGGTGTTGACATAAATGTAAAACAGCCCTACCTTGTCATCATGATTTCTGAGAAATCGGAAATGATGCCCATAAACACTAAAGCTGTGGTTTTTCTCTGTATAGAAACAGTTTATCTATCATCTATACTGACTCAATGTTTTAAACTTACCTCATGCTGCTAAATTCACATATCCATCACAATAAATAAATAAAATTATAAAACATGCATTGATCCATCAGTCACCATTCAGTTGGGACCCGCTCCCTAGACTGATATAGAAACCCTGAACATGCATACATAAGTTAAGGAAACACATGGAGATGTTTATTGACAAATAAAAAATAGTCCCACAATTCATTCTGCAAAATATATATATATTTTGTCAAAAATACATTGGAAAATATGACTTAAAGAAATGAAATATATTCATTATGAGATAATTTTCTTTAATGGTTGTTTCATATAACATTAAAAGGTGTTCATAAGTGTTATTTACAAATAACAAAGCGCATGAATCTAGTACCCAAAACGTATGGACTATTTTGCATTGCACAGTGATGTAGTTGGTAGCCAAATTTATAGTTTATAATTTTAATTGTTGCAAACCCTAATCATTTAAATTAAAAGTATTAAATTATGCAAAAGAACATATATTGGATGAGAGGAAGCTGGTGTTTATATCCAAATATACAGGGTGCAATGGATAAATTGTTGTCGAAATAACAAAAAAATGAAAATAACACTCACATCTCATTTTGACAGATTTTTTTTACCAAAATTACACAAAAATATCTTGAAATACTAAAGAGTAAATTTATTCCATAAAATTGCCATTGGCTTCAACCATGGCCTCCAGACGACTTCGGAATCTCCTGCAACTCTTTTGGACAGTCTCTTGTTTAAGTTGGTCATAATCCTTGCATTCAGTTCATCTTTGGTGTTACAAGGAGTTTGCTGGTCTCTCACTCAACTGCGCCCCACACATAGTAATAAAAGGGGTTGCAATCTGGGAAGTTAGGTGGCCAGATGTAAGGGGTGATGTGATCACAGAAATTTTCTGACATCCAAGACTGAGTTCTCCTGCTTGTGTGGCATGGGGCAGAGTCCTGTTGCCAGATAGAGGGTCTTTCAGCAGTCACCTTCTTGACCCAGGGCAGTACTACTTTCTCAAGTCACTTGATGTAGGCCTTCATGTTGATTCTAAGGCCATGTGGGAAGATAAATGGAGGTATAACATTGCCATCACTAGTAATTATTCCAAACACCTTCATAATCACCATTAAACTCATCCAACTCTTTCCAAATACTCTGCACTATCCTCAGATTGACACCCAAACACTCTGAAATGTTCATATTGGAGCTTTGGGCATGAATGCCAAGCAGTACAGCATGCCATTTCCAAATTTCTGGTGGAGTGAATTGTATCATGGCGCTTTTTTTCATAGACAGTGCCCAACTGACCCTACTATACTGTACAGTCAACAAAATCAAAAACAAGCAACATGCATGTGCAAAAATTAAAAATATAAAATGGCAACAATTTACCCACTGCACCAATGTAAAAATCATGAACAATAACATTCACATTATAAATATAATAACCCTATTATTTCTATAAAATTTGTCTTAATTATACACCACTGGCAATCATTCTGATTTTCTGGATTTAAATTGATTCAAATGAGTTTTAAAAGAAAAAAAAAAAAAAAACTAAAAATTTGGTGTTTAATAACCATATATTTTCCCTACTACCATAAACATGTAATTTGTCAATAAGAATAAAAGGAGTAGCAATGTAACAGTAAAGTGAGTGGGCAGCAATAAGAAAAAATGGGACTATGCCTATATATATATATATATATATATATATATATATACATATATATATACAGGGTGCAAATGCAATCTATTTTGTATATTCCTGCTTCTGTTCTGTTGTTGCTGCTGCTAACTGGTTTGATGTTAACTTTGTATCTTATTGTTTTAGAGGTGGTCTTAATGAATTTCATGTCAACTTTGGACAAATTTTTTTTCAATGGTGGCTGTTATGGAGTTGATATGTAGGATTATGTGTTTAATTTATTTATGGTTGTCGGGATTATTATTATTATTTGTGGATTTGTGGATTTTTATCTGTGGATTTTGTTGTATTTGTGTTTGGCATTGTACAGGAAATAATTCAAGTATTGAAGAAGTTTGAAAGTGTTTTCAATGTATTTGTCTTCTTCAAGCACAAATTAGGGACTACAGAGTGTTTGAGTAGATGCTCTGTTTATTTATTAAACAGCATTTATTTTCATCTACCGGCCTGAATATATTATTTATATAGTTTGTTGATGACTAGCTTCCAATAGGGGAAATCCTGACAGTTCATATTTCTTGAATATTCAGGTTGGTAGACGAAAAGAAAAAAGCAAACTATTTAATTTAATAAATAAAAGGAATGTCTACTCAAATACAAGTAAGTGTCCACTACAAATTCCATTTATGTTATATATAACTTTCATTTATTGTGCATATATATATATATATATATATATATATATATATATATATATATACATGCACAATAAATGAAAGCTTTGACATTTTTCTTAATAAACTCCACACTCACAACCCATATAAACAGATTGTTACAGAGTAAATCATTATTCTAACTAAAAAAAAAATTTTTAAATATGTGTTGTAAATTATGATCTTTTTTACCTATTTTTGGAGCCGGATCAAATAACTTGAAATCTGCTGATTTTAGGAAGTAAAAAACAAATTATTTTTTTTGTCAATGCCCAGAACTGAGCACTTCCCAATAATTCATATATATCAACACTGAAATGCATTGAAAACGTTAGATTATCCATATCAGTTTGCTTTTTATTTCCAATTATAAAATATTTTGAAATAAAAAACAAAAATGGTTTTCAATTAGACAGAATACATTGCTAAACAGAGTGAAAATAAGGAAAAGAATTTTCAATGCCTGGAATGAATGCAAATTTTACTGAGAGAAAATGGATGATTCTAGCATGCTACACAATAAATATCACAATCAAACATCAAAGATAACACAGGCAATTTCATTAACACTCTCAGAAGAACTAACCTATTTCAAAGGGCTTTGTAACAAAGATCATTCCTTAAGAAAGCAGTGGAGAATACAAAATAGTAGAAAGTTTTTTTTTAAAATGTAACCTTGAACAATATCTGAATCATAAGCATCAATTACTTACACAGAACCATTGCAACGAACAGAGTCAGGAATATCATGATGCTGAGAAATTAATTTATTTCCATCTTCAGGAAACAATTTGGACATTACAATTGACTCTGAAAAGAATTAAGAAAGAAAAATTAATAAAAATATTAGCAAATGTCTAGAGGAAATTTGTCCATGTTCTCATTTAACATTCACATTTAAACTAAACACATTCAATCACAATCATCTTTATTACCTAACTAGCTTAAAAGCTGGTCTATCGGAAGAACTCTAAAATTGATTGCTGCATTTAAGCTTGCCTTTTGGACATAGGTCCTTACTTTCCCTTCAAACAATTATTTTTATTTCATGGGTGACTTTCATTTCCAAGTTATAAAAATTGCTATTGCAAAAAAAAAAAAAGAAAAAAAAATTGGCAAAAACAATCACAGTAATGAAAACTTGGAGGTCAAGATCCAATCCAAAATGTTTTTAATTTGCTCACAGGGTCTGTACCATTACAAAATGGTATGATATGTTGGGCTACTGCCTCTAGGAGTAAGGTTGAAATGGTATGATTTGAAATAGGTTAGTTATTTTTTGATGAAGTCCTAACTAGTATTTTTTTTAATAGAATTTCTTTCATTTTTATTTTTGTTGCTTTTTATCACAAAAAAAAAAAAAAATCAGTGAAGATTGGAAAGAAACAATGAAACTGCACAGAATGAAAATCTGGAAATTTTTCATTCATGATAATAGAATTGCAACAAACAAAAAAAAATGTAATAATTACTAGTCAAAAATAATGACAGTATTTCATCTAAGAAATTCAAATATCTTAAAACTATTATGCCTATAACCAATCAAAAATAAGATTAAAATGAAATTACTCAAAGATTAGTAAAAAATGGTTGCTGTTAAAAACAAAACATTAAAGAGGTTTTCAATTCCAATATAAGAGTCATTATTAGCTCAATGCTAAGATTCAGAAAATAAACTAAAATGAAGAAACCTAATTTCAAATTTATTATACAACCCCTTAGTTTTGCAAAAGAAATATTGAAAAAAAAATAATAGAAAGAGGGAGGACCACGCTGAAACTTGAAAGAAGGAACAAGTTAAACAAATAACATGTCAGAAATAAAACCTGTACAAAATGGAAAACCAAAAGACAATATAAAAAAAAAATAATAATAATAATTTACACTTACTTGGTTCACATTTCATGGTATCTTGATCACACATCAAATCCGGTCCACACTGCTTCTGCGAGAGAGTTGTCATTACAATGGTCATCACACAACTCTCACCTTGCTCTACAAAGATATTTGTTTTAATTAATTAAACAGAAAAGTTTCCATTGACTTTCACATAACAATAAATTTCAATTAATATGCACAGAACAATAAGTTCAGAAAATTCCATATATATATATATATATATATATATATATATATATATATATATATATATATGAAGAAATATAGTTTTAAGTGGGCTATATTTTTTGATAAAGTGCTCAATTTCAGAGATAGAGTGTATAAAAGTGAACATTGAAGTCAACACTCAGAGGCAACAGACTGTTTCATGCTAAACACAATCATTAGGCAGCTTGACGATTGCATGTAGCATGAAACAGTCTGTCACCTCCAAGTGTTGACTTCAATAGAATCCACACTTCCTCATTCAGTTATTCTTGAAAACCCATACTGCTTGTAGCAGTATTGACAGCGTAAATCAACCCGCACATTTTTTACTTTACGAATGTTCAAGCAAACAAAAAGCAAACAAGAGAAAAAACACAAGAAAATAACATTTCATAATAGGTACAAAATTTATAAAATGTCAACAGTTTTTTTTACATGAATTATTAATAGGAGTTACTTCCCTTTGACTGGTTAAAGATTTTACTACTGAATATTTTTTTACCTGAGCTCACAAAAAGTTCGGTGAAAGAAAGTTTAGAAAGTCCTGTAAAGCTGAAATTATGTTGATAAACTTTTAGCTTTACAGAAGTCGGAGAAGTGAATGTTCCGTAAATGTTCAATTTGTTTTCGTTGCTCGTAGTCGTGGAATGTATTGTTCGTAAATGTTTGTAATTTAGTTTCGTAAGATTCAATAGCATGATTGAATAGTTTTTTGTAAGTTGCAGAAGAAGTTGGTGAGTGAGTTGAAAATTTAGCTTGAATTACAGTGAAGTTATTTCATGTTAAAGAATTTGAGATTCTAACTTTGTACTTCGCTGCAGTAAAGTTACAAGCGTTGTGAACTAGTTTAGCAAATGCTAGTCGTCGTAAATTCTCACTGACTGGGTTCGCTCGTACATTCAATTTATATGTTTTTTTATCACGTGGTAGGCTCCTGAAAGCATTTTTTTCGTCAGGTCAAAAACTAGGTTGATGCTATTCAGATGTAGTGGTGAGCAGGTAAATTGTTTTTTTAATATTTGTTAACCACTCAGGGAGCGCCTTACAAAACTCAGTCTGGAGCCTGATATGTTTTGTTTCACTCATTGAGAACAAATGTACGTGAAGATAAGCGAGATAATTTTAATATTTATTGTCCAATGAGAAGCTAAGGTTTTCAGAAAAAATGTATGAAGCTGTGATCCACTTTTTTGCACGAAAATCGACATTGAAGAAAAAGTAGTTGCGGAATGCTAAATGCTCAGTTTCGCATCCAAAACATAAACAAAGCAATTTCTGGAGAATTAATGTAATTCATTTTTAATCTTGCATTCTTTTTTGACTTCAAACATTATTTTTAATAGATAATTTTTAATAGATAATTTTTAATAGATAACTGTGTTTGAAATAAGTATCCCATTTGTTTTTATTTTAAACATTGTCTATGTCTATCAGTCCAAATACTCAACAAAACTTAATAAAGAAAATGTGCTTTCCAGCATGGTTCAAACCTGTAGCAGCACTCTCTGTAGAAGTAAGCATCATGCCAAATGGTCTGAAACACACTGGATCAAATAGTGGTGTATGTATATCTATATATATAATACCAATTAGTAATTGGTAGGGATTATTCCAAGGAGGATACTAATCCAATGGGAGTTCAATGTAAGTTACTGAGCAATTTATAATGATAAATTAAGAAAACACCTTAAAAATCCATCTCAGTTATAATTTATTTCATGAATATTGTTATATTCATCTCTTCAGACCAAATATTTTTAAGAAATGAAATCAATGCATCCAGGCAGATAGATATACAGGGATAAAAGGAGAAAGGAAAAAAGAGAAAGAAAAAGAAAAAAGAATATATATAATAAAAGAAAAAAAAAGAGAAAAAATATAAAAATATTAAAAAAATAATATATAAGAAACAATAGGAAAAAATTTACACATTAAGAGAAGAAAAAAAGAAAGAAAAAGAAAGGAAAGAAGAAAAAAATAAAAGATGAGCCAGTAGCAAAAATAAATAGAATGACCTAGAAAAATTTCCTTCTTCTCCCTCTACCTTCCCCAGTATATTCTCTATTGTTTATGTAAGCCCTTTTAAGGAAATTTATATATGTGTGTGTGTGTGTGTGTGTGTGTGTCTCTACAGTATATCTTTAAGAATGAAAACTGGCAAAATTACAGATTCTTAGTTTATGTATTCAGAAATTTTTTTCATAAGCAATACATATTTATCAAAAAAGAAATGCTCAAAAATGAAAATCTGGATGTAAAAAAGAAATTGGTAAGGAATTAGGGGAGATAACTCTGTTTAAAAAGCTTATGGTAACCAATTAATTATAATAAAAGTTATCTTATTCAAAATGATTGTATTTGAAATTTGATTTGCATTTTAAATACCATTTCATTTTCTCAAAACAATTTAAGTATTTTCTTAACAAACATTTATATCAAATTTTCTATCAAAATCTTCAAGAGTATTTTCCTGTACATGTCCCCTGATAGTTGTTGAAAACATGTGGTAATTTCAACACCCAACTTTGATATGATGCACACCTGCAAATCATGCTAAAATATGATAAGTTAATGGTTACACAGCAAAACAAAAAACAACAACAGGTGCATTTTTATAACCATAGGTCTTTTTAATCTATCATAAGAAGAAATAAAATAAAGTACATTTGTAAGTGCAATCTAAATGTAAAAAATAAAATAAAAATCTTTTTTGAAATTGTTAAGTTAATTTGCAGCAAATCTTTTATTTGTCCACTCACAGAATATGTCAAATGAATTTGACATGTAAATACTCCTTTTTTGTTTCCATTTTCCTTCCTTTTATTTTCATAAATGAAACATTGTCAATTATTCATTTTTTCTAGCATTTCTTTCAGTTTAGTTTCAGTTACTTTTATTACATTTTTATAGAATCTTTCTACAGTTGTTAGTAAGCAAGAGATTGAAAATAAAAAATAAATCTTCAGACGTCCCTATTCCTGTGACAATTTCTCATTTATAGCCATTCATTTTAATAAACATAATTTGAATCTTCCAATAAGTAAAATCAGAAAACAAAAATAATTCTTGCAGATGTGGTCATTAACTATAAATTCAAATATTACTTCAGGCCCACATAAACTATAACTATTTTTGAAAAATGAACATAGCAAGTAATATTCAAAATTTTAAAAATAATGTAAACATGTTGAACAGAAAGTATTAGTTTTAATGAGTCAAGGTACAATTTCTTTAAAATTCAACAACTTTTGGAAAATTTTGTGTAATGCATCTTTAAAATAAAATTTTCACAGAGAACATTAAGTTTTTTTTAATAAACTTTAAAGTGTTTTACCCAATTTTAGCAAACAGCAGAATTTTTTTTTAACTTTTGCATGGCCAAGGATTTCTCAACACTCCCTCATACTGGAGATACTGAACTTATCATTACACAGCCAGTACAATTTTGGCTTGTCAGCTTTGCTTTCAACCAGTTGTGCTGATACTCACACATCTATTGTCACTCAAGATACTTAATCTTCTGGTACACCACTCAATGTCAAGTCACTATTGAATTTATATTATAATTATTTTCAAATTCTAATTATCACTAGACTTTATTATTATTATTAAAGTAGTCAATGGTATGCCATTATGGATGATAGAATAGAGCACAGAAAAGTCAAAGCATCTTCCTTGATTATTTGCCTAACTTTAAGTGAAGCAACTAATTAGCAGATAATAAACCTGGAGTTATCTCCCTGTAATAATTTTTGTTTATACTTGATTAAAGTTTACCCAGACTGGTAACCTAACTGAACTGAAAATTGCTTTAATTTCTCATTAGGGAATTTTAACAGTATTGGGCTAACAAAGATTGTACCACAATATGCAGTTTTTGCTGTACAATAGCCTTAGACACATAGAAATCATATTAAAATATACATGATAAAAATTTAATTAATGTACCAAACCAACTTACTCAGAGTATCTTTACAAATGTCACAGCATCCACATTTGGTAGTATTCTGACAATTCTCTGGAAGAGGAGGACATTTGTCACAGTTGTTTGAATTAACACAATCAAAGACCATTCCAAAACATGTGACAACAAAAGCCACAAACAACAAACACAAAAGTTGACTCTTCATTTTCTTTCAAAGAAGATCTCAATTCTGTAAAAACAAAAAAAAAATATAGTGACAGAAACTTCATATTATTCAAAGTGTTCACAAGAGAAATAATTATGAAAGCAAAATGTACTGTTTATTAGTCTATACATAATGAAAAAAAAAAAAAGAAACATAAAATAATTTCCACTTCAAAAGTTAAACCAAAATGTCAAAAAACATTTTACTGGTTATTAAAACCTATAATAATGGAAATAGCAATAGGACGTTTCTTGTACTTTTGCTTTTAGTATGATTTCTGCATGTGTGTTTATGTACTATATTTTTATGGCATATAAGAGATTTTAATTTTTCAAAAATGTACTAGCACTCTGAAGATGTTCAAAATCAAAGTTCAAAATGCAGTTTGGAGGTGTAAGGAACAGTGAGTGCCTCCACTCCATACACAAATATTCTCATAAAAAATTTATCTAGAGCCTGTAAATATGTGAACAAATGTTAGTTCTTTTGGAGCATATTTATAGCAAAAAGAATTATATGATTATATGAATTAAGGTCAAAATCAGATTGCAGAAGTAAAAATATATTAAAAAAAAATATTTTTTAAATATTTGACTGCATCACCTACACTAATATTATAATGTGAAGACTATCTAACAATGGTCAAAATGAACAGCTATAAGCTTCAATGAATTGCAGTGAGTGGCAGCCATCCAAATAGCTTTGGGATAACATTTTACTTGGTGTGTAGTCAGAAAACTTCCAATCTTCATGGAAATCCTTGATCACAGAACCAACATTATAATAGGTTGTAATGTTTAGATGTTGAGCACTTTGTTCTTCAGTGATACTAGAGCTAAGTGACTATCTACCAATTCCAACAGCATTAAAATATTTAATCAGGCTAGAAAAATAAGGTTTTAAAAAATAGTGGCCATAATGTTAAACTTATATATGATAAAGTAACAGGTAAGAAAACCAAACAACATAGAAGTAGGAATATTATATGGTTTAAACTACACTCACTGAAAAATAAAACAGAAGAAAGATTCTATATAAGCGTAATAGAAACTTAGTAGTGGGGGGAGATATTACAATCACAAATTAAGTTTAGGTAATAAGAGATACAAAAATGTAACAGCCTCAAATATTTATTACTGGAAAATTAAGGATGAATTAGGGAAATCACCAAAAAATTCATTGGAGAATTTTAAAAAGAAAAATAACTTGTTTAGAGATTATATATATATATTATAAATTAACTGATTTAAAAATATGGTTCCATCGCTACACAGGAATTACCATGTTTCAAAACAAACTAAGAACTTCAAATTCAATTATATGATTAAATTAAATGCATTCTTATCCAAACACTCCTTTTAGAAAGAATCTTTATGTATACAAATACAAATTTAATGGAAAAAAATGCCAAAAACTTTTTGTCCGTTGATGACATGCATTGAACCGATGTCATAATTCATTGAAAAAGGCACCTCGATACTACCTAGACGTAACCTCTGTTCAAAAGTAACTCATATTTGATACAACAGTCATCAGTATAAATGAACACACTACTGCCCCTTGTCAAAATGTTTGGATTTCTCCATATACTTGGAAACAAATATTATGAATGTATGTGCTTCTAAAACTCAGTAAGTTTCAAAATAAGTTATTCCAAAATTCGCTTGAAAATGAAAGAACTAGGGCCTTTTATTTAATTATATAATTGAATTTGAAGTTTTTACTTTCTGTTTTTGAAACATGGTAATTCCTGTGTAGTGATGGAACCATTTTTTAAATCAGTTAACTTATAATATTTATGCTCTGTAAATTTGCATTGAGCACTGGTTTGTAAAAATAAAAATATTAAGAAGAATACCGGATTATATATCTTACTGTTCTTTCTTTTATTATAAAATATATATATATATGTGTGTGTGTGTGTGTGTGCACACTTCTTATAAATTAAAAATACACTAACCAGGAAATAGCAAAATTATTCACTTTGTTTGAACAAATTAGGTAACTTTTTTTTTTTCACAATTTCATTTTTGGTACCTTTTAGACTCAATTAAAAATATGAAGAGTACTACAATTTTTAAGAGAACCAAATTAGTTCTGTTCATAATATTATTGTCATTACAATGGGAAATAAACAACCTGGAGCTGGCATGAAGCAAAGAATAACAATATAAACACTCAGTTTAAAAGGGCAAACTGAAGTGAATATAATAAGAGAACCAGGCAGATGTTACAATGTCTGTAATATGCAAAATAAGAAATAAACACCTAACAAAGAATCAATACTAAAATATCAAAACATTGTAAGGCGATAGTAAAAGTAAATAGAAAGATGCAGAATAAATAAAACAAAAAGTATTGTATATGAAGACAAAAGGCATGTGTGCAAGTGTGTGAGTGTACACATGCATATCTATATATTTTCTGTAAATTCTGTTTAAGTGGGACACAATAGGAATAGAACAATTTGACAATTATGCAAAGCAATGTATAATTAGTATCTTTTTTAGTGTCAAAGATGCTAGTTTAGCATTGAATAATTCTAGCAAAATTTATCTTTTGTCTTAGAAGCAGCGTGTACTTCTTTTTATTTTATTTTATATATGAGAGAAGGCTTTCTCTCTCTCTCTCTCTCTCTCTCTCTCTCTCTCTCTCTCTCTCTCTCTCTCTCTCTCTCTCTCTCTCTCTCTCTCTGGTGCTTATTCAAAACTGGGGAATACATTTAAATACTTGCATTTTAAGTTTTAGCATGAATTATTTGCTGTAAGAAGAAATTATTTTCAAGTTTGATCAGTAAATAAACAAAACATTTTATTAAAGCCAGCATATTTTTATCAATTTAAAGGTTATTTTTAGTGGATACTCATATTTGAGTAGGCACTCCATTTATTTATTAAAAAGTAAATTTATTTTTATCTACCAGCCTGAATATTCAAGAAATATTATTAAAAAAAAAATATCCGCATTCTGCCAGGATTCAAACCTGCGTACTCCTGGGCAGAGGGAGATTGTCATTAAATCTGATGTGGCTTAACCAACTCAACCACGAAGAACCAATCAAGCATGGTACAAACAGTGCTTTTAAGCGAAATCATTCTTGTTCTAGATTCCATAAAATTTTCAATCTCCTCAGTCTCATATCCAAGCATAAACAAAGAATCTGTCTATATTTCTGAGATGAGGTATTATGTACACTATTTACATTATTCTGACTATTGTCCTCATCTTTGTTGCCATATTTATCACAACGTTTCGGCCGTTGTATGCTCCTGCCTTCTTCAGGAGGTTGGGATGTTGAACTGAACCCTTTATTTCACGCACTGGAGTAGTCTGTTCTAGTTCCATGTGCCATGTCCAATGGATGTCAGTTATCAGTCATCTCCTGTTAATTCGCCTCTCCAAGTTCTCCACCAACTTAACCAGATATTGAACTCATACTCTTTGGGTCCTGTCACTGCATCTAACTAATGCCTTTATCCACTGTGCCATGTGTCCTCATGGACACATGGCACAGTGTTAAGGCAGTTAAGGCAGTGGAGAACTTGGAGAGGGGAATTAACAGGAGATAACTGATAATTGACATCCATTAGACATGGCACGTGAAACTAGAACAGTCTACCCCAGCAAGCGAAATAAAGGGTTCAGTTTGGCATTCCAACCACCTGAAGAAGGCTGGAGCATACAACGGCCGAAACGTTGTGATAATAAATATGGCAACAAAGATGAGGACATTAATCCGAATAATGTAAATAGTATAAACAAAGAAATTTTCTGAAGAAGGAATAGATTTTCATTTATTAATCCAACAGATTTTGATCACTTTAAACATTTTTTTTTAGTGGATACACATATTTGAATGGATGCTCTGTTTATTTATTAAACAGTATAATTATTTTCATCTACTGGCTTGAATATTCAAGAAATCTTATTAAAGAAAAATATGCACTCTCCAGCAAGATTTGAACCTGCATCCCCTGGTAGAAGGAAATGTTTAAATTTAAAGTGAGATATATATATATATAATCTCCAAATGAAAGAAATAACAGATGGAGTAAAAATCCACAATTCATAGCATTTACCTATAAAAAGTACTCAATACAAAGTAGAGCAATATATTATTATTATTTTTATTATAAGAGATTATAATAAAAACATGTTGAAATTGCTACATAAAAGCTTTCAAGTTTCAATGCTTTGATTGTACTTCTTCAGGCTATGGTAATTAACAGGTGATTAAATGATTTTTAAGAAAATTTCAAAAGCAATGTATTACCTCTTTTCCAAAAGATAAAGGTAGGGATGGGAAAACATAAGGTCAGAATTAAAAATAGACCTGTGGGCATGTCTTGATTAACCAATTAAATGTCAGATCTATGCTAAATAGAAAAGTAAGGTCAGAGAGTGAAGATGGGGGAGTTATTTTTTCATGCTATGATAAACTGATAAACAGGCCATCATTGACAATTGTGGAAAATATGCAATCAACAAATGTATCTTGATTATAGACAAATATGATGTTCAATTTTTGGAAGGACGTTGAGTAGAGTGGTAGGAGGATAATCAGACGTAAAGTTAATTTCAACAGAAAAAATCTTTTTTAAATTTTAGATTCAGGAAGCTTCTAAAGGGGCCTGTAGATAAAATTAAAAATGTGGAACATCTACATAAGATATTAATAATACTAACAGGATGGCAATACATAGCAATATTAAAGCTGAATAAACAAAATAAGATAATTACTTGTAAAGGGTAGACCATTATTTACTAATTAATTATGGCTAAGATATTGGTAATACGTAATTTTTAAACATTCAACTATATTTTAAGGTAAGACAACACAGAAGCCTACATCAAGTGCCTTGAGTAGGTAGTGCTGCCCTAGGCCAAAGGTGGCTGCTGGAAGACCCTATGTCTAGCAACAGGATTCTGTATCATGACGTACAAGCAGAACTCTGTCATGACTATCAAACAATTTCTGCAACCACATCACCCCTTACATCTGCCCACCTAACTCCCCAGATTGCAACCTCATTGATTATTATGTGTGGAGCACTGTTGACTGAGAGACCAACAAAGATGAACTGAAGGCAAGGTTTATGACAGCATGGAGACCATCCAGAAGAGTTGCAGGAGATTCCAAAGTTGTCTGGAGGCTGTGGTTGAATTGAAAGATGATTTCATCAATTAAATTCACTCTTTAGTATTTCAAAATATTTTTGTGTAATTTCAATAAATATATCTGTTAAAATAAGATGTTATTTTCATTTTTTGCATCATTTATATGACAAAATATCCATCAAAATTTGTATATTTGGACAGAAGCACCCGCTTCCTCTCATCCAAAGTGAAAAATTCCTATACAAGATTTCCATATAATCAAGGTAATGGAGAGGTTGAAAGTTGTAACCATATAATGTAGAAAGTAGTAATGCTAACCCTCGTAACAGAACACCTACCTATAACTCAGTTACCTCCATGAGATCGCTATAAAAATAGCATAGCATAATGAAAAAAACACCAAACTTGATGAAAACAAAATTTTATCATCTAAATGTTTATGTTATTATTAAGAGGAAAGAACAAAGTATTTTTTTAATTATTTTTTTAAAATTTTTCCTTCTTTTTAGAACATTCTAACTTTTGATTAAAAAAAACTTATTTCTCTTTGTATCACCGGAACATAAAATTTTAGCACATTTTTTTTTGTATGACAGACATTAATTTGGAAAATCTTGCAAAAATGAAAATAATTGTCAGATGTTTATGAAACTATTTACAAATGATGGAAATTATTATAAATATGTTTTCTTTTTTTTTTCATGACAAAAATATTTTTTTTTATATTTATTATCCCCCCCCCCAACTAATTTTATGAAAACTCTATAAATTCAATACCATTCAGTTTAGTGATTATATTAGTAAAAAGCACAAGGTTTTGAGGAAAGCAAATCATGTATTTTGTTTTTTTTTAATTGGACCCCCTGCCACTTGAAAATCAGCTCTGGATACAAAACTCAATAAAACAAAGATATTATTTTATTTCAAATTCTTTTAGTTGCTTTTAGTTGTTTTTATGAATATGGATAATAGTGTCTGAAAGTAAAAAACATTTTGATGAAAAATGAATTTTTAAAACTATTTGTTATTTCTTAAATTATTTTATTATTTTTAAAGTTGTTAAATATTCTAAAATTAGTGAAAACGGCATTCAGTTTAGTCAATGGTGTTATTAAATAGATCTATCTTTTAGTATAATAAGTTGTATAGCTTATAACAACCAGAAGACACGAACGGTATAAAAAAACTAATTCCAGATGGATTTTGTGTCCATAAAACGGCTGTAATTCAAAGGTACAGAAGACCAGCAACAATACAATAAAAAGTCGCATGAAGCGTTGTTCTCCACTGTTATGGCCTTTATTTTTGCAAAACACATGTGGAGAAGTTAATTTGATTTTTCAATTTCAACTGAGAAGGGTACCTACAAGTATCAGTATCATCTTATGAAATTTATATGATCTTATTTTTATATTATCTCAGTTATGACATTTTTCCATAAATATCAAAATTAATAATAAAATGAATGGAAATACAAATAACACAGTAAAATGTACATAAAATTATAGTATTTTATATATTACATAAGAAAGGTATCTATAAAATTAGATACCTTTTTTATGATATATTTTCCATAAAGCATCGTAAACATAAAGGTGAAAGCTAAGCACAAAAGAAAAAAAATAGAGCGCTGAAAGTTTTCCTTAAAAATAATGAGGTAAATAAGTTGGTTCACTTAAATGTAAATAATTATGTCACTTCTGTCCTTCCATACGATAACTTTTTCTCACATAAGCTGTCAATACATGATGAAATCATCACTCATCACTTGTCAAAGTGACACCAAATGTTATGACCTGCTTTGTCTTATTTTTAAACTACATCTTTTTGGCACAGAAACTAAGTAATGCTTGTTTCAAAATATTTTAAATAAACATTATAATTTCTAATTTTCTTAAAATAAGTTTTGAAAAAATTATAATTGATTTTTAGAAGAATTTGAAACTGAGATTTCATTTTTTTTTTATAAAATGGAAAAAAATGATTGATATGATTGATTATCTGTCAATTTTGCTGACTCAAAAAAACAAGATTTTTAACAAAAATTTTGGATGTGCTAGGGACAATTAAAAAATGTAAAAAAAATACCCCCAAAATACTTTGATCTTTCCTCTTAATAATAAACATTTAGACAATAAAATTTTGTTTTGTCAATTTTGGCGTCTTTTTCATCATGCTATGCTCGTTTTTAGTGATGTCATGGAGGTACCTACTATAACTCAATAGGAGCTTTGCATTCTATGTGCACTTTACCTTCAATAATAACTAGCGCTACCACTCATAAGAAGTTATTCAATTCAATTATTCATGTCAAACTGTAAGTGGATGCTCTTTTCCAACATGGCTGCCTTTGCACAGAACAGTTCTTCTGAAACACCCTGTAAGACAAATAAAATACAAACCTATTGCAATAGAAACAAGACTGATTAAAGCTAATCCTCATTATGCGCATGTTCATACTTAAAGTGGCAAGAAAACAATGGTATCATTCTGAAATCTTGCCACCACTAGTCATGTATTAAACAGCATTTCTGAAGTGTTAAATCTTCAAAAACTTAGATATATTTAAATATCCCAATTAAAGTACAGTACAGGACAAAGTGAAAGCTATTACATCAGTAGATAAAACATCAATTTCTCATCCAAGAGATTCTCATGGCTCAAATACACCAATCTGAGTGCATATGCAAGCCTCCTGATTAGAATGTTTCCAGTTATTATCCAACTATTAGCAAAAAGAAAAAATATACCCTAATTTGAGCAATGGCACCTTAGTTCTCTTCAAAGTGCTCCCTTCAAAATCTCACATACTTATCTCAACATCCTCTTCCACTTTTCAAAACTGTAAAATATTTGGATTGTCCTCAGCTGCCCTATTGCAAATCTCATTCACAAACTGAAATTTACTTACTTTTAATGGCTTTTTTTAAATTTGGGAAAGGTCAGAAAAAGGAGTGAAATGGAGGAGAACTAACAGACCTAAGTGATGTGATAATTTGCAAAGAACTCCACAAAATGTGAAGAATGGGAAGTAGAAATGAATATAATGGATTGATAATTTCTGGCCAGATTTCAAACTAGCATTGATTTGTCACCATCTATAAACTGATTTGAATCACCGATTTCACTACATAGTAAAAAAACAAAACAAAAAACTTGAAAAAAATATGACATTCCTCAGAAGTATATGCATGACATTTCTTTATAAGCACTAGCATGTTTTTCAATGTCAGGATTTTGTTTACAAGATGCTGTCTAAATCCCATTTACCAGTGGTAGTTAATAAATATTGCCACCCTATAAAAATATGTTTGACTAGAGATCATTACTAAAGCAAGACATTAAATTGCACTATTTTCACAGTATAAGTAGTTACAGTACTTGTTAATGCTTAGCATACAGGTCTGTCCACAGCTCCACCATCATATCATTACAATGCAAATACACACACAAAAAATGATGTGAACTAATTTTAGTGTGCAAATTCTTACTTGCAACACCCACCCAACTTAAAAGCTGAACCCCTTCCCCACACAAAACACTCTGGCTGTTGCCAGAGTGTTTTGTGTGGGGAAGCCTGATATATCAGCAATAGATCTTATTAGCTGCTCCAGAAAAAATAATTTTCTTATACAATATCATCAGCCAGTTTCAAATGGCTAATATTCATTCAAAAGTTTATATTTCCACTACCCAAGAGCAAAGATAAAAATTATTTGTATTAGAACAGTATTCCAATTTTTCTATAACATGAACTAACCATGACAGCAAACAGCTCATTATGCAGATTTTGGTCTCAAAATTTAAAATAAATCTCAGATAATTTATTCATAGTAGAGTTTTGAGCCTCTCAGCTTAAATCCTAATCACCAAGATAGGTTTGCAAATTTTTAAAAAATAGAATATTTCTTGAAATACAAAAATACCAGATGCAGTAAAGCACTAATTCTTTCCATGAAAATTTGGCAGATATCCCAACCAAAAGAAGAAAAAAAAATTCTATTAACCTATTTAGCACAAAGAATTGGCATTAACATTTTTACTACTGTACCTGTTGAGTACAAATTTTAATCATATTTTATCCATCTTTTTAAAATCTACACTTTGTCAACTCCATACACTGCCATGATTAATACCTGCTTTCCAGAGATGCTATTTTGCTTCTGAAAAATTGACATTATTCCAGCAAAAAAAATAAAGAATAAATAAATAAACTAACCACTGACTGAAAATGTTATAGCATCAGTTCCATGCAGGCAATAAAAATACAACTTCAATTGGTTCTCCACTACTTACAATGAAATTGAGTCAAGCTTATGAGAATATTGACATGCCAATAAGTGTTATTGAAATTTAATAAAATAGCTGAATTACTTGGTGCTATTACAAATACACTTATTACTTATACTATTAAACACTCCTCAGTAAGTGAACATTTGGCCAAAACAAACCACTCTCCTAGAATTATCTTTTCTGACCAAGTAGTAGCAATCGAAAACCTATTACATCTATAATCAACTTTGAGGTCTAATCCTCATTCATATCAGAGGAATAAGGTACTTCTAGTTGACACTACTAGCTATCAAATTACCATACAGGTTAAAAAAATTGAACCCCTTTACAATTTGGAAAGATAAAGTCTCAGCTTAATTCTCAACATGTGCCTCACTCTTGTGGTTTTGTTCCAGATAATCTAAGATTAGAAATATCTGCACAATGTTTTCTTTAAAAAGGTAATCTTTTAGAAATCAAAAGAAACAATTCACTGAATCTTTTTAGACAAAATTACAGTTTTTAAAATATGAGCAAAACAAAAAACAGGAAGGAATAAAGAGCAGAAATAAGAAAGTTCTAGGCCAAATCAAAAAGTCTTTCCAAAAATAAAATTTTATCAGCACCCATTTCATATAAATAAAATGAGAAGCAACCATATTAAAAACTAGCTTAAAAGCTGCCCTATCAGGTAACATTTAAACTAGCTCCTGCAGAGGATTCTTGATTGGGCCTTTGGCTTGTTTAGGAGTTTGAGAATCCCTATGTCTTTGCATATTCTCAGAATTGGAAGCTCTCCTGGTTGCTGTTTGATCTGGGTTTCTATTTGCATGGGACTTTCTTTTCTTCACTGCGGCCTTGGCTCTTTTGATTGCAATCTGGTCCTCTGTTGGCAGAGATTTCTTTTTGCAAGGCATACTGCTGCCGTGTGCAATAGGCAACATTAAACTATGGAAGAACTCAAAATTGCTCACTGCATTTAAGTATTCCATTAATATTTAAGCTTACCTTTTAAAAGTTGAATGTTAATTCTTCTGCTGCCACATAAAGACAATCTAATATATGTAGGTCCTTACATTCCATACAAAAAATTCTTTTTATTTTATGGCTGATTTTGCAATTAATTTCGATTATTCCCAAATTTATTTCCAAGTTATAAAAATTGTTATTGTACAAAACATTTTTGCATGAGAGAAAAAAAAAAAGAAAAAAGAAAAAAAATATCGCCAAAAACAGTCACAGTAATGAAAACTTGAGAATCCATAATTTCAGGATTGTGGGTCCAGATCCGGCCTGGAATGTTTTTTATTTGCTCATGGAGTTGGCCTGATTCCAAAATGGTATGATATTTTGGGCCTCTAAGAGTAAAGTCTAAAAAGTGTGACACACTGACATTCACATTTATTTATATAGAAGTTAGATGTCACAATCATACAAAGAGTTAATAGCTACAACCATTTGTAAATGTTGATTAGCTAAGACAATAATTTAGCATTATATACAAAGATATTTACTAACATTTGTACAATGACATTTTTTAAAATTACAATAGAAAATAACTGATAGATAACTAGAAATACAAGTCAAAAATTAATACTAGTATTATAGATATTTACTGCCTTGAGCGAAGTTTGGTCTAGGGCATCAAGAGAAGTTGCACCAATTTTGCACGTGAAATCTTAATTTTTCTACACAATTCCCTTATGCACCAAGCAAGTTCACAGACTTACATTTTATTTGCTCCTATAATATTTTTACTTGTATAAATTAATGATTTTAAAATTTGTTTTCATTATTCTTGTCTTGAAATATATTGTCTCCCTTTTTATTTTCCCTGCTTTGTCACAAAGCTTTGAGTGTTAATTTGTAGCTCAAAGTTAGACTATTTCACTCATTATTAAGCAACAAAGCTATGGTTACAGTAGAATTCCAATGATAGGTACATACTGCCAATTATAATCTATTCTAAATGTCACCATCTGGTTGAGTGGAAGCATTAACACTCACATTGTTGCAGTTAAGTAAGCATATTTTCTATCCCAAAGAGCAACACACAAGAATATAGAGGTTTGGAATTTAAACTCAGTATTTATACTGACTTTGAGTTTGGTATTCAGTTTATTGTTACAAGTTCAATTTCCAGTTTATATGCTGAATAAGAACACAAAGAGTCAAAGTTGATATAAAATGATATTGTAATTAACCAGAATTAAATCAGCATATAATAAAATATATTTCAATGCAAAATTCACATCACCTTCAGCATTAAAAATTAAAATTACACTAATCTTTTATAAATTTGCAAAAGGTTAAATTTTATCTGTATGCCTCCACTGTACAACAGAACCCCAAAAAAAGCCAATATCATTAACTTAACAAATGGTCATATTTAATTGGCAAAACCATTTTAAAAATCATATTTTAATAAATAATTCATTTGTGTTATTTATTTTCAGGCAAATTTGAAAACACTCTCTCATATATTTTATAAACATGGCTGCTACTGCTACTGCGATGCTCTTCAACTTCCTATCCACTACTAAAGTCTTTCGTAAAGACATTAAAATTTCTCTTACTCTCTGCCGTGCAATGATAGCTTGGTAGTAGAATCTCTAACTAATGCCAAATCGGTTGGGTTTCAATCCCAGCTTGAAGCAATCGGGTGTCTAGTCACACTGATGGGCTGTGATACAGTGAAACAGTCGGTCTGTGGATGACTATATTAGGGTAGGTCAATTTTTGAACTGTAACAAAAATAACGAGGCAAAATAACATCAAAAATTACCACAAAAATATTTTTCTTCAAAACTTCGTATTTATTTGAGGAATCGAACTTAAAGACAAAATAAATTGCGATTTTTATCAGTATATCGGTGTCAACAGAAACATGTGTAGGTTAAATAAAAAACCAAGTCTTAACGAAAAGAAAAGAAGAAAATACGCTTAATAATCGATATTTTTAAGTTTAGCATCTATTCTCTTAATAAATTAAATGAAATGGTCAAAAATAAAAAATAAAACACACTATAAAGAATTTAGTTTAAAATACAAATAACTACTTATGAACGGCGTCTTTTTTACTGGATATTTCTTCGGTATTTGCCGGTAGTAATTACCTCCTCTTGGAAGTTCCTTTTATTTTTGTTTACAGTACTGTTTAGTTTTTACGCTAGCACAAATATATATTGTATTTTTCATCAAAATATACTTAACTATTTAAAAAATATAACTTTTATAATTATTGTAATTTGTTTATATTTTCAAAGTTAGTGTGTCGTATTAAAAAGCCTGTTTACGAGCTAATTTCAGAACTAACTTTTAGTTAGGTAAGTAAACATTACTTTTCTAATTTAATAATGTATTTCGAACTTTATTTTCAAATTTTTATTTTGAAAAATATTTTTGTGTAATTTCTGATAATATATATATTGTCTTTTTCAGATATTTTAATAAAAGTGGCAGGAAAAAGCATCAACTCAATAGCATACCATGGGATTTTACTACGGCTAAATAGCCTTAGCAAAATTCCACTGTATGCTATTGAGTTGATCAGAGCAGGGGTAATGTATCTTCCAGTCTTGGGTCAGCCTTGCCAATGCCTTGCTCTTGGATTTGAGAGCTATGGGCCTTCTTATCTCCAATATTAATATAAAAGATATCTCTATAGATAAATGTAAAATTGATAGAGCAAAGGCTAAAGTGAAAACAAATGTCCTCAAAAGCATTATGAAAAGGTGGAAAATCTTCTTTGTATTGGAGTTGATGGGAGAACTGACAAAGACACACTAATGTACAAGGAAATAGTGGAGGAAAATGGAGAGAAAACTCGGAAAAAAAACAAAACAAAGGAGTTGACATATGAAAGTGAATATCTGACACACATTCACTTTCATGTCATCTCCTTAGGGTTCTTCCTAATATTGGTGCAACTGGTGCTGTTCTTGCCAAGCAAGTGGCTGATATTTTGCATAAATTCAACAGTGTCAGCACTATCAAGGCTATCCTTGTTGACAACACTAATGCCAATACATGCTGTGAAGGTGTATTTGTTGCATTCTAGAAAGAAAACTTAACAGAAATCTTCACAATATTGGTTGCTCCTTGCACTAAAATAAACTTCCGTTTAGAGCTCTTTTTAAACATGTAAATGGTACCACAAAAAAAGCCCTACCACATTCAATGGTCCACTGGGCAAATTATGTGCAAATGATTACCATAATTTACCCCAAATATTATTTTCAGCTGTTGGCAGTCCTCTAGATTCTATTTTTAAAATTGAAAATACAGATACCCTTAGTTGTGACCAAAAACTCTTTATGACTATACAGTGGGTATTTCTAGAGGTAAGGTGCACTCTAGATTTGCATCATGGAAAATGGGTCCATTAAACCAGGCAAGGTGGTTAACTTTAGCCATCAGGCTGATGTGTTTATGGACTCGTGGTGCATACCCACAAAATCTTTCAACCAAACTCCACAGTTTAATAAATTTTATTGTGAATGTGTATGCCATTTCCTGGTTCAAAATTAAAGGAATTAACAAGTTCCACAATCAGCAAAGGATTATGAAATCCAACAGATCACATTGAAAAATATACAATACAATGCTTTCACCTTACTGCCTGAAAATATCTTATATTCAATGGTCAAATCTGATGAACTGGAAGTGAGGGAAGAAACTATAAAAAGTATTGTGGCCATTAGGTAAGAAATATTTATTCATATAAAACTGACTAAATTAGTTATGCCAATTTATAGAATCATTTTAAGGATGTTATCTAATTTCACCATAAATATTAAAGCAGTACAGAGTACATTTTTTTTAAATAACTCAAATTAATTTTTATATTCTTTCAGGAGTGGGGAGCCAGCCAAGATTAAAAAGAATGACAATTATTAATTTTAAAGCTATACACTGGACACAGTATTAGATCTGTCATTAAGTGGAGTTTGTGAACCACCACTCACAGAAGAATTTTCTGAAAATGAACTTCGGGAATCATTATTAAATGGTACAAAGCTTGAGTTATCAGATTTGCCCTCACATTCTCAAGACATAGAATGGGCAGTCAAGTTAACAACAAACTTCCAAATCTGTGTATGGCTTTGAAGCAAGTCACCAGAACATAATAGCAAAAGTTTTGTGTCAGAAATTGAGACCATCATTTTCATCTAAGGGCTCTTATATGGAGCTATTTGACTTGATATATTACGCCCTATTAAACTATTATTTGTTTTTCCATATTTGTTTGTTGTATTTTCATTCATACTAGAAAAAAATCAATTTTTTAATGTATTCAACTATTACTGCTTAATTCATGAGGTAAAAAAACAGCATTTGGAAGTCGTTACTGATAATAGGGGGAGGCAGATTTTCAATTTGAAGTTTAGTTATAATTTCTTTATTTCATTTTGATAAAAAAAATAACATTCCCTGATTTAAATACTGAAATTGTTTGGTTTTCTCATCAATATTTAGGCCAAATCTTGCAAAATCAAGAATTTTTCAGTGCATTTTTGTCTATGACCTTTGATGCCAAATACTCAAAAAGACATTGAAGTGTCAGATCTAATTTTTTGTATCAGTACTTAATAGGTCTATACACAACTTTTAGTACATTATTCTTTTTGATATTTTAAAAAAAGTGAAAAATCAACCTACCCTAATATATATATATCTATATATGTGTGTGTGTGTGTGTAAAAATAAAAACAGAAGGAAAACTTATCTTAGCTGACACATTTGGTCCTCTGTGGGACATTATCAAGGCAAATGCAAGGATTTTATTTTGTAGCAAGTATTTATATACAAGAAGAAAAATGTTACTGGTTTTTCAAAATTTTTGAGTTTAGGAACACTCAAAATATTCATCAGATTAGCTGAAATGTCTATTCCTGAAAGACCTGCTACTTTCCCAAGTCAATAGACATGATTACAAAAATGCCAAAAAATTAAAAGAAAACTGTTAAACCGATGACCTCATGTTCTGAGCATTATAAGCATTCCGAAAGTCAAAAAGTTTGAAAAACCAATAACATTTTTGCTAAATACTTGCTACAAAATAAAATCCTTGCATTTGCCTTGATAAAGTCCCACAGAGGACAAAAGACACCAGCTAAGATAAGCTTTCCTTTTGTCTTTATTCATATTGTCCTTTTACAGATATACTCTATCTGAAATTTTTATCCACACATTATAGATATAAGAAAAAAAACTATGACAAAATGGAAAAAGTTTTTGTAACATTTCATCCTTTAGGACTTCATCAGATAAAACTTTTTCCACTTTGTCATAATTTTTTTCTGATATTGTTCTTTATATATATATATATATATATATATATATATATATATATATATATATATATATATACACGCACATATATCAAAATAAAAAGAAAAAACGGTCAGATTTATAATCCACAGTTCTTTACCATTTATTTTTAAAATGAGTGTGTGATACAGAGTAGAGCATAATATTATTGTTGTAGCATACCTATGGACGATAATGGGTATGTCCCCATTCACATAAATACAGTAGTAAATACCGTATGTTGGTTTGCAGTTGGAGATTCGTTTCCAGCTGTGCTAGTCAAACTCCAAGCTTCCGGGCAGAGAGGATCCCCAGACAAGACTGTCGAAGGGTAGATTCTTGTCTAGGGAAACAGCTACCTGACCCCATTTTATACAGGGTCTATGGGAAATTTTTGGCTGAGCCTATGGGCTCAGATACCCCACATTAAATTTGACCTTGTGCCACATCTGACCATGTGGGGTGGTTGGTAGATATCCTGCAGATGGAAATTCATTGTGAAATTCACTTGACGCACTTGTAGCAGTTGACTACTTCTACATACCACTGGCGAATCTTATATGTGTTCTTGTCCTAAGTATTATCGTTCATTACCAACCTTTATGTGATTATTCTATTCAGTTACCTTCCCTAGGTTACAATAATTATTATTTAAAAATATGTATCTATCATGACACAGAAATTACCATGTTTCAGAAATAAAAACTAAATTTTAAATTAAACTTAAAATTAATGTTTTTATTCCATTCTCAAGCAATGTTGAATAACTTTCAAGAAGTGATTTACTTTTTCTAAGCTAAATAGTATTATATAGTTTAAGTTGGAAGAGAAAAGGGATTACAAAATTTTAAAAGGGTGTGGCCTTTTTTGATAAATAAGGATATAAGTCTAATTTAAGATGGCAAAGTGTAAATATAGGTTAAGGGTTAGGTGTGGGTTTGTAATTTCTGCCTGTCGATACTGGCTCCCTTATATGAGGATGTGTCATCTTGTCTGTTTTTTTTTTTTAAGGACAAAGATACACTCCAAACATTGGCATTTTTATATATTTTTTTTATTTTTTATAAAATATATTGGGATCTTCCAATA